>CAMZMU010000010.1:12663087-13191561 GCA_947311845.1 Poa pratensis
CCCCCCCCCCCCCCCCCCCCCCCCCCCCCCCCCCCCCCCCCCCCCCCCCCCACACACACACACACACAAAGTTGTACGAAACTTAATGACATTCCAGCCTCTACCAAGTACATCAGCTACCAAGATATTACGCGACAAAGACAAATTATATAACCTACTAAAGCTTTCACATAAAGGCCTGTCCCCGACCCAAAGGTCCTCCCAAAACCTGGTCCTCCTACCGTTACCTATTACTTTCCTACAGAAACGAAAGAAAAAAGTTTAACTCCCATCAGACTGTACCAAAACTGAGACTGACCCGACTTCCTTTCACACATAGAAACGGTCTTCTTAACATATTTCTTCCTCAGCATACTTTGCCACACCCCTTCTTCGTTTTCTAGTCTCCACAGCCATTTACTTAATAAGTACACATTCATTACTTTAATATCTATAACACCAAGACCTCCTAACTCTTTTGGTTGACAAATTTTATCCCAAGCAACTAAGTGATACTTTTTGGCATCATCCTCTTCATGCCAAAACAATCTCTTCATATAAAACTCCAGACTTTTACCTACCCCTTTCGGCAACACAAACATAGACAGCAAATAAAAAGGAACATTGCTCAAACAGCCTTTCAAAAGCACCAATCTACCACCATACGAATTCTGTCTACCTGCCCATGTATGCAACTTTTTATCTACCTTTTCTTTAACACCACCCAAATCTTTACCACACAACCTACTATAATGCATAGGCACCCCTAAATACTTAAAGGAATTTTACCTACCAGACAGGTAAAAATGGACGAGTACTCATCTACCTTTTCTAAAGCTCCCCGAAACAGTACAACTCGCTTTTATGAAAATTAATCTTAAGACCGGATAACTGTTCAAAAATACACAAAATGTTCTTTAAATTCCTAGCATTCTCCACACTATCTCGAAACATGAAAATAGTTTCGTCGGAGTATTGAAGCATACTCACACCTCCCTCTACCAAATTATCCGCTAAACCTTCCAGAAGACCACACTCTACCGCAGTGACAATTAACATATTAAGCACATCTATGGCTGTATTAAAAAGAATCGGAGATAATGGATCCCCTTGCCTCAAACCTTTCCTAGATTCAAAGAAAGGTCCACTTTTATCATTAACTAAAACTGTCATTAAAGAATTCATCACCAAATCTGCAAACTTTACCATGTGTTACAGAATTCATCACCAAATCTACAAACTTTACCGGGAAGCCTTTCTGTATCATTACTTCTCTAAGAAATTTCCAATTAATCTTATCATAAGCCTTCTCGAAATCTACTTTAAAAAGAACCGCATTTACCTTTTTTCTATTAATCTCATGCATTACCTCGTGCAAAATTACCACACCATCTAAAATAAAACGGCCTTTTACAAAAGCAGTTTGCACCGGAGCAATAATCTTGTCCGCAACCAGATTAACTCTATTATTCAAACCTTTCGTAAAAATCTTAAAAACTACTAAGGAGTGTTGGGGTAATACTCAATATGCTCGACGGCTTCACGACGTCTATCTCTGAAATACGTCAATGTTCCGTGCAAAATACCCTCCACCAGTGCTCTCAGTGGCAAACTCCTGTTTCCTCTGAGTACAAAATTATACACCTCAGCTAGGTTGGTAGTCATGATGCCGTACCTTGCTCCATATTGGTTGTGCAACAGAGACCACTTCACGGGAGGCTCCTTCTCTATCCACTCTTCAAAATTTCTTATTCGTGTTCCCTTCTTTCTCTTCGTACCAGGAGGGTCAATTCCAGGCAAGTCACACAACCCAACAAGCTCTGAATCTGTCGTATGTGCCGCAGTACCCTGTGCCGCAGCAACCTGTGTCGCATACCCCTGTGTAGCTAACGCTTGAGCATGTGCAACTTTTCTTTCCTTCACTTGGTTCCGAGTGAATTCATTCAGCCTTTCCCACAGAAACTGATACTTCCTCTCCTAATTCTGATTGCAGAGTCTTTTAAACAAATTCATCAGCCGCTTACTCTTAAAGCATGAGTAAAAGTTAGCGGCGAGATGGCGCATACACCAGCGGCTCTGCATGTCAGTCCATGGTGTTGGTTCATCCACGGCGGGCTGCTGCAGTGCCTTTATAGCCTTAAGCAGACCAGCATGCCTATCATGAAGGATGCACACATTTGGCCGAGTCTTCACAACTGCCATTTTCAATTGCCTGAAGAACCATAACCAGCTCTCATAATTCTCACCCTCGACGAAGGCAAAGGCAATCGGGACGATCTGGTTGTTGCCGTCCACACCTATTGCGGTCAGGATCTTCCCCTTGTACTTGCCTGTGCGAAACGTGTCGTCCACGCAGAGCACTGGAAGACAATGGGTAAAAGCTTCGATGCATATAGCGAATGAGAAGAACAATCGGCCAAATACACCATATTCAGGAATATCCTCGAACTGTTGTAATTGGACTACATCATATGTGCCAGGATTCCTCTCCTTCAATGTGCTAACAAGACGAATAACATTATCATAAGAGTCATAGAAAGTCCCAAACCTCTCCTCTAGAGCCTCTGCTTAGCTCTCCAGGCCTTCCCATACTTAATTTTGGTTTTCCATCTTGCCTGAACTGTTCTTATGATGTGCTTCGCTTCCATGTCTTTCTTGTTCACTATCTCACTGAACAAGAGACGTGCAATGAGAGTTGACGTTAGGATTGGGTGATTTGTTAGTAAACCATCAATTTCACATGTGTGTGGCACGACGTCTGTCACCACCCACACCACGTCATACTTCGGCAAGTGACCATGCACCCGTGCAGGACAACCAATGTCAACACAGCTCATTGTCAAATACTGTCTATTTGACATGTCAGTGCGGAAAACCCTTTGCGTGGACAATGCCCACTGAATCACGGCTTCCCTTAACTGCTGCTTCATGTTGTACTGAGCCCCGATTTCAATGTTATTCATGTGGTACTCTCAGGACGAATCATGGACATCAGGCATGGCCGTGACGGTAGACTTGTCCTGATTCCAGTAACTGGGAATAGACACATCTTCACCATTATTTTCATTTGAATCATCAGAATCAAGATCTTCTGCGACGCCATCCTCGTCTTCCTCCAATATGTCGGCCTGCACTGTTCCTTCGTACTCATCCGCATCAGCCTCCCCAATTTGGGCAGGTCCTGCTGACAGTGCTGGTTCATAATGAACAGGAATTTCTGACAGCGATGGTTGATAGTCAACAGGAATTTTAGCAGGTCATGCTGACGGTGATGGTTCATAATGAGCAGACATTTGGGCATAATGCGAACTAGTTGCTTGACTACTCTCTCCAACAACCCCGCCACCTATTTCCAAATTATTCTGCTTCAGAACAAACGACATTAGGACTTCTGGTTTTGTCCCTCGGCGTTTGCATAATGCAAGCCAAGAAACCCACTGCTTTGTCCGATCAAGCGGCAACAACTCCCAGTGAATATTTGACCGGGATTTGGTCCATAACGACTGAATCCTAACGGTCCAGTAATTAGGATCATACCCAAAATTCACCGTCAAATACCACTGGACAACGCTGATTTTCACTTTCTCTGGCTCTGTCAACTGAATCTTCACATTTTCAAATTCACTAAGATCAACCCTGACTCAGTTGCACAGACTGTACCGGCACCGTAGTGCACAACAACATCGACCACTTCCATTACCTAAACAAATTTATTCCATCATCAAATACTACACAACGGATATATCTAAATATTACGACCACCGAAAATAAATATGACGACCACGGGTAAAATAAAGACTAATCAAAATATACAATACATCTAACCGACAACATATATCTACACTAATCCTGACACATCCACCGACAAACTATATTAACATTAAACCTAAAAAATCTAGAGATTAGGGTTTACCCTTGACGCGTGCGTAGCTCCCGCTGTCCGGCTTCAATCTAGCACCACCACCGCTGCACCACGCCTCTAGCTTCCCCAACACCGGCACACACCACCATTATCCACCATTGTTGACCACCATTGCTCCACCTCCACTCCCTCAAACGCCTCCACGAACAGCTATCCCATCAATAGATCGGGGAAGCCCCAACCCTCCTCTACTCTATTTCTTCAATATGTGGACTTGTGGGGATTTTTTGGGGGTAAGATTCGGTGCTATTTTCGCTGGAAACGGAAGAATAGAAGAGAAGGAGCTGCTCGAGCGAAGGAAGAAGAAAGAAGGTCGAGCCGGGCACAACGTCGTTATCTCCCTGGTTTCGGCAGCGCCCGTGCCGAAACCCAGCTTTCGGCCGCGCCCTGGCGAAATAGGTGGGCCACGCCTGCCGACACGCCTGCGGGAATGCAGGTAGGCTACTTTCGGCTGCGGCCGTGCCGAAACCAAGCTTTCGTCTTCGCCGGTGCCGAAAGTCCACGGTTTCGGCACGGGCCGTGACGAGGCCGTGCTAGTTTTCAAATTTTCTGAAAACACGTGCTAGTTTCCGAATAAATTTATAAAAAATATATTATTTTTTAAAAAAATTCCTAACGTTGTCCTCCACAACTATCTTAATAAAAAAAAAGAACCCTTCTCAGTTTCAATAACTCTGTAAAACGACAAATTAACCCCAAGCAACATGCCTCCACCTTGTCCCAAAGAAGGAGAGAACTCCCAATGGAAGTCCTGCCTCCCCATGATTCCTTTTAAATCGACAGAACTAAAATTACTCTTCTTTGTTTCTTGAATTCCTAAGAAATGGAGTTTTCGATCAGCAATAGCATTTCTAATGAAATTTTTCTTTACATCTTCCCCAACCCCTCTAGGATTCCAGAACATACCAGCCATATCAAAACAGTTTTATCCCTGTGTAAACATGTCTACCTCTACCTCTACCCACCGGAATACCTCTCCCTCTACTACTCCATGGAGGGTTCCTTTTACTCATAATGCCAGCTAAGCCTTTAATACATTCATTCAACTCTATATCTTCCTCATCCAAATCCTCATCCTCAGATGACAGATCTTGGATAGGCTCTACAGTTGCATTATGAACATTACTAGGACCACCTTTCTCCAACTGACCATTCTTATTATACTTAGCATGAAACAAATTATCTCTAGCTTTTTCTAAATTCATAATTGCCTCTACTGTATTATCTATTTCCTCTTTACTGTTTCCTAACTTTACACCTACTGCATTAGCAATTTGCTGTAAAGATAAATGAGCAACAGCCATATCCCCATTGCTCCCATTCATACCTTGAGGAGCTTCTAGGTTCCGCTTCATAGCCCTGTCCGAAGCCTTGTCCATGATTGTTCTGTCGTCTACCACCCTCCCAGTTCTCCTTCTATTCTCATCCACCACATACTCCGATCCTTAGCCTTGCCCATGAGCAACAGGGCTTACTTCAGGCATGAAATGCGGATCATCGGGCTCAGTTCGGTCATCCTACAATAGTATGGATTTGTCTACAATGAAGAACATGAGGCGTCGCTGGATAGAAGATCGTCTACCTCAGATTTAGAAGGAGCAAAGGAAGTAGACAGATTGTTGACCATGGAGATCTGCTGATCAGAAGCCCTGTCCTTGAAGAAGCCGGTGATTCTGTGGTGAAATTTCAGCAATAATACTGGATTAGTATCACAGTGCAAGAGCGCGGCTCAAAACCTGCAAAAATATGACTACCATGGATGCAATGGAAGGCTGACTGACCTCCCGATGGCGGCGGAGGCTCTGGTACAGTTGGCAGGGTTATGTCAAAGGCACCAATCTCGTAGTCCACATAGCAGCTGTACGCCTTGACGGCACCGCCGGTCTAGTTCCGGAAAAACTTCAGCAGTTGGCCAACCATGGAGGAGAGGCACCGGCTGCACTCGCTAGCGCTGAGGTCCCCATGCACTGCACCAGCCCGTACAACTGCCACTTCACGCCGTACGATGTGTTTCTAGTAGCGGCCCGCGACGGCGAACCAGCAGCTCGCCCAGTCAGGTCGGCCATCAGCGGGAGCCACGCCCTGGCCATGTGGCCGGGTCAACTGGGATCAGCGAGGTGACACACATGAAGAAAGCGACGTCAAGGTCCACCGTGGAGACAAAGGGCGGCCCTGGCGACTATCGGAGTGTACGCCGCGTGCATTTCCCGGCTGCCCGGGCACAGCGCCATGATCCTGCCGGCAGCCTGGCGCCCCAGCGAGGCATTGTGCCGTGTCGCGGTCGGCATAGCACATGATGAGGCCGAAGAACTGGTCGGGCGATCCCCGGTCGTCGGCCGTGCCGTTGCAGAATCAGCCGTTGGCGCCAGCAGCCGCGGGGAAACCGGAAAGGAGCTCGTCAAGGTTCTCCTTAAACTGACTGCCGTCGGTGTAGTTGCCCATGGACGAGCAGGACAGCAACACAACACCGGAGAAGGAACTTGTCCAGCTGGCTAGGCGTCGGCGAGAGACACAACGACGGCGGGCAGGAGAATCACATGGCAGGAAGCCGTGTATGATGACCGGCCAGGGACGGTGCCCATACTCAGGATCCTTTATATTTGTGCACTTACCTGACGAAGAAGATTAAGGTTATATTAGTGATGATAAGGTAGAATATGTACGAATAAGATACATAATTTGGAGTTTGGGTAATGCCAAATGTCACTGGAACAACTTTCCTCTGCTAGCTGGCCTATTTCGGCTTTACATCATGTCTAGTATTTTCCCCAGTTATTATCTCTTCACTGATATTAAATAGGCAGAAGACCTGAGGAGCTAGCAATTTCAGTTTAGAAGTCTTATCGTTGTTTGACAGTTGTCAGCTTGTCATGCTGTTTGATAAAAGTAAAACCATATATGATGAAATCCTACTCTATACGTCTCTAGAACCACATGTGTCCCTTTCTGACTTGATAATATGTGAAGAATAAAAAATCAATGATTTGTTAGGAATATATTAGGATACTGTGGGGGAAGACTTGTTTCTTCAAATACATGTACGGCAAAAAAATTGCAGAACATCATACAGTACACTATCTATAAAGTTCCTAGTAGATGTATCCTCCCAATTCAGAATTCTCCATCTTCTGAAACAAGGCTCCCGGAAATAGATATAACATGAGATACAAATACCCACCTAAAAATACTTAAAATATCAAACCAGAACTACTGAAGTAAACTATGAATCAATGCAGAATGCACACATCATGAAAGTGAATTGGAGAACACAAGTATGGTGTATCGGCGAGCTACCACAATAATAACAGCTAAAAATGTCTTCAGGGAACGCATACAATGATCTTGCACCAACTAATTAAAAAGCAGGGAAAAACAACACAAAAGGCAGGACATAATAATTTATCTTTCAGTAGAACAGGAGATAAGGACACACAATTTTTTATCAAAGATAAGATGAACTTGTCGCTAGTTCAGGAGTCTCTTTTTTAATATGCGGAACTGTTCAAGAAAATATTGTAAAGTTTGTATGCATGCATGTACAAACTAAGGAAGTCTTTAAGAAGCGTGTGTAGAGGCTTACCTTTTCTTTTTGGAGTGATATCACAACAGCATTAAGGGCCTCCTTGATTCGCAGAATACCAGAAGCGCTGGTGCTTCCTTAGACGGCTTGACTTGGGTGACCACCAAGCAGGTTACTCGCAAAAAATACTCTGATACAAAGATTTGAAACTTCACCGCATATTCCACTTAAAAAAAATCCTAGGGGCAACATCCTCCTGAAACTTCGTCACAAAAAAAGGAAGGAGACTAGGAGAGAAACTGAAACAAGAAAAATAAGGCCTTCTGAGGAAGGAGATGGACACGGAGTGCATGGGCGGCAGACCTTTGTCCACCAATGTTTACTTCGTGCCAGCATCAGCTGATCCACAGTTCTACTTCACAACATCTACCGTCCAGTGACCTGCCCTTCGACTAGTGTCTTGCTTCGTATCGACACTGACTTCCCCGTCATAGTGTTTGCCCTGCTGCTGCGGCCGACGCTGGCGACACCAGAAGACCCCCAACTGGAATCACAGACTTCCAGAGGCACGTACACAAAGGTCGCCACCAGCATCCTCGCCGGTAGTGTCGGCAACGGCTGCTCACGCCTCAGCACTCCGACGGCTTGCCTGATCGATGGCCGCAGGCTTCGGTCAGGGTGCACGCACCAGAGCCCGACCACGATCACACGCTCCATCTCCTGGATGTCAAACTCCCCATTCAGACGCACATCGGCAGCGTCGAGAACTCTTCCGACGCCGTATATGGTCCAGACCCGCTGGGCTAGGTGGACCATGTGCCCCTCTTCTGCCAGTGCCAGAGGCCGCCTACCGCAGGCGATCTCGAGGAGCATGACGCCGAAGCTGTACACGTCCGACTCGGTGCTTGTGCGTCCGGTGCTCAGGCACTCCGGGTCCATGTACCCCCTTGTACCAGCGAGCACTGTGGTATGCGCCCCCGGCCATGGTCGACAAGCCTGGCCAGCCCGAAGTCACCGAGCTTGGCTGTGAAGGAGGCGTCCAGCATGACGTTGCTGGGCTTGATGTCTCTGTGCAGCACGCACTGCTCCCACTCCTGGTGCAGGTAAAGGAGCGCGGAGCCAAGTCCCAGCACGATCTCGTGCCTATCCTGCCATGGCAGCACCGCGGCATTTTTGGTGCTATAGAGGTGCATGTCCAAGCTGCCATTGGGCATCAGCTCATAGACGAGCAGCAGCTCGCCACCGCCATGGCACCAGCCAATGAGCTGCACGAGGTTTCGATGCCGGAGCCGGCTTATGATCGTCACCTCGGAGGCATACTCCTTTTTCCCCTGCTGGGACCCCTTGGAGACTCTTTTGATGGCTACCTCCAGGTTGGATTCCTTGAGAAATCCTCTGTATACCGAGCCAAAGCCTCCTTCCCCAAGCTTCCTCTCGTCGGAGAAGTTGTCAGTGGCCATGGCGAGCTCGCTGTATCGAAACCGCTTGGGGCCAGTCCCTTTCTCGAAGACGTCTTCCATGGCAGGATCATCGTTGGAGAAGTTGCTATGTTCCTGCTTTTGCCCCCTTGCCTCATCGGTGACAGGGAAATTAGGCTCGTTCTGCGATAGCCGGAGAAGCAGACAGATCAAGAAGCCGACCAGAATGACAAAGAATGACACAGTACCAACGGCGATGCCAATCAGAAGCCCTGTCCTTGAGGAGGATGTCAAAGAAGACGATGATTCTGAAATTTCAGCAACAATACTGGATTAGTATCTCAGTGCTAGCTGCTTTAACTCTGCAATTTAAGATGGTAGTCTCGGACTAGCTAGCATGGATGCCATTGAAGACTGACTACTCACCTCCCAGCTGTGGAGACGACAACGGCGGGGGTAGTGGGGGCTCTGGTACAGGCGGCAGGGTTATGTTGAAGGGGTGAAGCTCATAGTGCATGTAGCAGCTGTACGCCTTGACAGCGCCAGCGGATTGGTTTTGGAAGAACTCCGGCAGTTGGCCAACCAAGGAGGTGAGGCACCGGCTGCACTCGCTGGTGTTGAGATCCCGCGTGCACTGCGCCAGCCCATGGACCTGCCACGTCTCGTCATACCGCGTGCTCCTGCACGCGACCCGCGACGGTGTCCCGGCGGCACGACCTGTGAGGTCCGCCATCAGCCTGAGCCACGCCCTGGCCATGGTGGTTGGGTCGACCTGAAACGGCGCATGATATGTCACGTAGAAAGCGACGTCGAGGTCGGCCGTGGAGGTGAAGGGTGGCGCCGGCGAGTACCCAAGCACGCACGCGTCATACGCCGCATGCACGACCCGGCTGCCCGGGCACACGGTCGTGATCACTGCTGGCGCTCCGGCGAGGCACTCTAGGCACCGCGCCGCATCGCGGTCAGCATAGCACATGATGAGGCCGAAGACCTGGTCTGGCGATCCTGGATCCCCCGCTGAGCCACTGTAGAACCAGCCGTTGCCCCGGCGGCTGCAGGGAGGGCAGCGAGGAGCTCATCGAGGTTCTTCTTGAACTGGCTGCCGTCGGTGTAGTTGCCAGTGGTCGAGCAGGAAGGGTAGAATGGAGCATCGATCATTGTGGCAGCATCGCCGAGAGATGCAACAACGGCGAGGACGAGGATGACAAGTCTGAAAGCTATGGAGGAAGGCCAGCCAGCAGAGGATGGCGAGATGCTTGGGATCCAAACAAAGGTAGCTGCTCTGTGATGCTATCATACCTATATGTGATTAGTTTATACTTGTGCACCTACCAGACCAAGATAAGCCTATGCCCTCCATATTATTTTTGCTGGTGATGATGAAGTAGAATCTGTCTACATAAGTTGGAGCCTGGGTAATGCCAAATGTAATGTCATTTGTGCGACGTTCCTTTGCCGGCCTGTTTTTGGCTTACATCATGTCTGCCATTTGCTCCACTCAGTATGCAAAATGTTAGTATTTGCCCCAGTCACTATCCCTTCAGTAAAGTCAAACTAGGCAGAAGACCTGGGGTCTGGGGAGCTAGCAGCAATTTTCAGTTACAAGCCTTTTTCGTGGATTACAGATGTCCCGTACTCATGCTGTTTCATAAAACCATATATGATGAGGTTCTCCTCTTTATATGTGTCCAGAACTACATGTATTCATCCCTAAACTGATAAAACCATGTGTTATGTGAAAAATAAATAAAAAGGGAACTGTTTGCTAGGAATATTTTTGAATAATGTGTTAAGGACTGGTTTCTGCATATAGATGAATACATCTATGGCAAAAAAAAAGATCATCTATGAATGGGCCATAGGTACATTTGTAGAACATTATACCACAATCTGTAAAGTTCCTAGTAGAGGTATCCTATAAAGGAGACATTCTTCAAACTCAAGTTCTCCATCTTCTTAAAGAAGAACCAAAATAGATATAACACAAAGTATAAATGCCCTTCAGCAACCATCCCGACCACCTGGTTCTCCAGGCAAGCCTGAGCTGTAATTCTCTCATGGATCAGGTTCCCCTTTAGGAACCCAGACCCCGATACTCCCCTGATTGAATGGTGGCTTTTTACTAAAGGCCGAGTTCAGAAGGATCCTCGGAAGGGCACTGCTTCCCTCGTCTTGCTCACCACGTGAAATCTTTGGAAGCACCAAAAAGCTTGTGTCTTTGATGGTGCTCGTGCAAACGCTGCGATGCTCCTTGCTCGGATTAAACAGGAAGCTATTCTCTGGTCCCGAGCTGGTGCTTTAGGTCTTAGTGTTTGCCTGCCAGGCTTGTAAAACTTTTCTACCAAAGTTTTGCATTTTCTCGAAAAAAACAATACAAATGCCCACCTAAAAAATAATAATACCAAACCAGCAAAATTGCGAGTAAAACTACAGAAGTAAAAAACTAAGAATGCACACATTGTTATAGTGAATTGGAGAACAGAATGATGGTGTATCGGCAAGCTAAGCTACCACATAACAAATAAAATCGTCTCTATAGGTAACAAATACAATAATCTTGGGCCAACTAAACCAAAAGCAAGACAAGAACAACACAAAATGCAGGACAGAAAACCCTCTCTTAGTAGAATAGGAGATAAGGAGGAACAAGTTTTAACCAGAGATAAGATGAACTTGTCAGTTGTCACTAATTCAGGAGGCTCATTTTTACTATCAGAACTGATTGTTCTAGAAAATATTTCAAAGTTTGTTGCATGCATATTTAACCTAAGGAAGTGTCCAATCAGTGTGTGTATAGGTTGACCTTTTTCTTATTGGAGGGATATCACAAGTTCACAACAACATTGAAAGCCTCTTTGATTTGCAGAATACAGTTACCATTGGAATATGAAAAACGTAGGACTGCAATGCCATGCTCCTACAGGAATGAATTTGCACCAAAGTTTGTTTGATTGCACCATAGATCGAGTCAATGGAAGTTTTTCTATGAAATGTAGTGCAATGGAATAGTTAGGAAAAATTCTAAGGGGATATACGATCCTAAAATTCCTAAGGACCAATCATCCGAAATTCCTATAACTATCCTTTGAATAAAAAAGATGCTTTTTTCGTGGGAAAAGACCCTTAACTAGCATCACTACATCATCCAAAATGGCACAAGCAGTAACATTTTTTACCTAGAAGAATCAGAAGTACATCACATATGCATCATTAAGCACCACAACTAGGACTCCATTAGTTAGTGATCTAAGTATGTAACACATCCTGGTGATCTGTTTGTTGACATCCAGGTTACTTGACACTGGCATCATGTAGAAGTGATAGCTGTGGAACACATCAGGAAGGATATAAATAGATGTTTCAGCTATTACTTACATATACGTGGGAAAGCTTGTGTGCGCTCATGCTACATCTTGACCAGTTTGCTAAAAATATCCATTCATGCATGACCACTGCTTCTGTGTATGACTCATGGAGGAGATCCATCCGCAGAAAGAACGAAACTGGATTAGAGTCTACAATCAATCTTCATGATTCGATTTCGCCACCTAAATGTTCAAGGAGAAGTCCTAGAGACACCACCATAAACTCTTTTTCTAATGCTGGCAACTAACCTATCTGCGACCTGGACATCAGTTTCTTCATCATCTTTTAGCTTGCGCAGCTCCTTTGGATCCTTACACTCCTTTAGAACATTGGAAACAGCATGAGCTTTCTCCAGTATCAATTTTCTCTTTGCTTTAGCATCATCACCTTCCTTTTCTCTGTAGCTGCCAGGCAACTTTGTAGAATGTGGTACTGAGCGCATCAGATCGGTCAACTTATCGACCAGTTCAACCGAACTGAGCCGCTTGAGCTCTTTCATGAGCATCCGGTAAGTGATATACTGGGGCACAAGCCCTGTCCGGAACATGTCCTCAAACTCAGCACACGCTTCCTCGAAGCGATGACTCCGGCAAAGCAAATGTACCAGCATGGTGCTTGTGGCCAGATCGGACTCGAACCCATTAGCTTTCATCTCCTTTATCATCTGCACCACTAATTCAAGCCTGTTCGCCTCGCTCAACAACTTGATCAGGAGGTTGTAAGTGATCTGGTCCGGCGCATAGCCGTTGTTGATCATCTTGCTGTAAAGGTTCATCCCCAGCTCGACATTCCCGGTCTTGGCAAAGAAGATGAAGAAGTAATTGTACGTTTTTGCGGTCGGCAAGATACCTCTCCCCATCATGGCCTTGAGCACGCCGCTAGCCCCGGCAAGGTCCCCGTACTTGCAGTAACCCAGCACGAGCGAGTTGAATGTCGAAATATTAGGCGCGAGGCCATAGAGAGGAAATTTCTCGAGCAGGTTGTATGCGTCCCGGAACCGGCCGGCGTGCGCGAGGGCGTTCACGATTGGGTTGCAGGTGACCAGATTAGCCTCGATCCCCACCTCCCGCATCTCATCCAGGAGGCACACCGCCCGGTCCGGCTGCTGCATCAGGCAGACCGCCTTGACGAGAGTCCCGTAGGAGACCACCGTGGGGCGCACGCCGGCCTGACGCATCTCCAACCAGAGCTTCTCGACCTTGTCGAGCCGGCGCGCGCCGGACCAGCCGTCGAGGAGCATGTTGTAGGTCCGTTCGTTGGGCGCCGTCTCCCCTTCGCGCCGGCACCGCTCGATGAGCTTGGCGGCCGCGCGCGGGTGGCCCTCCTTGCAGAGCGCGCCGACCGCCATGTTCAGAAGGGAGGTGGCCGCGGGGGAGGAGGAGGAGGAGTCTTCATCTAGAGTGTAGCAGTCGGGGTGGCGGCGGAGGAAGTGGAATGCGCGGAGGGCGGCGGGGGCGCGGTCGAGGCGGGCGTAGCGGCGGACGAGCGGGGCGAAGGCGGCAAGGGGAGGGGGCGGGGACGCGGGCGAGAGGAGGAGGCGCCAGGAGGCGGCGAAGAGGCCGCGGGAGGCGAGCAGGGAGACGGCGGCGGCGGTGCCGGCCCAGCGGGCGAGCGCGGGGAACGCGGACTCCGGGAGGGCGGCGAGCGACCGGCGGAGGTGCGGGAACAGGGCCGGGTCCGGGTCGATGCCGGACGCGCGGAGGCAGTCATCGGGGTCCGCGCCGCTGAGGATGGAGACTACGGTGGCTGCGGCGGCGGAGGCGTTGGTAGGGACGGCGGCGGAGAATGGGGCGGCGGCGGGCCTAGCCTGCATTTCGTTTTCGAATGGATGTCTGACCGAGGAAAGCAGGTTTGCTTCGTGGCGAATGCGTTTCAGTCTTTCAGAAGAGCCGCGTCTGATTACAACACGTAGGTTCCTTTTTTTTATTTCAACATATAAGGAGGTTCCGCAAGAAACCCGAGCTTCCATTAAACCATCCACTATGTGCACAAAAGCGGTTCAAATGGACCAATGAATCAGAGTTCAATACATATAGTAGGACATCGGTTCATCATGTTTGAAAAAAAAAGCAAATCAACTGCTTGATTGTTGGTTCCCTTGTTTGCATGCATATGTAGATCGTTTGGCAGAACTATGAGCGAGAACGCCTAAAAAGGGAAGAAAAGGATAGTTGTTTATGCAAAAATAGGATCGACGTCCAATTCAATACATACCCGTAAAATGGCAACCGATTCCTACTCTAACACATCTTTCACTGGATCGCCTCAACATAGTGCAAGGTGTTAAGGTCGAATCGACTCAACATAGTGCAAGGTGTTAAGATCGAAACAAAAGTTAAAAGGAGCTTCAAGAGCCTCTTGCCATCTTGCCAACCCTTGAGCAAGCGTATAAACCGATAATGACGTTGGCAGCCACATGTGAGGTAGGAGATTTAGTTGTAGATCCAAGTAATGCCTCACCGAGCCCAATACATAGAGATCTTCTCCGTTGAATCTAAGGACCGACATCAAGGACCCTTTAACCATCTTCGTGAATCAACCCAGGGGCGTAAAGATTGCATAGGAAGCATGAACACCAACTTGCGTTGGTACATATGTGTAAGTGTAACATCCGAGCATAAACATTGGAGGTGCAGAAGTTACCATCTATCGAGCACGAGGACGCCCTCAACAAAGAGTTTGAAGGAGCTGCGACGACGTCAACACAAACCATACCGGACTTGCACTACTTTCTCCACATAAATCAGGAACATAGCCACTTCGGCACACACCGTGCACAACACACCGGCTAGAAGAGTGTGTCAATATTTTACGTTTGCGGTAATGAAAAATAAATCGGAGGCAGATAAGCTTAGGATTGAGCCGAAAAAAGGTTGCAACCGACAAGGTAAAAGCAAAATTGGAGATGAAACAAATATGTCTTGCAATGTTCACAGAGGAGGCATGTATCATGTTCACCCACATAACCCTCATGGACTTGAACATGAAGGCTTGGTATGAACAAGAACAACGACATGCAAGATCTCTCACACCGATTGATCATTCATGTTATGTGTTTTTTTATGAATAATTTGCTATTTGGTGATTGTTTTGGTACTTTAATGGATGCTCCCCCTTGGAGATGTCTATGACCCAGTGTCCGAATATACACGCAAAGACACTCTTTTGGGGAGCATCCTTGGAGATGGCCTCATATATCATAGGACCATTGCTTGTTACAATTTCTTAATGGGGTTTCTGACTGACAATGGCTCTGTTTTGTTCATAAGAAAACATTCATCTGGCACCAGCAGGTAGCAAATGGGAGAAATATGATTTATTGCTAAACTGGAATGATAATGTTGAGTTGTATTAACTCAGGGAACCGAGGTAACAAAACAGCGACCCCTATATCAGGAAAACATACGGTTTCAATCCAGGGTAAACGAACCCAGATGAACCCAGATAGTAATTCTATATCAATCAGACATAGAGCTTCAGTGACTCAACTGAATAGGTCGCAAAAGGCATGTAGAACGTCTCTACAAAACGAGTTGGAAATTAACCTAGCTTCTCTGCATTAGATTTTGGCACTCTTTCAATGTTCAGTTCAGTTATCGTCTTTGCCATCCGTCTTCTGTTTCTTCCACTTGTAGTAAGCAGCTTCCAATATCTTGAGATTTGGTGCCAGAGCGGCTTCATCAGGATCAGTGTGCTCCTCGCACCTAAGGTAGAGCAAATGATATATCAGTATATATGTTTCTAAATTGCTGGAAACTACACAAAAGAGGTACTATCTGAATTCTGAACCCGCTATTTTCTCCTGATTGCCAACTTGATCTTAATGGAAGAACTGAGTTAAAGGGCATACACAGTGCTGGAACCATCGTCTGCGGTGGGGAGTGGTCTCTTGCCCTTCACTTTCCTCGGCGCCTTCTCCATGACATCACCAAGATCACCACCAAAGCTCAACTCTTTTTTAAGCGGGTGATCGTGGACGTCGGTGGTCTTCAGCTTGGGCCGGCGGACCTGCCGCCCATGCCGGGCCTCCCGGAGGATGTGCGCGGCGGTGATCTGGACCGCCGCGGGCGTCTTGTTCTTCACCCGCGTCGCGCGGGGTAGATCGATCTCCGTGTCGCGCTTCGTCAGAGAGCCGAGGCTCACGTCCGCGGTGATGGGCGCCATTGCCGGTGGTGTTTGAGCTAGGGTTAGGGTTTTGGGAGGAGAGGAGGAGGAGGGGGCAAGGGACACGATTGACTGTATTTTAGGTTGTCTGTACGACGACGCCGGAGTGGGGTGGAGCAAGGCGGCCCGTGGGGCGTGGCGGAGCGGCGCTCGACTCGGTATGGGATTAATTCGATCTCGCCGGCGAACGAGCGAGGTTTATCTGCGTTCTGCGAAGCTGTTCTGGGTCCGGAAATTCCAGACTACCCTTGGCCCCCCGGCACTATCTCTACCGTCCATTGCAATGAGCTGAAGAAAAGTCAATCCGTGTGGCTCTTTTCCATTGTAACCCTTCTCCTTAGAAGGATTCAACCCGCAGTCCTGCCGATTCGTTGCTATGAAAGGGCTAGGTAAGGTATACAAGCTCGAGTGACGCCAGCAAAAATTTAGGAAGGCAAGTACTCTCACCCATTGATATGGCTCGTCGTCGCTGCCGGAAATCCTAGCTGATAATCCTGATTTGCTGGAGAGTAGCAGATCTGAGGTTGTACCTCCTGGTGAGCGGTGCATTCGGGTCCGGTTCTCCCAGATCCGGAGTTCGTAGCCGCCCCCCATTTTCTCGTCGCCGCCGGGAGTTTCAATCGCGCCTCTAGGGGCTCAAACCGTCGCCGGAGGGAGCTCGAATCGAGCCATTAACCGTCTGCATTTCAGCTACGAATCCTAGGTGAGTGATGTTAAACACCAGTGCCCTTGAAAATGTTCTACATTTTGTTTTCGCAAATGACAGAGGATGATTCCTAATTTCTTATGTTACATCCATTCTCGTTCTTTGTGGTTCATGTAGTCCAGGTCAGTTGCTGTCACCACGCCATTTGCTGGACTGGATTTCTTGGTGGGAACGAATGGTTTAGATGAGATTCAATGGGGATTGATAATTAAAAATCCTTGGCACAGGTGAATATACAATGGCTGCTCCTTTTAATTTGTTCATCTATGAAATGAAAAGAATGATGTATTATTTTTGCAAATTAGGTATTTTCGAGTAGTATGTCTTATAGTTTTAATCTCGAAAACAACATGGTAGCTAATAGCATGGCATTCTTTAAATTCTTCGTGCCGAAGTTTAAGATCCATGGTTGGTAAAAACCAATGTCAGTACAAAAAAACAGTAATTTATTGATATTTTGGGAATTATCTTATGTGTGACTCATATAAGTGGACACACATATTGTTTTTCCAACATACATTAGTAGATCAACTACGAGAAAAGAATGTTTGTGATTACTGATTAGTCGTATTTGCCTTTTTATAGCTATGGGCGTGCTATGCAAACAATGTTATATTAAGCCAATAGTTTTCCAGCCATAATGAACAGTATACCTGGAGTTAACATGGAATTTCTGTGTGTTGAATTGACGAAATTTATTTACATTGATTAGCCCATATTTTTTTGCGTTTCTTACAAATTTAATGCCTTAACAGTTTTGTGCAGCCGGTGACTTTTCCAATGGGTCTTGTGAAAAGAGGTAAATGTGGTAACAGGGAGGAAGATGAGATTATGCGTAGATCACCTAGGATAAGTGTTCGGAAGGTAAAAAAAGCATCAGAACATGGTGAGGATAAGGCGAAACCTGATGCGCAGAAAAGCCGGAAACGGAAAGCCGTTCAGTACGAAGATGATCCAAGCTTTAGCGATGAAGAAGTTATGGAAATCGAGTCGGACAAACAAAAGAAGGTACTGATATTTTGAACTTGCTGGAGTTATTTCTATCATAGTGACGAAGATGATCCTACATATTGTCAATGTTATAAAATAACAGTTATCTTATACAAATTACTTTAGGTGCCTGGGTATCGTTGTTCATCTCTCTTGGTAGCCGAACTAATGGGACAGCTGAATAAAAAGCAGAGAGGATGGGTTGAAAAAATTGGTTTTCTTCGCTTCAGGGATTAGTTGGAAGTCGCCCACCAAAATCTCTTACAATGTGGCTTGTTGATCGTGTTGACACAGAACGCGGAACTTTAGAGGTCTGTGGGGAGCATATTGAAATAAGGAGCTGTGTTAAGCGCATGCTGGATCTACCATCTGGAGTACAGAAGGTACCACAACCTTTGAACGGACGCTCAAAGGCAAAAATCCCAAGAGGTAGTGGTTCTGTTAACGGTGAAAAGCATTCTGATCATGGGAGGGGGCGGACAGCAAAAGAGGCTATGAAGATAGTGCTGGCCGAAAAGGAAGATGAGGCCTCCTTCTGTCAGTCATTCGTGATGCTAGTTCTTTGCATCTATCTTGCGCCAACGACATCCCTCAATATCAATAGGAGCTACTCCCCTGCTTTGATGGATGTTTCCCAAATTTCATTGATGGATTGGTGTGAATTCATAGCTGATTACCTCGTAAATGGGATAGAAGAGTACAAAACCAGTAAAGCGTCTCATATTCAAGTACCAGGTTGTGTCCATCTCTTGCCGGTGAGAATAATATTTCATACCAATGATTATTGTATGTATAAAAAATCTAGTCACTCGCAACTATATGTTCTCCCGTGTGGATGTTTAAAAAATCTTTGATAAAGCCCTAAAACCTCTGGATGGTCAATTGATATTTACTTTATTTGTGCCACGGTTAAACAAAGTTGAAGTACTTAAAAGTGCTGATTGTACTCACTTAAAAAATGGCTATGAAATGTAGTCGCTCTGAATATAACTTCTTCTCCCCCGAAACAGTAAAAAGAAAATTCAGCAATACATCAAAAATAAGAGGGAAAGGAAAACACGCATCGCGATATGGATGTACATGTTCAAAATTACTTAAAGTACCAAAAATATTAACTTGATTTAATGTTGTTTACTGTTGGACGTACAACTAAGACACCTAAAAAAAGAGGGTTCAAATATGACTGCTGATTTGTTGTTGATTCACAGGGAAACAAAAGAGATAATGTTGTTCCATGAATAAAAACGTCTCGCAAGAACATGTTTAGTCGTGAAGATACCAATGTCAATGCACAAAATGTAGTATTTTTCAATTGCCATGCCCATTTCGTGAACGAATGGAGTGACTGGGACGGGATACAAAACTTGATTGTGCCCGATGTAATACTTGCCGATTTGATTGTATGGCCTAAAATAGTAGACACATTTGATTGTGCACACATAACTTTCAAGTGAGAGTAGCTAAAATCGTTTTACATGAACAATCATTGAGAATTAAGCCCCTAATTATTTTTTCTGAGATTTACAGGGGATAAATCCCCACTAATTTATCGCCATTCAAGAAAACGGATGGAGAACAACAAAAATGCAAGAAAAAGGCCAACTAAAAAAATGAAAAGCAAGAGCACCTAACACGAAGCGGAGAGGGGTGCAGTCAAGGGGTCACAATGCCAAGACTCGACAATCAACCTAGCACCGCACCGGCGAGCAACTCGAGTGCCACAGCAACTAACACGAAGACCTAACCAGGGGGCTCCGCCACGGGAGGTCGAGCCGAAAACAGGTGGGGAACCATCCATTGAGTCGGCATTGAGAAAAGGGTGAGCCGAGACGACACCAAGAGCCCGAAGTTCTCCACACCACAAAAGGCAACCAATGAAGAGAGAATTAATATTATAATGAATAAGCACAAATGAAAACACTTAGAAAAATCCAAAATAAAAAGGGTGAGCCGAGATGCTGATTTATAGTGGAGAAACCAATAAAAAATTATGTGACATAGGACTCTTACGAAAATACAGAAGTCTTCGTGCTATTACAAAAGTAGACAGGTGGAGCTTCCACTAAGTTCAACTAAATGTGACATAGGACTACATCCTCTTTTTATGCTTATGAAATATAAATATATGTTTATGCAATGCAGACCTTTTGATGTAATAAGAAAATTTAGCAAAAACATCAATAGAAGAGGAAATGGAAAACACGCATCGCCAACGAGATGTGCATGTGCAAAGTTGGTGAGAATACAATAAAAAAATGTTGGTTTTGTTTACTAGAACAATCGTCTTGGCAGTACAACTAAGATACCAAAAAGTAGTGGGTTAAGTTTGACTGATGTTTTGATGTTGATTCAGATGGAAACTAAATGATAATACAACGACATGGTTGAATAAGATGGTTGAGTATGATTGAAGTTTTGTTGTTGATTCATAGGGGGGAGTAAACCATTACATGTAAATTATGAATGAAATCGTAGCCTCTATTGTCTTCATGGAGATATATGAATGACAATGCAAAATGTCGTATTTGGCCCGTTACATGCCCATTCCAAAATGGACAGTTGGTGTCTTGACGGGCTGCTTCATCAAGATGGTTGAAACTTGTACAAATCCAGTGTGAATTGGTTATGAAAAAATTATGAATCATTTTTTCCAGTGTTACAAATCTTTATTTTGTTTTGTATAAAATTGTTGAGACAAAAACTGTTTGAAATAAAAAACGAAGTTGAAAATATTATGATCATTTTTCCATGATTGAAAATCTTTTATTTATTTCCTACAAAAAAAACTAGTCTTCGGATTTAACCTCCTACAAAAAATACAACATTCATTTCGTTAAATTAATCTCCAGGCTAGTCTTCCGATAAAAAAACCATAAATTTCAAATCTGGGATGGAACATGAACAAAATATATGAAAATACCATACTTTAGAAACTTGTATGAATATTTTCTGAAATAAAATCTTGAGAAAAGATCTTTACCAAAAAATCTTTGCGAAAAAATGTTGTTTTTTTTGGAAATAAATTATATGACATTGTTACAGATTTTTTTTTTGTTGAATATCCATTTCAAATCTGGGATTAAACCGAAGCGAAACATGTAAAAAATCTTAAAATATAAGGGGTTGTTGTGCGGAATTGGGATAGTATCTCTAATGTTACTGACAGTCTGATGTACCTGGTGTAGCTGTAGTAATCTAGTTCAGGTGTTTCAGTATCCTGTCTTTTAGCGGAATTCGTTGTACCAAAAATCTTATTCTTAATGAAATGTTTGTTTCGTTGCGCATCAGTGGGCTAAAAAATTACATAATGCGATGTATGTGTTCTTCACAATGGCCATCCATTTTTGATTATTTCACACTTGAAATGGCGATCTCAAAAATATTACCCTGTGTTCATGTATGTGATTTGTACAAATGCAACAAATCCGTTTTGGATTGTGATCTGGAAAATCCAGTCTCCTGTTAATGCAATTTGTGTTGTGAAAATTGTGAATCAATTGTGGAACTAAAATTTCTGTGAATCAATTGTGGAACTAAAATTGTGAATCAATTGTGGAATTAAAATTTCTGTGAATCAATTGTGGAATTAAAATTGTGAATCAATTGTGGAACTAAAATTTTTGTGAAAAAATCTTTATGATTATAGTGAAACAGAATGGACTCAGAAAGAATCAACATGTAGGTCCAGTGTTTTCCCCAAAATGACAGATATCACTGTATCTGAATTATCCACTTGATTCAACAGTACAAGTTTTACTTCAAATCAAAATAGCATTCATCATGTTACATCCATGGTCAGGTTTAAGTTTTACAGCAGATAAATTTCTACTGATAAGTTTCCATCTAAAACATGATGAACAAAGCAGGTCCATGACTAGAACAACATGCCCCCTGGCTATGAATGTCCTTGCTATCAAACGAATTACAATAATCTTAGACAACATCTCAGACATATTACAACTCAAAAAATCCCAGGTTCAATTGCCCAGATTAAGATTTTTTTCAGTCATAAGAGTCATTAGAGAAAGGACTATGAGCTGCAATCTTCATCGGAGTCATGGTAGTCGGCAAGGACGGGCTTCCGCGTGAAGCATGTGTTTGATCGGTGCCCTGAGACACCACAAGTGCTGCACTTTGACGGCTTCCGTTTCTTCTTATCGGGATTCTGGGGGCATCCAGACAGGTTGTGTTCACTGGATCGACACAGAGAGCAAAACCTGGTTTGCCTAACATAACCAGCCCTTGCAGTTGATTTCTTCTTTTTTGTATTGTTCTCTATTGGGGACAGAAACCTTTTAACCTTAGGCCTGCCACCCTTCCTCACGATCAATGGTGGCCTCATCGCAGACAACTCATCCACCAATGGCGACATGTGAGAGATTTCTTGCTCATCGTCGTTATCCTCGGCAGATGAATGTGCCAAAGGATACTGATAGCAATCATCATCGGAACAGTCGTTGCCGCTACAAAAAAAGGATGACATCAAATTAAATCATGCACCGCAAAAATTCCAATTTTGACCAACAAATCTATGGGCTGAATATTACCTTAAGCTTCCATCGTAGGATTCAGAATCAGATTCAACAGCAACATGTTCTATAGGATAATCATACTGGCGGACATCAGGTGGGGCATTTGATCTGTATATAGTGATTGGAAGGTATACTTATGAGAGCTAAACGACAGATTGCACAAAAAAATGAAATCATGAAAAATGCAGAAGATGAATTATATTTGGTACCTGGATCATACAAAGCCTGAGTGACATCAACAATCAACAGAGATGCTTCAATCTAGCGGAAGAGTTGTGGAACGGATCGCTTCGGGATCTTCCCTTCAAGCTTCAATCTTCTGTATGCATCTCTGATGTGGCAAGGTCTGATGGGTCCAGAATCCTTCCTCTCACTCATAACTATTCTAGCTGCAATATGCAGGTTGAATTGTTCAAATACACAATCAAAATAAAGGAGGCCAAGCATACAATGAGTTAACAAAAAAACAGATGCTTTGCATGTCACACAAAGACATAAGTAAAAAGTGTTGCATACATCGATGTCATAGGTGGTAGAGGTCTATAACAACAAAAGTAAACAAGATAAGTACTCTGCACTTGCCTGTTTCAATAACCTCACCAACAAACATCTTTGCTATTCCTGACACCACAATAGTCGTTGGCATAGATATTTTTTGACTGCCAGTGATACTCGCCAATAGCTGCCAATAAGGATAACAAGTCAAGCAATATAATTTAAGCAATCACTCATTTGAATCACCGACAAAAATAAATAAATGAAACAGCTTCTCACTGCAACTAGCAGAGCATTTTATAGTCAGTCACCCCATATACATGGTCATCATCCACTTAAACATATTAGCAAGGAATAATTTCGAACTTAGAATGATTCTACAAGCAATGCATGTTACGTATCCTAGGCACCTATAACTACAAACAAATATTTTCCAAGTCATTTTTCTATTTTGAGAACCACAAACAAATAATCATTATATGTGTGATGAAAACGAAATTAGTCTCAACCTAAGGTGAAAGCAACAAGTCATAAAGTTAGTCTAAGATTCGACAAATATACTACCCTAAAATTATATTATGATCCAAAAAAAGACATCACACAGAAAACATGTATCCGAAAATAAAACTATGTGCTTTAGGGCAGTCATAAGACTTAAGATGAACCCAGCAAGATGGTGATGTGAACACCGACAATCGAGATGGAAATCAATCCACACAATACAGATATACTTACTTATAACTGCAAACAATGAGGCAAACTGAGACAGATGTGCACGACACATGAATCATATTCTCTAGTTTATATGATTTAAGTTAGCTTCAAAGCAAGAAGGGGCCACACCTTCTTCATATTAGATTTCTGGAATCCAGATCTCCGGAATGACTAGTAACGGTTCATCTGGTCTTCAGTAAATTGGGACAGCAGGGCACTACAAAAGGAAGCTCTTGTCACTTAATATGCAATTATTTATCATGACAGAGTATACAAATCCATTGCTGGAACATAAAACCTAGTCGATGTGAAGAATGGCATTTTGATCTGTTATTGTGATTACTTGGGTAACAATTGAGAACAGCTCCCCTTTCGAATTCATAAACCATCTTGGGGATAGTTCCGATTCACAACGTAAATAAACAAAATTAATGGGTGAATGAATCTAGCGGAGTAAATTTTCGTCAAGTATCTGGATTTTATAGATACCTAAATACTCTCCGCATGCTGTTTATGCGGTTAACTTGAGCCAAAATATGGTACGAAGACTAGCTGATTCATAATGGCATGTATGTTCTATCATAGAAATCAGCTAGGAATGTGAAAAAAGTAAACGAATTTCTAACAGCATATACGCCAAAGACAGGTCCGCAAAGGACAGAGGATACCGACTTCATCTTGGCGAGCTTGTCGGGGTCGCTGGTGCCGGAGGGAAGCTTATCCATGTCGACCTCCATCTGGTCTTCCTCTTCATCCTCGTCATCCTGCTCCTTCTGGGCCTGAAGCTTGCGCTTCGCTGCCGGCGGGGCGGCGGAGGTAGAAGGCGCGTCTCGCGACGAAGGCCGCGGCCGCGGGGGCGGCGCGGCGCGTGGGATGCCGGCGCCATCTCCTCCGTCATAGTCCTCGAAGACCGCGAGGGACGGTGCAGCGACGGCGTCCTCCTCGGGATGCGCCGGCGATTCCGGCGGCGACTCCTGCTCCTCGACGGCTGCCTCGAAGGGGTCCTTCATGGGTCGCGGCGGAAACAGGGGTCAAAAGGATCTGAGCAAGAACGAAGCAAAGATGGGATCCTGGAGTGAAGGCTGGGGGAAGGAATATGCGACTCTGTCTTTGACAACGTGTCATCGAGTTTGTGAAAATGCTGAAAAGGAATGGACCAATCTGCAAAAACGGGTCCAAATCTTGACCACCATGCTGCCGTCGGATCTCACCTAATGGACGGTATGGATAACCCTTTGGGGCCAACGGCACTGTGGAACTGCATTTCCCGTTCTGCGAACCATATTTTACGTACGTGCTCGTGTTGGAATCTGTTTCAACCGCTTGGTGTGCTGCATGAATCGTGTCGGCGGATGCTCTGAAACGCTCGCCAGCTCTATCTCGTCGATTTTCCTTGGAATCTTGTATTATGAACTACGTAGAACATTGTAGTTCTGTTTCTTGACTGCTCTGATGTGTTTGTTGTGCATGATAAGTCTTGTACAATGTTGATATATGTATTTTAGAATGATATATTGTGCTCTGATGTGACTGCTCTGATCTGTTTCTGGACTCAGTCCAGCTTCTGAATATGTCCTGTTGATATATGTATTTTAGAATGATATACGCCTAGACACTACTCTTCCTCTGTGTGTACACCTGATGCTTGCTTTGCTATATGAAGGATAGAAAACCTTCTAACGGTCATCTCCGTCTCCTCAGTTTTTCAGGAAGTTCCATGCGGCATACGTGGACGCGGTCTCGAACCCCTTCCACGTCCCTGGGAAGAACATCGCCTCAAGAAGCTTTGGCGCGAGAGTAAGTAAACACCATGGTGAAATCCTTTGGTTCAGGGACAACCGGTTAAGCACCTGCCCGAGCTCTCCGCAGTCAACTGTGTGCTTTTTTACTCTTTAACAAGAAATTCCGTGTATGTTGAACAAGATGCTAGTTTGATACTCGAGGAAGAATATATGTTGTTGTTGATCAAAGATTGTACCTTCTTCCATTGTATGCTTGTGTCTTCTGTCTCCTGCCCCCCTCCTGTCTCCTCTTGTTTGTTGCAGGTAGCAATTGGCCTCTTTTCACTCGCGGCGTCCAAATGGCCGCCCAAAGGGCGTCCGGAAGAGTGGGTGCCGTCCGGACAGCCTGTTGGCTATGGGGCGCGCCGCGAGTGCAAATCGGCCCAACGAAAGTTTTCTTTTACAATTTGAAATGAGAGAAACTAAATAACAGCTATAATTCAAAGTTTCAGCCACACTCAGCCACAATTTTAGAGTTTCGGCCACGCTCGGCCACACTCGGACACAAACCCGAAGTTTCGGCCATCTACGTCCAAAATATGCCCAAAATACACCGGGGAGCCGGCCACATGGTGTCGCTGCCGCCCTAGACATCTTCGACGGGCTCGTAGTCATCGCCGGGCTGGGTCTCGCCGCCATCGCCAGGCTAGGTCTCGTCGTCGTCGCCCCCCTCGTCGTCGTTGCTCAACTCTTGCTATCTATCTTCATTGTTCAACTCTTTGATGAGGCACTTTCCATCTATCTTCATTGTTCAACTCTTTGATGAAAAGATGAAAAAACCAAAAAAAAAAAACTGTTCTAATTTCTGCCGCTTCTTCTCCCTCTGAATCATTTTTTTTTGCCATAATATGTCATTTCTATTATTACCAAGTATACGGTTCTAATCCTAGATCTGCTGGCGCTATTTCACTTCTTTTTATTAGATAGGCAAGGTTGTTGTTCCGACAAATAACTCTCTTATAAAGTTCATTAATGTCCGAAGTCACTACATTATCTACAGACCTATAAACAATGGGTCTCGATTCGGGAGGAAGAACCGGTAATAAGCACAACTATCGTCCCTAATTTCAGGGATGAGTGGTGCAGAAGCACAGATGGAGGTCCATCCTGGATTGGAAGGATCAATGGTGTTCGGCTGATATACCTGCATTCGCCAATGATGAGGTCGCAGGCACAGAGTTTCTAGTAAGATCTGTCAATGTATTGGACATGGTGTGCAAGACTGTAGCACCAGGAACACCTGCAGTGAGTTAACAGTTAGTAATGGAGCGAGCAGCCAAGCACTGATAAAGTGCAAACAACATCATCAAGACTGACATGGACAGTAGGTTCTGTATTATCATGACAAGGAAAGAAAAGCAACCAACGAAAGAACGGCACATTTGGAAAATCGAAGGGAAATGTGTTTTTACTATAGATACTTCAAAGATAACTTCTATAAATAAGAGCAGACAATGTGCATGAGAAAAAAACACTTTGTGCCACAACAAATGTAGATCCGCTGAGGGCCACAACACAGGGATATACAAAGCATAACCTAGTGGAGCACTTTAAAAGCAACAAATGGTTAAAAATGACTGAACTGAAATAATAAAATTGGTGAAGTAAGAACAAAGACCTAGTTGTAACAAGCATGCGAATGATCCATGTCCACATAACTAACATGACTATGATATCCAAATCATATGAGAAAATGATGTGCAGACGTAGCCCACAAAGATTGAACAAATTAGACAGGTAGTGGATATCCCCAGATAATAAGAGGGGACAATGGCAAATGACTAAGCTAAGGTTATGTACCTTCCTTCCCACTTGATTGAAGTTCGAGGCTACCAGCTTGTAAACTTTCATCTGAAGGTGACACAAGTTGATTAGATTATATACATACACATGATCCAGGAGGTTCTTCCCCAGAGAGTGGAAAAGATGGAAACCAAAAGGACACAGGTATAGCTTGCAAGTGTGTTGCAGCTACCAAATGTATGTGGACTAACAGTAAGTTGATCACAAGTATAGATGAATAAATAAACAAGACAAGGACACAAGAGCAGAGGCTAGTTTTTACCAACAATATCTACCACCCACTTCCTTGTCTTGTCTGTGAGTCCTGCCACCAAGAAAAGTAACAATGGTTTTTACCCTCACAGATGTACAGAGTATAATTATATTGCTTAAACAAGGGATGCTTGTAAAGAGGTATTGTACTGGTGTTTAATTCGTGGCAGCGAGTTGACGATGGTAGCCTGCAAAATGTGCAAGTGTTTGTCAAGAAGCAGCAATTAAGAAGGAAGAGCAGAATCTTAAAATTCGGCAGCAAGATGATATTTTTAGTGACCTTTCCTTGGTCTTAAGGAAGACCTTGGTTAGATTTTCAGCTTTTGGCAGGTACTGTTCCTTGACGTGGCGCCTCCGACGGGACCTAGCGAAACAATCACTAGTACAGAACGACACATCGGAAACGGGCCAAAAAACCCTTCGGCAACGGAGAAAGGGTCCGTGTCCCCGCCTCTGTCACTGATGTGAAGGCCTTCATCGGTAACGGAGGCCAAAAACCGTTTCCGATGAGGTCTCCATTTGGCAACGGTTGTGCGCAGACCTCCGTTTCCTTAGTTTTCCTTCATCAGATACGGAGTTTGCCATCCACCCGTTTGCACTGAGCATTTCTCATATTTCGGTTACAGGATGCCACGTTTACAAATGCCACTAGATACTTAAAATCTCACAGCACAAGCTCAAATACTAAAACGGTAATAGATTTCATTCATATCACAATGTAACTTTACATTTCCATCACAATTTCACCTTTACAATTGCATCACAAGATGTGACAAACATAAGAGGTAAAACGATAACAGATTTCATCTATACTAAGCCTATCATGTCAAAGGACGGAAATAATATATGATTTCTTCCCTACATCCTTTTCCACAATCCTCGCAGGTGTCACTCTAGCTATCTCTTCTTATCTCAACTTCTTGAGAGAAGGATGTTGAAGCTTTGGACCCTATACATTAGTAAATAGAGTTACAATTGTTAAATACATATGCTAAAACAAATACACTATGAATTTAAGCAAACTGAAACGATATCTTACCTATGTCTTGAGGTGGCTCTTATTGATGAACCAGAGCAGCCAACACACGGCTTGTCAACAAGATATTGCGATGTCAGCAGCTTCATAGGATGCCTGACAACGATCATCCTTTCCATGGAGGCCACCACCGACTCTGGATTTTTTATGCAGTGTCACCGAAATCTAATCTAATACGTCACCGATGTGACATTTCGGCGACACTGTATAAAACACTCTTACTTAAAAAAGTATTTTATGCAGTGTACCAAAACGTCACAATAGCGACGGTGGATATGTATGGTGGAGTTTGAAAGGGAACATCTTGATATCCCTAAATGTAAATAAGGATTTATGTTAGTTCTGACACTACTAGATAGAACAAACAATTTAACACAATAATATGAAGTATACAGTAGTATATAGTGTGTACTGACCTGTGTATATAATTGGAGGCCATTATGGGAAAGTCAACAAACACTACTCTCTTGAGTAATGTTCGTTGTTTGTTCTGTGTTTCCGACTTTTTTATGCAGTGTCACCGAAATAGACTCCTGTTTTCACATGGACTAGTTAGCTAAACTACAACTAGTTGCAATTGCACAATAGGCAAGTTAACTACATCAAGAAATGATCTAGATAGAACTACCGGATGTGAACTGAACTACTATCAACAAGTTAGCGAAACTACAACCGGTTGCAAGTGCACAATAGGCAAGTTAACTACATCAAGAAATGATCTAGATAGAACTACCGGATGTGAACTGAACTACTTTCAACAAGTTAGCTAAACTACAACTAGTTGCAAGTGCACAATAGGCAAGTTAACTACATCAAGAAATGATCTAGATAGAACTACCGGATGTGAACTGAACTACTTTCAACAAGTTAGTTGCAAGTGCACAATAGGCAATTTAACTACATCAAGAAATGATCTAGATAGAACTACCGGATGTGGATCTGATACCTTCTTCACGTCGCCGTTGGATCGATCTAGCAGATCCCGAAGTGGTGGAGGCAGAGGAAGCGGACAGATCGACGACCTCGCCGTGTCGGGCGAGATGGCGAAGACCTCGCCGTGTCAGGGGACATGGCGAACACCTCGCCGTGTCGGGGGACATGGCGAACACCTCGCCGTGATAGCCGTCGTCTGGACGGAGACGGCGCCGCCACGGCGCCGGCGATGGCCGCAACGCCAGGAGGCGCCGCCACGAACAGATCTAGCATACTGGGACAGAGTGAGGAAACGAGTGCTAGGTTTTGCTCTGTACGCCCATATATATAGGTAAAACATAGGAAACGGTTCTTTAGAAGGACCGTTTCCTT
Source organism: Poa pratensis (assembly GCA_947311845.1). Lineage (NCBI taxonomy): Eukaryota > Viridiplantae > Streptophyta > Magnoliopsida > Poales > Poaceae > Poa > Poa pratensis. The sequence continues at coordinate 12,693,071 of CAMZMU010000010.1, forward strand.
TGTGTTTCTTCCACTGAGGTGTGGGACCAACGCGCCCACTCTGTGGAATTTCTTCTACTCTCTGGAATAATATTTTCCTAATCTCTACTATATGGAGAAAACCACTTATAGGATACTTATATTAATATTAGTGATTACTACATTACATACCTAGTACATATTAATAATAATAAAGTAAATTACAGTTGGAGAACTTATAGAACTACTACTAGCTACTTCTTGTTTTTCTTGTGCCCTGCTTCCGCGCAATCCTCGTCCTTCTCACGGCCTCGCTTATTGGGGGCCATTGGAGGTGGTGGCGGCGGCGGCGGCAGCATATCGGAGGCGGTGGCGGCGGCTTTCTTCTCCGTCGCCGGGGCTCCCTTCTTCGGGACCGGCGCCTCCGCCTCGTCCTCCTCGTCATCCTCCTCCTCCTCCTTCTCCTCTTCGGTTGACTCGTCATCAGAATCAACTTTCGGCGGGCCCAGCATCAAGGTGGGATCATGGAAGTTGGCGTATTCGTCGTCGCTCGTCTCCGGCGTCGGTCCTTCAACGGACTCGCCACTGACGGGGGGACTGTCCCGCGGCGACTCAGTGTGCTCATGTGTGTCGTTGCTGCGAGGCATCTTCGCTAATCAGTAGGAGGGAGCGAGCGAGCGAGGGAGAGAGAGCAGATTCGGTGGCGTCTTGAGCTAGCAAGGATTGGGGTTTTCAAGGAGTAGTGGGCGGTGCCACTACGCCATGGCATTTACTCGCCTCGCTTCGAATTCCAAGAAGATGGAACGTGTCCACATTGGAAACGGACACCCAAAAGGCTCCGTTGCTATAGAGGAACATATCGGAAACGGAGCCAGAATTAAGACCGTTGCCAATATTATGGGTAACGGAGTTAATACTTTCTCCGTTACCTATGTTGACGGGCCAGCCGCGGCCCAGGTCAGGTTTGTACGCACTGGCCGCGCGGAAAGCGCGATTCTCCGTCGCCTAACGCCTGCCGTTTCCATAGAGGGGTATCCGATGTGTCGTTCTGTACTAGTGAATCATGATCAAAATTCAGAGTTACTTACGGTTGCAGGCAGCTGGTAATGAAACTGACGGCTAAATTGAGTAACAGATCAAGTGATGACAAACCTGAATCCGATGGGGAGTACAACGTGTGGCATCATTGATCCGCCGGGGAGTAGGTGAAAGGATCGTATGACACCTAGAGGGGGGGTGAATAGGTGCTACTTCAATTTTAGTACTTTTTAAATTTAGGATTGACACAAAAGGTAAATTCTCTAGATATGCAACTATGGTGAATTTACCTATATGACAAGCTAGCAACTAAGCAAGGTACACTAAGTAAAGACGGTAAACAAGGATAGAATTAACCGAAGTGAAAGCACGCGGAGACACGGATGTAATCCCGAGTTCCTCCTTTTTAGGGGAGTACGTCTCGTTGGAGAGGAGTGAGCTACCACGAAGGTCAAAACTCAACCGCCACAAAGGCGTCACCTTCTTCTCCGATGAACCCCACCATAAAGGTTTGGTTCACCTTCCACTATCGGAATCCTTCAAGACGGAATCCGGAGCCCTTACAACAACGATCCGGGGCACAACCCACAAGAGGATTGGGGGCTCCCGAACAGCTACAAATCTGTCACAAAGACAACAAGTGAGTACAATAAGAGGCTAGGTTTTACCAATGGAAATCCTAGCAAAGGGTCCCTCAAGTGAATGAGGGGGAAATGAAGAACGGCTTGGTGAAGATGTAGATCCGGGGCTTCTCCTTCAATCCTCCAAGTATCAACGAGTTTGGGTGGAGGGATTGGGAGATTTATCAATTCTTGAGCTTGCAATAATGGAGTTCTTCAATGTGGTCAAGCTAGGGAGCCGGAGGTAGGTGGAGGGGAATAAATACCCCTCCCAGAAATCTGGCCGTTGAAGCTGAAAACATCCCACGCCGGTAGTACCGGACCTCACCCGGTAGTACCGACGTGGGTTGACTGGAGGCAGAAACGGCGACTAGTCAAACCAGGCTTCTCGGGCGCGCATCGGTAGTACCGGACGACCAGGTCCGGTAGTGCTCCCCTCCAGGTAGTACCGCGCCACTACCGAGGCTACTACCGGGTAAAAATCTCCGCGAGGCAGAAGCATTCTGGAGATACGGTACTAGGCCCGGTACTGGCCGCGGTAGTTCCGCACGGTAGAACACCCGGTAGTACCGGGATGAACCCGGTAGTACCGGCTGAAGCAATAAAGACAACACTTCTTCCTTTTTCTGAGACAAAACCTGTGCAGCATTACATGATCTATTCCCGCACACTTTTAGCACACACATTAGACATCTAATTGTGTTGTCAACAAACATCAAAACACTTTGGGGAAGGATATGCCCTTTCAATCTCCCCCTTTTTGGTGTTTGATGACAACACACTTAGAAGAAACAAATGATTTGCAAAAGATAGACGGGGCTCTCCAAATTCTGTGTTTATTAGGAATTTGCTTTTGAATGCAAAACACACCATTTAAAATGGGCGGAGCTCCCCCTATATTTTACAAACCAAGCAAGTTCATATGGATAAACAATTATAACAACTTGCACAATATAAGCAAAATAAGCAAGTACCATACTAGATAGGTCTTATTACAATAACACAAAGTCATGGCATGTCTTACATCATGCATAGAGAAGTTCAAAGCAAATATCCAAATAAAGATGAAACACAAGCATAAAGATCAAACGAAGTGCAAGCTTGTGTTCCTCCCATGCAAATCCCACGGCACATCCTAAATAGAACACATTCTCCCCCTTTGTCATCGAAATGCCAAAAAGGGAGAAGCGCGATGCTAACACGTCCCTAGGAGCGTCAAGCTCCACCCGCGCCGTGGTGAGTCGAAGAAGAGGAGGCCTGGAAGCGATCACCATCTGGAGGAGCATCTTCATCACTCCAGAAACCCTGCTTGGACACCCATTCATTCTTCGGAGTGATTACTTCTTCAGAACCATCGGAGACTGGAATCTGCATATGCCTCATCATTGCTTTCTGTCGCTGTGCTGCCTTCTTGTGATACACATGAGCTTCATACAGACGGTCTTCCAAGTCAAGTTTGAGGCAAAAGGCCCTCTTGGCCTTAATCTGCAGCTTCTTGAACCACGAAGGTTCCTCAAGGGGTGGTGCACTCCCACTAGCTCTCTCAGCTTCAGCAGCAGCCTCAGGATCGATGGTCTTCTTTTTGGGAGGAAGATGAGCCTTGATTCGAAGTTCCTTCACCAGATGTGGCACAACGGGGCTGCCATCCTTCATGATATCTTCTCCATTCTTCTTGAGAGCCCACTTGCGCGAATGAGCTTCATAATGAATGGGCCATAGATGGGGGCCCTTCTATCAATGATTGTGGACCACAAGTCATTCCACATCCAATCCATCACATCAAGCTTCTTGCCTTTGCCTTGATTTTCCTTGGAGAGCTTGAGTAGGTCAAACATGTAGCCATGAACCTCATCCCAGTTTCCCACACGGGGAGCAATAGTTTCCCTATAGATGTGGAGAATCTCAAATGGATGCACAAGATGAGCAGTTTTACCAGTGGTGCCATTTTCCATAGTAATTGGTCCTAGAACATCCTTGGAGCTGGATCGATCATTGTCATGGCATCTCCATCCACTAGGAGTACTTTCACCCTTGTCTTCATAGCCTAGAACCTCTCCAAACTCTGCCAAGGTGGCAGAAAGCAAGGTGTCCTTGGTCATCCACCATAGAGTCCTGGCATCATCATGGTCAAAGTAGACGGTGGCAAAGAACTGAATAATATAGTACTCTATGTAGGGGTGGTTCTCCTTCATGATGTCAATCAGTCCAAACTCTTCACACATTGCAAGAGTCTCATCAAAATAGCCCTTGTGCTTCGAGTTTTTCATGTAAGGAAGATCAAGAGTGTGTTGGTCAACCACGGAGTACTTCTTGTGGAGATAGATTTCCTTGTAGATGGCTTCTTGATCATTGGTGTAAAAGTGCGGATTCCGCACAAGAGGTGACCTCTCCTCATCATAGGGATTTTCTTCTCTGAGCTTCTGATAGTCATCATTCTTCCATAAATGAAGTGCTTTGCGGGCTCTCGTGGGAGGAGCAGTGGTGGTACGAGCAGCAGCTGGAGTTTTTCCTCTTGCTCGAGTTCTGGCTGTGGTATGAGCAGGCAAAACTTCCTCTTCTTCTTCCTCAAGATCATCAACCAAGAGACGCGGCTTCTTACCACCACGGCGGCTACCTGTGAAACAGCATAGAGGTAGGGCAGGGAATAGATGAGTGCACAAGTTCACGGAATAGAGAAACAAAACTAGCCAAAGATGTAAAGAGAGGTTGAATCAAGCAAATTTGAAAAACACGGTAGTACCGGGCCTCACCCGGTAGTACCGGCTGAGCCGATTCAAGGAGAATGGCACAAAATTGATAGATTCAACCACACATTACACACAAAGACTAGCTAACGAGGCCTAGGAGATCATCCATCCAAATTTAACCGTTGCCAACGGAGCTACCAATGTTTCCTCGCCATACATCTAGGTTTCAAGATTTAGAAACTAAGAGTGCAAGGAACGGGGAAATACCGGAGGCATGGAGGAGATCGACGAGGGGATCGCTCCCACGAGCAGATCTGGCCAAGGATGGTGGAAACCGGCGGCCTAGGGCGGCGGCCGGAGCAGGGAGCAGAGGAGGCGACGGGGTGGTGTTCGTGCGGGTGGGGACGAATGGGGAATAACCCCCACCCCGCCCGCACAGGGATATTTTGGATACCCGTGATTCCCGGTAGTACCGGGGCCTGAATCTTTGCGAGCAGTAAAACTGCTTAGATTCAGAGCCCGGTACTACCGGGTACCACCCGGCGGTACTACCGGGGCCTCCTAAGAAACCCCAGTTTTCTCTTTTTGTGGAAGGATTTTGAACTTGTGCAAGATGGAAGTTGTTTTGAGAGAGAAGAAAGGCATAGGATTAGATCAACACACTGGAGATGGTACTTCATACTCAATTTGCAAGAAGCAAACACACAAAAGCCAAATTGAGCATGTTTTCCATAGGAGCACTAGAAAACCAATAAAATCCAAATAAAACCAACTCTTCACAAGGAAGAGGGCGGTGGCCGAGGCCACCATGTATGAGTATGTGGTGTGACACCGCGAAGATATATCTTGGGTCCACGGCCACTACTCGTCATTTAAGCTCACAATTCATAAAATGAAAATAGAGACAAAATGAGTTTTTACGGCATAATGGGGGGAGGATAGTCCAATGGATTAGGACCGCACTCCCCCTATTTCCATGCCTACACCTAAACCAAATAGATAGTCAAAATATAGGTGTGTATGCAAGATGGTCAAGTCAAGCTCCTAGAATCCACGATATTTAGCTCATGCCTCAAGAAGGTGAATCTTGCTTCATCAAGTGGCTTCGTGAATATGTCGGCAAGTTGATCTTTGGTTGGAATATAGCCAAGCTCAATATCACCACGAGCAATATGATCCCGAATAAAATGATGACGAATCTCAATATGCTTCGTTCTTGAGTGTTGCACCGGATTGTGGCCAATCTTGATAGCACTTTCATTGTCACATAAAAGAGGCACTTTGTCACAATTGACACCGTATTCCTTTAAAGTTTGCCTCATCCATAACAATTGAGTGCATGCACTAGCGGCCGCCACATACTCGGCTTCGGCGGAGGATAGAGATATGCAATTTTGCTTCTTAGAAGACCAACTCACCAAGGACCTACCAAGAAATTGGCATGCCCCGGAAGTTGATTTCCTATCATCCTTGCAACCGGCCCAATCCGAATCCGTGTACCCGGCAAGAGAGATTTAGTGCCCTTTGGGTACCACAAACCAAACCTTGGGGTATCAACCAAATATCGAAGGATTCTATTGACCGCCACCATGTGGCTTTCTTTAGGAGCGGCTTGATACCTTGCACACACCCCTACACTCAACACAATATCGGGTCTAGATGCACAAAGATAAAGCAAAGAACCAATCATAGAGCGATAAAGTTTTTGATCAACATCGATACCGTCGGTTAAGTTCAAGATGGCATTTGGTGTCCATGGGAAACCGCTTCCCCTTAGCATTGTGCATATTGAACCTCTTGAGCATGTCTTGGGTATATTTGGTTTGAGAGATGAAAGTCCCTTCATTCAATTGCTTGATCTCAAAACCGAGAAAGAACTTCAATTCGCCCATCATAGACATCTCGAACCTATCGGTCATAAGCTTTGAAAATTCATCATTGAAAGCTTTGTTAGATGAGCCAAATATAATATCATCAACATAAAGTTGGCATATGAAAAGCTCCCCTTTGACCCTCTTGGTAAAGAGGGGGATCGATTTGCCCCAATTCAAATCCACGGTCTAGCAATAGCTCTCTTAGGTGCTCATACCAAGCACGAGGTGCTTGTTTGAGACCATAGAGCGCCTTATCAAGCTTGTAGACATGGTTAGGGAATTTAGGGTCCTCGAAACCCGGTGGTTGCTTAACATATACCAACTCCTTTAAAGGACCATTAAGAAAGGCACTTTTCACATCCATTTGTTGCAATTTAAAGTTATGATGTGATGCATATGCAAGAAGGATACGGATGGACTCAAGGCGAGCCACGGGTGCATAAGTCTCTCCAAAATCAATGCCTTCAACTTGAGAGTATCCTTGTGCAACCAATCTTGCCTTGTTCCTCACAACCATTCCATGCTCATCTTGCTTGTTCTTGAAATCCACTTTGTGCCTATAACATTGCGGCAATCTTTTGGCTTCTCAACTAGATTCCACACTTTGTTGCGCTTGAAGTTATTGAGTTCATCATGCATAGCTTCTAACCAATCCGGATCTTCAAGAGCTTCAAACACTTTCTTTGGTTCCACCATGGAAATATGAGCTTGATGTTCACTAAAGTTTGCCAATTGCCTTCTTGTGGTAACACCTCTCTTGTGGTCACCAATGATGTTTTCTAGACGGTGACTCTTTATTTTAAAGTCTTTTCAACTCTTGCTTTACGACGGGCTTCGATATCTCTATTGCATCTTGGAGGTATCTCTTGATCATCTTGATCATTTGAGTCCCCGTCTTGACCGGAATGTTGACCTTGATCATCTTGAAGCACATCTTCAACAATGGAAGGAGAGGGTTGATCTTGGTCATGACCTTGGCTAGCATCAACAATAGGAGAACTTGGTTCTTGCATAGCAACTTGGTCAACATGAGGAGGGTCTTGAACTTGTTCTTGGGGTGGTGCATCATTTGCTTCCATGATAGGCGCCGTTTCAACTTGTGATGAAGAGGCCTCCACTTGAATGGAGCTTGGACTTGCTTGAGGAGACTCGTAATGAATCTCAACGGGACGATGGAAACCAATGCCCATTCTTCTTATAGCATCTTGAGGCTCTTCATTATCTACATCACAAACATGAAATTGCGCCACTTGGGAGCCGTCATTCTCATCGAACCTCACATCACAAGATTCTATGACTTTCCCAACGGTTTTGTCATAGACTCTATAGGTGTGAGATTCGGCACCGTACCCAACAAAAACACCCTCTAAAGCTTTAGATTCAAATTTAGACAAACGAACACTTTTGTTCTTATAGAAACACTTACAACCAAATACTCGGTAGTAGGAGACATTGGGCTTGTTGCCGGTGAGCATCTCATAAGGAGTAAACTTCTTGCCAACGCGAAAGAATAGCCGGTTAGATGAATGACACGCCGTGGAGATAGCCTCGGCCCATAAGATAGCGGAGACTTAAACTCCGCCAACATAGACCTTGCCATATCCATGAGAGTCCGGTTCTTCCTTTCGGCTACACCATTTTGTTGAGGGGTATATGCAGCGGAATATTGATGACGAATCCCCTCTTCACTAAGAAACTCATTTAAGGTGTAGTTCTTGAACTCGGAGCCATTATCACTCCTAATGACCAATATAGGACATTGTGTTGGCGTTGAACTTCATTGGAAAAGTCGATGACGGCTTGTTGGGTCTCATCCTTCGTCTTGAAGAAATAAACCCAAGTAAATCTTGAATAGTCATCAACAATCACCAAACAATATTTCTTCCCACCAAGACTAGGTTGAGGCACGGCACCAAAGAGATCAACATGAAGAAGTTCCAATATCCTCTTTGATGAAATGATGGTCTTGCTTGGATGGGGAGAATCATGCATCTTTCCTTCAACACAAGCCCTACAAAGACGATCTCTAGAAAAAGAAACATTGTCTTTTAGTCCAAGAATGTGGCCACCCTTGTGAAGACTTTGCAAAGTTCTCATGTTGACATGGGACAAGCGGCGATGCCACAACCATCCCACGTCGGCCTTTCCGAATAGGCATATTGCTTGAGTGTTGGTAGATCCCGAAAAGTCCACCACGAACAACTCATTTTCAACATACCCAACGAACATGACCTTTAGAGTCTTGCTCCTCAAGAGTACCACCATATCAATAGTAAAATGGATATCAAAATTCATCTTATTAAGTGCACGAACGGACATAAGATTGTAACCGAGGGACTCGACAAGCATGACATTTACAAGGGTGATATCCTTTGCAACTACCACCTTGCCGAGACCCGTTACCTCCGCTTTTGATTTATCACCATAGGAGACGGATGCTTGATTTATATTTGGTCCCAACTCCGTCATGATCTCCTTGCTTCCGGTCATATGACTAGTGCATCCACTATCAACCACCCATTTAGACCCACCGGAAGCATAGTCCTACAAGAAATCATTGCTTGGTTTTAGGTACCCATTTCTCAATGGGTCCTCTTTTGTTAGCAACAAGGGTCTTAGGAACCCAAATAGAATAAGCAATGTAACCATCATAAGGACCAACATATTTTGCATAAACATCCCCATAATAATCAACATAGAGAATGTAGTTGGGATTGTTATGCCCAAAGTCACTACGAGTGGTCTTGCCCCTAGTGGCATTACCACCCGCAATGGAAGTCTTGGCTTGTGCGGGCTTGGCATTGGTGTTGCTCTTCTTCTTCTTTGCCTTGGCCACATAACCAACACCCTCCTTCCCTTTGTGTGGCTTTTGCTCAAAAATTTGAGCAACAACCTTTTCTTTACCTTTAGGAATAGAGGTCTTGGCACTAGTGGCCTTGGCAAGCTCAACCTTCAACCTAGCATTTTCCTCAATAACATTTGCATGATCACAAGAGAGTAGAGGTGCTAGGTGAGTTAGATTTAGAAAGTTGAGTTTGAAGTTGCTCATGAGACTTGACTAGAAGAGAGTGGGTACTTTCCAAGGCCTTGTGAGCCTTGTTAAGTTTCTCCACATCCTCAAGGAGTCTAGCATTAGCAACCACAAACTCGGCTTTTTCCTTTTTAATCACTTTATATTTAGCAAAGACATGATCTCTATCCTTAATGATTTTAGCAATTATTTCATCATTTTTATCATCAAGAGACTCAATTCTTTCCTCAAGAGAGGTTCTATATTCACTCTCTTCTTCAAGAGAAGCATTCAAGGATTCTATGGAAGCATTCAAGGATGCTATGGTGAGAGAATCCTCTCTCTCAATTTTTCCCTTGTCATCAAGGATTTCTTCGGCCGCATCAAGTTGTCTCAAGAGAGACTCAACATATGACTTAGTTTCACCTTGCAAGTTAGCCACAATAGTATCGGAAGCAACAAGTTCTTTCTTAATCACAAGACTAGTTTTATCATCTATTTCATGCATAGTCTTGGGAGTAGAAGATGATACCTCGGTGACGTGAGCCATGAGGCAACGAGCGGTGTTGATGGAGAGGTTCTCATTGGGGGATTCGAAGAGAGAAGGAGGTGGAGTTGATACAATGGCCAAAGCGGCCACCTCACGAGTGGGTTCTTCTTCTTCTTCGGAATCCTCGGAAGGATACTCTTCTTGAGTCATCAACACAATTCTTGGTGCTTTCTTGAAGAATGGCTTCCTCTTGACAAAAGGCTTCTTTTGTATCATGTTTGATTCGCCCTTGAGGACAAGCCTTCCACCGTTTTGCTCTCTATTCTCATATGGACAATCTTTGATGAAGTGATGCTTGTTATGACAATTGTAGCAAGTCTTTATCCTATTAGCAAACTCCTTCTTCCCACTTGGATTGTTTGTTCGATCAATTGAGCCTTTGCCTTGGCCGGGTCATTCCAAAATGTCCTTGTTGCAAGAGCTATGTGACCATGGAGGGCTGGTTCAAGTTCATCGGGAGGAAGGTTGTTCGGGCATGCTTCAACTCCATCATGTTCATCAAGGCACACAACCTTGGCCTTCAAAGCAAGAGAGGGACCTTGTTTCATTCCCATGGCCCTAGCACGGTTGTCTAGAGCATTCTTGGTGGCAACCTTGGAGGCTTGCATCTCTTGCATGACTTCATTGGATGTCATCTCAAGGTAGTTGTATTTTCCTTGTATGGCCTTCAATTCAACGGGCTCGAAGGGCATGAGAGCATTCACATACTTCCTCTTGATCCAAGCATCATCCACATAGGTTGCCCCAACATTATGAAAGGCTTTGGCAAGAATGTTGAGTCTTCCATACATCTCCTCATGAGTTTCATTATCAAGCATGTAGAAACCTTCGGCCTCATTGCTCAAGGCATCATATCTATTCCTCTTCATGCTTTCATTTCCAAGAAATGCCACCTCAAGGCACTCCCAAGCTTCTTTGGCCGTGGAGACGTTTGAATGTGATGAAGACCACTTTCTCCAACGGCAAGTTCAATCATGTGGAGAGCGGAAGCATTGAGTTGTTTCTCGGCCACCTCTCTCCTTGTCAAGTTGTTAGGATTCACGGCCTTGTATCCCTCTTGAATGATCCTCCAAAGCTCGATAGAGGAACTGTTGATATGAGATTTCATTAAGTGTTGCCAAGTAGCAAAAGCCAATGCATTAAGTTTAGGAGGTGGACCCAAAGGGATTATGCGAGTATGATGGATAGGTGGGTCGGAGAGTACACAAAGGGAACCCCATGGTACTCCGGCTTCCCACCTTCGGGAGTGGTGGTAGATGTGGAAAATTTCTTAGGGTCGGTTTCTTTATCTTCAACCCCTTTCTTTTCCTCTTTTCCCTCCTCGGTATTCCTTAGGAACTGATGTCTACGTGCGCTTCTATTCTTGTAGACAGTGTTGGGCCTCCAAGAGCAGAGGTTTGTAGAACAGCAGCAAGTTTCCCTTAAGTGAATCACCCAAGGTTTATCGAACTCAGGGAGGTAGAGGTCAAAGATATCCCTCTCAAGCAACCCTGCAATTAAGATACAAGAAGTCTCTTGTGTCCCCAACACACCCAATACACTTCTCAGATGTATAGGTGCACTAGTTCGGCGAAGAGATAGTGAAATACAAGTAATATGGATGATTATGAGTACTAATTGCAATCTGAAATAAAAATGGCAGCAAGCAAACATGTAGCAGAACTTGTTGTAAACGGTGTTTCAATGCTTAGAAACAAGGCCTAGGGATCATACTTTCACTAGTGGACACTCTCAACAATGATCTCATAACTGAATAAGTAAAAGCTACTCTTAAACACTCTCTTGTTGGATAACAAACACCATTCATTGTGTAGGGCTACAAAAGCACACCTCAAGCCGGAGTAAACAAGCGCCACAACGTCATAAAGGAATCACACACGGTGCACACACTGTCACCTTTACACCGTGGAGAGTACCGGAGTTCATATTAAAGTAACATCTAGAGTGCATAATAGATAAAGAGTAACATCTACATATTCAACTAGATTAGCACAACTGAACACAAGTAAATACTACTCGGGATTATTCTCCTTCTTGATGAAGCAAGAGTACTATGTGTAGGACTGCAAAAGCACACCTCAAAGTCTGAGTAAACAAACACCACAATTCCCAAGAATAAGCCATGATAAATGTCTAAATTATTCATAGAGTCACACAAGTACCCACACTGTCACCTTGATACCGTGTTGTCACAATGACTCCAGAAACTAGACAAAATCACTTGAGTAGCATAAACATTATTAATGTATTCAGCGATACTAGCAATACACATGATCACATAAAGATCACACCATGGGAGAGAGAGATGAACCACATAGCTACCGGTAGAGCCCTCAGCCTCGGGGAGAACTACTCCCTCCTCATCATGGGAGTCAGCAGCGGCGATGAAGATGGCGATGGAGTTGATGGAGATGGCTCCGGGGGCAATTCCCCGTCCCGGCAGCGTGCCGGAACAGAGACTTCTGTCCCCGAAACTTGTCGTCGATGGCGGCGGCGCTGCGGAACTCTTCTGGAAATATGACTTCGTTTTTTAGGGTTTACGCCTCGGGGGGAATAAATAGGCGAAGGGGCAACGTCGGTGGAGCCCGAGGTGGGCCTCCTCACCAGCTGGCGCGGCATAAGGGGGGCCGCGCCGCCAGGTGGTTTGGCCACCTCGTGGCTCCCCTTCGTCTCTCCTTCGGACTCCGTGTACGTGTTGGAAAAATAGGGACTTGGCCTTTTGTTTCGTGCAATTCCGAGAATATTCGCAGAAGTACTTTTCTGGAATCAAAAACAGCAGAAAACAGGGAACTGGCACTTCGGCATCTTGTTAATAGGTTAGTCCCAGAAAATGCATAAAAGTGATATGAAGTGTATATAAAACATGTAGCAATTGGTATAATATAGGCATGGAACATCAGAAATTATGGATACGTTGGAGACGTATCAGGAACCTTGCCACTTGCAAGTTGTGTGATCAACTCACGCATCTCGGCAAATTTGGTATCCATGGACGATATCAAAGATGTCTCCATCAATTTGAGATTGGCCATGGATGCCGTAGTGGCTTGGTCCTCTGCGGGATCATCCGCACTTCGTGTCATACTTCTCTTAGGCGGTTAAGCCTAACAAGAGAGCCGAGGCTCTGATACCAATTGAAAGGATCGTATGACACCTAGAGGGGGGGGGGGGTGAATAGGTGCTATTTCAATTTTAGTACTTTTTAAATTTAGGCTTGACACAAAAGGTAAATTCTCTAGATATGCAACTATGGTGAATTTACCTATATGGCAAGCTAGCAACTAAGCAACGTACACTAAGTAAAGATGGTAAACAAGGATAGAAGTAACCGAAGTGAAAGCACGCGGAGACACGGATGTAATCCCGAGTTCCTCCTTTTTAGGGGAGTACGTCTCGTTGGAGAGGTGTGAGCTACCACGAAAGTCAAAACTCAACCGCCACAAAGGCATCACCTTCTTCTCCGATGAACCGCACCACAAAGGTTTGGTTCACCTTCCACTATCGGAATCCTTCAAGGCAGAATCCGGAGCCCTTACAACAACGATCCGGGGCACAACCCACAAGAGGATTGGGGGCTCCCGAACAGCTACAAATCTGTCACAAAGACAACAAGTGAGTACAATAAGAGGCTAGGTTTTCCCAATGGAAATCCTAGCAAAGGGTCCCTCAAGTGAATGACGGGGAAATGAAGAACGGCTTGGTGAAGATGTAGATCCGGGGCTTCTCCTTCAATCCTCCAAGTATCAACGAGTTTGGGTGGAGGGATTGGGAGATCTATCAATTCTTGAGCTTGCAATAATGGAGTTCTTCAATGTGGTCAAGCTAGGGAGCCGGAGGTAGGTGGAGGGGAATAAATACCCCTCCCAGAAATCTGGCCGTTGAAGCTGAAAACATCCCACACCGGTAGTACCGGACCTCACCCGGTAGTACCGACGTGGGTTGACTGGAGGCAGAAACGGCGACCAGTCAAACCAGGCTTCTCGGGCGCGCATCGGTAGTACCGGACGACCAGGTCCGGTAGTGCTCCCCTCCCGGTAGTACCGTGCCACTACCGGGGCTACTACCGGGTAAAAATCTCCGCGAGGCAGAAGCATTTTGGAGATACGGTACTAGGCCCGGTACTGGCCGCGGTAGTTCCGCACGGCAGAACACCCAGTAGTACCGGGATGAACCCGGTAGTACCGGCTGAAGCAATAAAGACATCACTTCTTTCTTTTTCTGAGACAAAACCTGTGCAGCATTACATGATCTATTCCTGCACACTTTTAGCACACACATTAGACATCTAATTGTGTTGTCAACAAACATCAAAACACTTTGGGGAAGGATATGCCCTTTCAGTAGGGCCAGGTCTTTCAGCTCAGGAGCCTGTAAAGCCAAGTCATAGACGATTCGAGACGCCTTGTGGCGAACGCGGTCCCAGTCCAGCGAGGCCCTGGACATACATAACAGTAGAGAAGAAAATTGAGTCGAGGGAAAGAAAGTTTGCAATGAATTTGGCCGACGATGGGTAGTACTAGCCTGACTTGCGGGGAGTTGAGCAGGGAGTGGACGATGGAGCGGATCCTGAGTACGTCGTGGGAGACGGAGGCGTCATGCTTGAGGTACCGTGTGTTGTACTGTTGGTTGAGCATCTTGAGATCAGGGTTGTCGACGCCGGCGAGCACGCTGGCGAAGGCCTTGTGCTGCCTGAGGAAGTGGATGAGCACCTGGACCTCGTCGCTCAGCGGCCCCGTGGTGGGGGGAAGGAAGCGGGCGAGGTAGAGGATGGCGTCTTCCCAGAGGCCCTGCCGCACCAGCCCCGACAGGTGCGCCACGCTCATGAACGCGTTCGTCTTATTGACAAGCCTGCAGTTAAGTAATTAAGAAGCAGGCCGGGAGGACGGACCGGCGGCAGATGGAGGAAAGGGTGCATTACCCTCGAGCGTGTCGCGGAAGCCGTGGATCCAGAGGAAGGTGGCGAGCCGGCAGTGGCGGTACCGCCGAACACAGCCGTAATCCACGGTGCCGATGGCCTCGCCGTGCTCGCCCACGTCGTGGCGCATCAAAGTGACGTGATCGGGGACGGGCGCCATCGATCGCCGGAGTTTGGGATTGGGGTTGGGGGGAAGAGATTTGGGGATTCGAGGAAGACACAGCCGTATATATATAAAGTACGTGCTGTGCGTGTTCACCCTTCTCCCCGACATCCCCAAATCCCCCAATTTCCCCATCCCCCACCACAAAAGCAAGGTGGACCCTACCTCTGTTCCTCCACGTCAACTGTTTTTATGGAAAATGCCCCTCTATCTTTCTAAAACTCGGTTTTAGTCACAAGTCTGGGTCCACTTTTCTTATTTTGCCCCTTGGTTTTAGTTCTCTGGTTTGGTTTGGGCCCCCAAATATTATTCGATGGATTGTATTATACTCCCTCCGTTCGATGTTTTAGGCCTTTCACATATTGTTGACTACATATACACTAAACACGTATAGATACATGTGCATATATGTGAATGTGCAAAAAGTCTAAAACACTTATATTGTGGAACGGAGGGAGTATATGTTAACCCAGACGCTAGGCATATCGTGCGGATTTGTGGGACTGCGCATCGCAAAAGAGGCTCCTACAGTTTTTTGCTCGACTGATGATTTTTCGCGCTGACAAACAATGCAGGCACGTACCGGCACAAAATTGTGTTGTGGTATGTGGACCGGTCTTGATGCAGAGAACAAGCCCAAGAACGCTCCTTCCCTGAGTCGCCCCACGCGGGCGAACAGGGGAAACCCTACTCCTCGCCGCCTCTAGATCTACCCCTCCCCCCTTCGCACTCCCGGCGATGCACTCCCGACTCAGATCTAGGCCCTTTGGGCCCCATCTGGGCTTGAGCAGGCCACCTCAGACGTGGGGAGGCTCCCCCGGTAGACGGAGGTGCAAGGGCTGGTGCCGGGGGTGGCGGCGACGGTGGCGTGCCTGCTGCAGTGCGGCGACGGGAACTTTAATTACGGGCCTATTTCAGACTTAGTCAGCCCAGTGAGGGCCTGGTGTGTCCTTGATTCTGTATCCAGTTGGCTGCCTTTCCGGCCTCGCAACATGGATCACGGTGAGATGGCGGTGGTGATTGCAAAACCGTGGTGGCGTGTGCTGGTGGGTGGCAAGTCTGGTGGAGCGCTACAGAGCGTTCAGGGGTGTGCACTACCACAGAAAGGCCTTTCTGTGGCGCACGTTTTGACTTTCTGTGGCGCACCGGGAGGTTTGCTGGGTGCGCCACAGAATTCTCGCGACAAAAATTATTTCTGTGGCGCACCCAGGGTGTGCGCCACAGAAAGTGCAACTTTCTATGGCGCACCCAGCGCGGTGCGCCACAGAAATAGCTCGGCAGCACCCCTATGCAGAGGAATTCTGTGGCGCACTGTTCCTTGGCGCGCCACAGAAAGTGGTGCGCCACAAAAAAAAGCGTGCGCCACAGAAATATGAAACAGAAATACCGATATTTTTTCATTTTGCTGTACAAATACAGGTATATACAGATTTATACAGGTTTATACAGAAATACAGGTATATTTGACAGGTATATAAACAGACAAACACATTAATCAATATGTCATCACACATATTACTTAGTGCCCGATCGAGATACATATATACACATAGTCACAAAAGTGCCGAATGTTTCATCATTTCACACTACACATTACAAATCAAGTGTTCGCCACCTAACTATGATCAAATGTAGTACACATCGGCGATGATGTGAGCAAGAGCGCGCGGGAGCATCCATGATCATGGAGTCCTCTTCTTGAGCGGCGCCGGCAACGGTAGAAAGCCTTCTTTCGTCTTCCACTCCCTGGTGTCATTCTGTGAATCTAGTCGTTCTTCGATATCCCTCTGACACAACCCTGAAGATATTGGGATATATATTGGTTAGTGATATAAATAGAGTATAATTTATTCATCTAAGTAGAGAGCAAGACAATCAATCATTGTCATGATTGGAAATCATATGGCTATCCTATTTGGGTTCATAGCATAGCATATATATAATATATAACCCTACACATGCACTTCTATAATACCTCTGGGGTAGTGGAAGGACCCTGATTTGTGAATGACATCGTCGAGGATGATCGTTGACAACTGCAGCCGGATGCGATGGAAGTATGTTCTGTAATCAGCATCGGTGAGAGCATCCGCCATTTTGGTGTATTCTGCGAGACCAGATGGAATCTTCGTTTTCTCGTAATCTCGGACAATCGCTTTAAAGGTGATGGAGGGCGTAGTAGGCCTCCTTCACGCTGCCATCTAGTTGCTTGATGCAATGGAAGCCGGTCCATGCTGGAACTTGTGTGTGTTTTCCTCCGTGAAGAATTCCGACTTCTTATGGAAGGGGCCGCCCTTTTGGCATAGGCCTCGAGAGCGTCATCGAGAACACCCTTTATTCTGGTGTATCGTCTCGGCATGGATTTATTCCCCGAGTTCAAATAAGTGCATGGACCACCTCGGGGATACGTAGATGAGTGCGCAGTACTTGTCCCTGCTCAACACAATTGAAACAGAATGTTGGACAAAGGATCAGCGATGGAAGAAATGTACAAGAAGGCATAAGATCCGACGGTGGCGAGCGGATGTCTACTTACTCGAAAAAGAAAGGCAGAAGAAGGCGTTCTTCCTCTGTTGGCCAGTATGACCCTTACGAGGTACTCCGTGGCCGTTTCCCGTGTCTTTGATCCTTCCACTAGATGGCTGTCGCGCATGTAGTAGGGATCCACTATCGCGACGTACGGTTATCATCTCTCCTGATCTTCATCGCCATATCGAGCGCATATAGGCGGACCATGTTATAGTCCAGCCGTTGAGTGTGAAAGAGTTTGAAGATGTCCTCGTACGCTATGAAGAACACATCCGCGGGTCTTCCTGGACGAAGTCCACCAGCTCGTTTTGGCACCTTGACCGCGAACGCCGGTAACTCGGCTGCTTGTCTTTAAGAAGGAGCCCTCTAGATGCAAGATAATTCTTGCAAGGCAATCATGGGTCCTTCTGCAAGGCGGAGCAAGTCCCCAGACAAGATAGGTTTACCAGCTTCATGAACTCGGGGGAAGCCATCCGCACGGGTGGAATCGGTCTTCAAGACCCCAGATCTTAGGAGTTGGCTGGCTCGCAGAGGTGGAGGATCCTTTTCTCTTCCTGTGCTTCTTGTTCTTCATCTCTGTGGATTGTGGGGGTGAAGTGAACCCCGCTTTAACACGTTTCTTTCAGTGTGTTAGGGCTGAAAATGTTACCCGGTTGAGCTTGATGATCGCCGGCATCCGGAGGCGTGTCGGTGAAGGCCAGGCGTTGTGTGCATGAAGTGGGACGAGCAGGTTGACCGCGGTGGTCGCGGAAGGTTCTTCATCCACAAGAGGCATGTACATACCATCCATGCAGGCGCCAGTGTTGATGTAGTCATCGACGTTGACATCATTCTCCTCCTCCTCATTGTCGTCGTCGCCACCCAAGTTGAGGTGCAACGGCTTTGTCCTAAACATAAACAATAGCACATCCGTTAGTGGGGAAAGTCGGAAAGTCGGGGAATTCGGAAAGTCAGAACTAACCTTGGACGGCTGCGGTGAAGATGTCCCAACAACTGTTGTGGCGGTTGGTGGCGGCGACGACCGGCGTAGCTTCCGTCCGGTGGTGGCGGCGACCGGCGGTAGCTTCTGGGTGGTGGTGGCGACCGGCGGTTCCTTCTGGGTGGTGGCGGTGGCTGCTTGTGGCGCCGGTTCATCCGCAACAGCTTTTTGTGGCCTCCTCGACGGGGGCCGAACGACCTGGGGCCGGGGCCTCGAGGTGGCGCCGCCGGTGCGCCTGACCCCATGAAGAACATCCCCAAGACGAATCTGGGTCTTCGGCCATTCCATCATCCACTTCCCACATTCGCCAAGATTCATGTGTTTCTCGGCTCCCGGAGGTTGCGTGGGGGGGTCGATGTCATGGAACTCAGGCAGTACCTCGCTCACATTGACTTTCATCACGACCTCGCTCATTCGGGTGTTGTGCATATCGCGGGTCAAAGGTTGTATGATCTTGGCCGTTGCGACTTCCTTCAACTCGCTGCCGACCCCCACCCTATGCAGGAGTATGCAAGGCATGTCCTGGGAGTCACACATGTTGGGCACCATGCATGAGATATGGCAGTCATCAAAGGCATATAAGTCATAGAAGATGTCGCGACTAACTATTAGTTACCTTGGTGATGGCGTCGAGCTCGGCTAATGTCGAGACAAGGGCGCCGGTGCCGGCGGCCGGCCTATCATTCTCCGGCCGCTCGTGCGCATATCATTATTCTCCGGCCTTGGTGTATGTTGATCCACGACAGGGAGCACCGGTGGGGTCACCAGACCGGCGACACGTTATTGCTGGAGGTGCTGCCGGCGAAGCTGGGCACGTGTATCGGCCCCTGTTGACCTCTCGCGTTCCAGGCAGCTAACCCCTCCATCAACCCAGGGGTAACATCGTCCGGAGCTGCTCGTTCACCTTCTCGCCACTAGCTTGTCCACCGTGGTAGAGTCCACCTTTTCTTTCTCTAGTGTCTCCAGCTTCTTCCTTAGCTCGAGAACCTCGGCTCTATCTTTAGCCGGCTTCCTCCTCTCCTTTTTCTTGTCGGTGTCCGTGCTGTAGAACTCGATGAACTTCATCGCCGTACCAAAGCCGGTCACACGGCCAGCTGACGTCGGCGGCTTTGACTTGTCCCTCCCCTTGAAAACGTTCATCGCCCGGTTGAAAGTCGTGTCCCACGGCCGGCCTGAGCCTCCTGGGACGACGGGCCGGCCTCAGCCTCAGCCTTCAACTCAGCCTCCTGCGGACAAAGGAAATAAACGTGAACCCATGTAGAAATCAACGCAAATGGACTTTGAGATATCCGCGGTAATTAAGTTCCTTACCAGCGTTTTCTCGAAATCCAGCACATCTTTATAGTCGGTAACAAATTCCCCCCGTCCCCGGCTTCAGATAGTAGCGGGACCGAACAAAGTTCCTAACTTGCTCGTCCGTGATTTTATGCCACATGTTCTTTTTCCCAAGTCTCGCAACCTCGGCATTCTCCTTGTCCAAACGGGCTGTTTTCCTGCGTAACCGCCGCTTCCCAAATGGTGGTTACCTAAGTTCAGTGCCCGCATTTTCTTCCCCCACTCGTCCATTTTCAGCCTCCGGAGATGCCAAGGACAACTTCAATGCCTCGAACTCTTCTATGTCGATGTACGGCTCTTTGGCACTGATCTCTTCCCAGCTAAGACCCTTTTCAATCTTCGCCTTCACCCGCCTCTCCAGCTGTCAAGGCGGTGTTCATCTTCGTGATGGCGAAGCTGTCCACCTTTTTGTTTCCATCATCCGGGAAAATGTATCGTTCGTGAAGCTTCTTGAGGAGTTGTGTGCGCAAAGCCTCATTCTCCGCGCTCCTGAGGTCATACGTGTTGATCGACACGGTTCCCGGAGGATGCACCCTAGTTGCATGCCGTACCCTTTTGCGATGTTCCTAGGCTCCTGGGGTAGGCCACTTTTCGAGACCTTAGTGAACGTGTCGTGACGTTGCCGACCGCTTGCAGTGTCCGTCCTTCCTCTGCTTCTTAAGCTTCTTAGCGGTCGGGTTACCACCACCGCCGCCATCCGTGTGGTCGCCACCCCCCGACATCCGTGTGGTCGCCGCCCTCGGTGGTGGTGGTTTGCGTGCCCATCTCCGTCGGTGTCCTCCGCATCCTCCATTTCATATGTTTTCTTTGCTCCATTTACTTGGACCAAAACTGATAAATAAAGCCACATAGAAGATTTCCTATCCTCTGCATATCTTTGAATCAAACAATCATCTATGTATCGTTGGACTGACTTTTCTCGGGCAGAGAGGTACTACATAGACTGGATGTTAAGCTTACATTTAACCTCATGAATATGTACATTGCAATTGATGCATACACTGCATGGTCTAGAGTTTCGGACGTGCGATAGACCATTGGTGCCACAACTACAATCATGGACTAGAAATCAGTTATTCCTCTCCCGAATCCCCAATTCTGTATGAACTACATAGACTAGGATTTTGTCGAACACGTTGCGTGCAGGTTTTGGAGGGGAAGGAGGAGGACGAGAGGGGAAGCTCACCGGGCAGGGAAGGGGAGGGGGAGGGAGGGGACGGCCGTGGCGCAGGGAGGTCGCCGGCGCGCCGCGGGCGACGAGGCAGAGGGAGCGGCGTGGGCGACGACGGCGCAGGGGAGGTCGCCGGGCGCGGTGCGGCGCGGCTTGGGCGGGGGCGGCCGGGGCGCAGGGGAGGTCGCCGGCGACGAGGGCGGGCCGCGCGCAGGGTGGGCGACGAGTTGCGGCGGCGTCGGGCGCAGGGGAGGTCGCCGGCGTCGGGGACGAGAGCGCGCGCGGGAGCGGTTTCAGTACTTTGTGAAATTGGGGAAGGAAGAGGCAGCGCGGGGAGGGCCCACATGTAAGTGGGTGCCCAACATTTCTGTGGCACACCTCTTGAGGATGCGCCACAGAATTCCCAGGATTTCTGTGGCGCACCTCTTGAGGATGCGCCACAGAATAGCTGGTCTATAAAATAAAAAGCTGTGCTGCTGTAACATAACACAACACACACCACAGCCCAGTGGTTCCAACCACTTCAATTTCCTGGGCAAGCCAGTTCGAATCCTGGCTGCTCACTTTTTTTTCAATATTTTTGGTTAAATTTGGTTCAAAAACTACACATAATTAATGTCTTTGGTACATATTGAATTCATTGAATACATATATATGGTCTTGCATGGTCTCACACACAATGTCTCATACATATATATGCTGCATTGCATTGCATTGTCTCTCTCACACACACAAATTAAATACACCAAAAAAGTCGCTTCTTCGTCTCGGTTCCGCGAGCTAGATTCTTTTCTTTCCCCTTCTTTGCGGTTGAAAACTTTAGCCGGTGACCTTGAGATTCTTCTTCGCGTGAACGGACAACCTTTGGTAGGTAGGGAGGTTTTCCTTCTTTGTGTACTAGTAGTAGGCATGTCGAAGAACTTGTCGAATTCCTCCTCGATCTTGGCTCATTGTCCAAGTCTTGCTCGGTGGCGCCTCCTTCCATTCCGATGATGCTTCTCTTGCCCCTCCTCACGACAACACGGCTAGGCTTTGACGGGTCGGTAATGAAGAAGTATTGCTCAACTTGGCTAGCGAGTACCCATGGCTCATTTTTCGCGAGGCGTTCTTCGATTTGGCATCGGGTATTACCATGGTGGTGAAATACCGGCCTTCTTGACGACGTCCTTGGCCCATCTTACACAGAACATGGCACCAACTCTCCACAGTAGTTGAGCTCCCATATGTCCTCAATCCTTCCCGAAGTATCTTTCCTTGACAGTAGCCTCCTCATCGCCGTTAGGATAGCATAGTTACTCCTGAGTTTTGATATTCCGACTTCTTGTCCTTTTCCTCGGTGTAGAATCTGTAGCCGTTGATGTCGTACACCTGATAGGTCTTTACGTTGTGCGAGGGACCCCGTGATAAGGAGAATATGAGTCTTTATCTTCCGTAGATGGTGCTTTGTTCTTTGCTAGCTCCAGTTGCTTTTGCTTGAACCAACGCGTGAAGCTAGAGTTGTGCGCTCTGGTACGTCTCCCTTCTTCCTCGCCGGCCCAGTTTGATGTAATGTTGCTCGAGAAAGCATTTGTGCTGTTCCACCCAAGTTTCGATCAATTGTAAGTGTTGTAGCGCGACCGGTGAGCCCTGTCGAAGTCGTCCTTTCGACCCTGCATGCTGACAAAGGTTGAGCTGGCGCCTGATGCATGTAAAATGCATACATGAATTTTGCACTTTAATTGCTTATATCCAATCAATTTGCATCATATAAGGGTTAATCAATGTTTTATCATGATTTTGGAAATATCTTAATGATTTCCTATTTTTATGGAATTAACCCTGCGCAGGCAGAAAACCCCGTTTTCTTATTTTAATGTTTCAGGGACCCAAACGTCAACGAAATCAAGTGGAATTTTACGGGCTCAATATTTGGAAGAAGAAGGACTACGGAAAAAGGAAGCAAGCAAACGGAGGCCCGAGGGTCAAACGAGCATGGCCCACGCGGCCAGTACTGTGGCCGCGTGGGACCCACCCGTTCAGCCCTCGTGCTCCGTTGTCGTCGATCTTCACTCCACCGCCTTCGTCTTGACCTAAAAAACGCCTATAAAAAAGGTCCCCCGTCGTTCTCTGGAAGGAGCGCCGCACAAACACAGAAACACCGAAACGGAGATCAGGACCTGCAGATTGGAGGGGAAAACTCCGGCGGGCGCTGCCGGCGTGGTCTCCACCTTCTCCATCGACTTCTCCACCGTCTCCATGATGAAGAGGGAGTAGTCCACCTCTGGACTATGGGTTTTGTCGGAGTAACTTATGTATCTCTCCTCTCTTGAGCTTCACTAATTAGTACCGTATGAGCTGCTGAACATGATTACGGTCATCGTTGTAATACCTTTGTGTGAATCTTTATGAGTTAATATATGTTTGAGATTGCAATGTTTGTTTCAGTTATGAGTATAGATGCATATTATGTACCCCGTTCTTGTCTACTTGTTTTGATCAAGCATGTTTATGAGAGCGTGTGTGGGGGAACGTGTGCATTAGTTGGAGTAACGGGGGTGCTATGCATGAACGTGAGAGAAAGTTCTGCGATCCACTTTGGTATCTTTACCTTACTTTGTTACCTCACTAGGATAAACTAAAATACCATGCTACCGGGGATGGGGCGTGACCATTGCCACTACTCCATGACTAGATCTAGCATGTTCTTATTTTCACTTCATGTCATGATACTTATGCTATACTCTGAGCTATCTTAATTACTAAGGTGTTATGATTTATTTCGCATCTTGGTGGAGTATAAGAGATGTTAATTACCAAAAGACCTCTATGTTAGGACGTGATGCCCATATATCTAAGTAACTGTTATCAAACCCTGTGTTGCAATCTCATATGTTAACTTTGTGTGTTCCATTGTCTACCACTTTATAAAGAGAGAGTGCATTTGTGAAACCATGAACCCCAATCCATTTTTTATCATAAGAAACACCTTTCCAACAACACATATACCACTTTTCTATTTTCAGCCATCATTAAATCCGAAAATACAAAAATACTTTTCATCTTGCATACATCATTCAAAAACCCAAAAATGTCATTTACCATTGCATCCACCATCATTGCATATTTATTCCTTGTTTGCATTGCATAACTATCCTGATATCATCTTACACCTTGTGCTTGACAACCACATGTGAGGTTGAGGACAAAACATCTAACCTTGTTTTGTAGGTAACCAAAAGAAGGATAAGAAGATAAATCTACCACTTCAGATTCCCCGAGATTTCGATATTAAACCCTCGAGTCACCCCTCGTGGGGAAAACTGTCTTCCCACTTTACTATACACTCTGCACTTGGAGTCTCAACCTAAGTCCCGTTATTTGTGCAGGCATCAAGACTTGCTCTTTGGATCATCAGCGCCCTCTCGGTGACTATATCCATTGAGCCTGCCGAAGTGTTTCCTCGTGGGAGACCAACATCCTGGTTCTCGGTGCTTAGATAATTCTGGCAGAAAGAGATGCACTCGTAGGTTAGAAAGCCCTTGGCCATGCTTGCATCTGGATGGGACCTGTTGCGGACGTATCCTTTCATGACACCGTTCATCCTTTCGAACGACATCATGTAGTGCATGAACGTTGGCCCAGCTGCCTGATGTCATCAACGACATGGAGAAGGAGATGCACGCAGATATCAAAGAATGCTGGCGGGAAGTAAATCTCGAGCTCGCATAGTATCAACACGATCTCTTCCTCTAGCCTGTCGAGCTGCTTCACGCCGATCGACTTCCTGTTGATGACGTCGAAAAAGTTGCAAAGGCAAGCAGCGTATCACGGACGTGCTCGTCCATTATCCCTCGAATCGCAACGGGAAGTATCTGCGTCAACAGCACGTGACAGTCATGAGACTTCATCCCGCTAA
Organism: Poa pratensis; assembly: GCA_947311845.1. Classification (NCBI taxonomy): domain Eukaryota; kingdom Viridiplantae; phylum Streptophyta; class Magnoliopsida; order Poales; family Poaceae; genus Poa; species Poa pratensis. The sequence continues at coordinate 12,717,795 of CAMZMU010000010.1, forward strand.
ACCTCTTCTTCGTTTCCGTCCAGATATCTGCTTATCTACCCCGCGTAACCAAGGAGAATTTGACTCCTAGGAAACACATGTAGAATTGCTCGAGCTCCTCCGGACTCATAGTGAAGCACGTAGCGGGAAGCACCACAGTGTCTTCTTTACCCTTTTGCGGCGACCTTGAGTCCCTTCCGTCTGATCATCATCATCATCATCGCTATCGGGAGCCTGAAGATCTTTCCTGACACCAAGCCATTTCAGATCGTATCTTGCTTTCGTCCCATCCATGGTCTTTTCCGGCATGTTGGAAAGAGTGCCAAGCAGAGCCTCGGTGACATTCTTCGTAATGTGCATCATATCGAGGCTATGTGGCGTCTTGAGGACCTTCCAGTACTCCAAGTCGTGGAAAACAGACCTCGCTTTCCAACACCCAGCAGCGGATCTACCTTCGGTCGTTTCTTTCCCAACGCGGGCACTCCTCCCAATTTTTCAACAGCTCGTCGATTTCTGTGCCGCTCCTCGGGCTCGGGGCTCCTTCGATCTCGTCCTTACCATTGAACATGTCACCGCGTTTTCTCCACGGTGATCCATGCGAAGCCACCTTCGAGCCCCTGGGTACACGGTTTTCGAAGACCCGGGATTCCTTGGTAGCTGGAGATGCGGGGTCTTATCCATGCACCTGACACATGCGCAGAATCTGTGGCCTACCTGGGCCGATACATATGAGCAACCAGGATAGTCCTGCACCGTCGTGAGAATCGCGGCTCTCATGTCGAAATAATCTCCAGTGTAGGCATCCCACGTAGGGGCTGGCGTCTCCCACAACGTGGCTAACTCCTCTTTCAACAGCGCAGATACAGATGTATGTGGACACCTGCTTGTTTCGGCCCCGAATGAGAATACTCATGTGTATGTACCTTTGCTTCGTGCACAACCACGGGGGAAGTTGTAAGGCCATACAAACACGGGCCAGGTGCTATGCGTGCTACTCTGGTTGCCGAACGGATTGAGTCCATCGTGCTCTACCGAGCCTGACGTTCCTTGCGTCGCCTCCGAAATTTCCGACGGCGTCCAACTCTTGCCACTGGCTAGCGTCTGAAGGGTGTGTAAGGATCCTGCCCTTCTCCGGATCTTCTCGGTCGGGCTTCTCCCTTTCCGCGTGCCATTGCATGAACTTTGCTTCCTTAGGGTCCACGAAGTACCGCTGCAGACGGGGAGTGATAGGAAAGTACCATGCCACTTTCGAGGAACTTTCTTCCCACGGCTCTTGTACCATCCTTGGCCGCACACCGGACATGTGGTTCTGTCCTCGTACTCGCCCCGATAAATTGCGCAATCATTGATGCAGGCGTGGTATTTAACGTGCGGTAGGTCAAGAGGCAAACAACTTTCTTGGCCTCCTCGATACTAGTTGGCAATGTGTTCCCCTCGGGAAGACGCCCGTGCAAGAATTGCATGTTCTTGTTGAAGCTCGCGTCGGTCCATTTGTTTCCCGACTTCATCTCCAGAGCATCAAGCGTTACTTGCAAGCGCGTATCATGTGGCCGACACCCAGGATACAATGGAGTCTTCCCGTCTATCTCCATTTGCGCCAGCTTGGCTTTCTCTCTAACGGTGCTCGCGTTCATGAGGAGCAGTTCTTGAACATGAGACTCCATCAAGGCCCATTAGCAATGTCGGTGGGTTACCCCCCCCGGGTAGGGTAAATGAGGTAAAGACATGTAAGGTTAAGGCAGTAAGCTGTCCGAGGTAACGATTGAGCAAGGACGCAGGAGGCGTCATCCGACGTAAGGTGTACGTCCGAGGTATATTCTCCGAGGTATATCCTCCGAGGTATCAACCTCGGGGCAGTCAGCTAGCTACCACAGGAATAAGGTATTCTCTACCGAGGTATAGGATCAGGAGTGTTATCCGAGGTTGGCAGCAAGGATCGAGGCATGTCAGAGAGGTCACGGGCGCCGCAGAGCTCGTAGCCCGAAGCTTCAGAGGACGGCGAGGTCCGTCCACGGGTTTCCCGGAAGCTCGGGGGCCTAGGAGCTGACTCGGCTATTTCGGGAAAGGTCTACAGGCTAGACCTCGGCAGGCTACTGAAGTATGACCGGAAGAGGAAAGCTAGGCCTGTGGCCTGACAGTCCGGCCGTTGAGCTGGCAGGAGGCAGAGGCTTGTCTTCTACCTTTTGGCCATGCCATTGTTAGTTGGAGGCAGGGGTAAAACTGTACTTCGGCCTATGTATATATGCGCATCTCTACCTCCAGGGAGGGGACGGAAAACCCTAGCTCATTTCCCCCTTCATAGTTTCATCTTCTATCTCGAGCTCTCACTTTGGTAGCATCATACAGCTCGAGGAGCACCTTGTACCTGAGAACGACACTGATATATTGAGAGAGGCAAGGCAGGAGTAGGGGTTTTACTTCCTCACGAAGGCCCCGAACCTGGGTACATCGTGGTGTCTTTTGTGTTCTTGGTTTCTCGTTTCTTGTCATGTTCTTGTGGTTTCTTGCATGTTCTTGCTTGTGCACGTCTTGAGTGCATAAACCCTCCCCGGATTCCCCCAACGACCATTCGGCCCCAACTAAGCCATACCCATGGCATCTGCCGTGATCCCACCACGACAGTTGGCGCCCACCGTGGGGCAGATTGAGGCGTTGGGTGGAGTTTCCATCCGGACGGGCTCCTCTGAGTGTGTTCTTTCTGGCCTTGTTGCCAAGATCGGCGAGTTCGCCTTTGTGAGCGACAATGCGGGGTGCTTCGCCGGCAAGCCTTTCCCCACCGATGGCTTCCTCATGATGCTCGGCAGCTTCCCCACATACGTTGCTGTCGAGGTGGTTCGCGAGTACCCGGAGCAGGTGCTCGTGGACGACGAAACTCCTCTCCTGGCGGCTTTGGGCCGGCGTGTCACTCGCCCTCCGAGGTGTGTGGAGGTGATGATGGCTGGTACCAAGCCTGCAGCTAGCAAGGCAGATGCTGGCAAGGTCGCGCTAGCCGAGGTGGAGGCGACGCCAACCGCGCTGCCTGAGAAATCAGGTCGGGCGGCGAAGTTTCCGTACGAGAAACCTAGTCAGAATGAGCAGTTGGGCATGCCAAGGGAAGAAGTTCCCTTAGAAGCTATCGTTGATAGGTTAGCTCGGCCACTCGCAGTAGAGGCAAGTGTGGAGCATACGGTGGCCGGGTTAGAGGCAGAGCGCCAGAGGTGCTGAGAGAAGCTCGGTTGCTGGCCGAGGCTAAGCAGCAGTTCGATATGGAGCAGAAGGAGTACAATGCTGCACATGGTATAGAGGATGGTTTTACTCCGGTTGTGCGGCGTAAGAAAGCTGCTCTGCTCAACCGAGGCAAGGACCTCTATGAGGAGATGGCTAGGGCTGCAGTCTCGGGCTCGAGTAAGGCAACAAGTAGCAGGTCGGCTACTGGTAGGCCGGTGTATAGTTCACCAGCTAAGAACCTTAGAGCAGCCGAAGCAGTAAGGGCCGGGCTATCGGAGTTGACCGGAGATGCATGGCGTGAGCAGCAGAAGCGGCTCAATGAGTTAGTGCATGTGGCCAGCAAGCAAAATGAAGCCCTCCGCAAGGCCGGGCTTGGCGGTTCGCAGGCGGTCCATTCGATTAGGCCAGTTAGCCAGGGGTCCAAGGGGCAAGCCTCGTCTCCACACGTCGGAGGAGCCGATCGTGCCCGGAGTGTCACTTCAGGTCGGAACAAGGAGATGCAGCTGCAAGTGTACGATCCGGTGTTAGCTGGGAAGCAAAAGGTCGGCAACGCTAGCCGAGCCAATGGAGACCCCGGCCCAGGTGATGCAAGCCGAGCTAAGGGCCGTTCAGCTCAGGGAAATCAGAACGGTGGGCAAGCAGCGTCGGCTGGCCGAGGTAAACCACCTCAGCCCCCGAGGCATCAGCAGCAACCCCGGCCGCAGGAGCAGTATCAGCAAGAGCCGGAGTATGTTCCGCAGCCGAAGAACGTCGGTCGAGGTGGCGACCGATATGATGATGGAAATTCAGCCATGGAGCGGGCTGGATTCTATAGAGTGGATGGTGCATTGGGAGAGCGTATCGGAGCTCGGATGTTGCCTACAGGTGATGCGCGCTACAAGCTAGATCGGATTTACATGTCCGAGAAGTTGGAGGAGGAAGGCCCTCCTGGTCCGGCGTGTTTTGGACCTCGGATCATGAAGGAACCACCTCCACCAGTGTCTCAGTTTCAGTTGGGTCGGAGTACCAGGCCGTACAATGGGAGCACCAAGCCGCAAGATTGGCTAGCTGATTATGTTTCAGCAGTATACATTGCGGGGGGCAATCGCCGATGGGCGGTCCGGTATCTCCCGCACATGTTGGAAGGTCCTGCTCGGATCTGGCTGAACAATCTGCCGGAGAATAGCATCGATTGCTGGCTGGATTTAGAGGAGGCATTCAATAGCAACTTCGCCAGCACTTACAGGAGGCCAAACCGACCTCAGCTTTTGCAGGCGTGCAAGCAGGAGGACAATGAGACTGACCGAGAATTCTTGACTCGGTGGAGCAATGTTCGGAACTCCTGTGAGGGAGTTATCGAAGCGCAGGCTATAGCGTGGTTTGCTGATGGATGTCGGTATGGTAGCATGTTGTGGCAGAGGCTCCAGAGAGATATGCCAAAGACTCTGGCCGAGACGATTCGGATAGCTGATTCCTATGCCCTTGGCGATCCGATGCAGCCTCTGCTGGATGGGAATGCCCGGAACAGGAGGAATCCGATGAACAACCGCAACAACGGACCGAGGTTTGATAACCGTCAAGAGTTCGGGCAGAAGAGGAGAGAACCAGATTTCCAAGTCAATGCTGTAAACCCAAGTCAGTCCGGACCTGGAGGCGCCCAGAAACCGAAGACTGAGGGTCAGGCGTGGACTCCGAACCAGAACCAGAATCAGGGAGGTGGTGCGAAGCAGTGGCAGGAGGCCGGACCACCTGTGACTTACGAGTCATTGGTGAATGGACCATGTATCTATCATGGCAGGAATGGCAGAACACCCAACCATACCACTCTGCAGTGTAGTTTTCATCACCGAACCGCTGCAGAAGGGGCGAAAGCTGGGGCAAACCGGAGTGGGCCACCGAACCAATGGCGTAGACCTCAATATCCGAACGCAGCAGCAGCATAAGCCGACCATAGCGGCGCAGAATCAGAGCTTAACCGGAGCAAATTCAACCCCGGTGCATGCGGCCCAAAACCAGAAGACGGTGCAGGCGAAACCGGTGAATGCAGTGAGTGCCCAGGGCAACAACAACAACGGTGGTGCCGGCCAAAGCCAAACGTGGTCCTTTGAGAATCAGAGGTATGAGAACCCCGGTAATGATTATAGGGAAGTACATCAGAGCTACGTGGTGTTTGTGACTGAGTCAACTGATAAGAAGAGTATGCTGAGGCGTGCCAAGGAGGTGAATGCAGTAACTCCGGCGGTGGTGAAATACATGAACTGGTCCGAGCAAGAGATCACTTGGAGCAGGCAAGATACACCTCGGATCATGCCGAGCCCTGGAAACTATGCACTGGTGGTGGATCCGACGTTTTGTGGGCCGACCAACAATGTGAGATTCACCCGAGTCTTGGTGGACAATGGGAGTGCCATAAATATCATGTACCGAGACACAATGGTCAAGCTGGGATACTCACCGAACCAGTTGCAGCCTAGCAGCTGTACATTTCACGGTATTGTGCCCGGGGTCTCTTGTGCACCTATGGGAAAGATTTGGGTCGACGTGGGTTTTGGTACCCGAGATAACAGCCGAGTTGAAAGTCTTGAGTTCGAGGTTGTGGACTTGCAGAGCCCTTACCATGCCTTGCTGGGAAGGCCAGCCTTGGCCAAGTTCATGATCTCCACTCATGTGGCCTACCTAAAGATGAAAATGCCGGGGCCCAAGGGAATAATAACCATTTCTGGTGACTACAAGAAGGCTATGCAATGTGCCTCGGCGGGATCTAGTTTAGCCGAGTCCTTGGTGATCGCGGCGGAGAAGAAGCAACTTCAGAAGGTGGTGGCAATGGCGCAGTCTACTCAGCTCGGCATGTCCGGACTAATTACTCCGGACATGAGCGCTTCATTCGAGGTGCCCAAGGAGACCAAGAAAATCCCGCTGGACTCGGAGAACCCGGAGCGTTTCGCCATCATTGGTACTGGCATGGACGAGAAATAGGAAAGCGCGCTCTGTCACTTCCTCCGTGAGAATCGGGACATTTTTGCATGGTCGGCTAAAGACCTGCCAGGTGTTCCGAGGGAGTTGGCAGAGCACTCTTTGTTTGTTCGGCCAGAGGTGAAACCAGTGCGTCAACCGACGCGGCGGCTCTCAGATGACCGAAGAAAGGTGGTACTCGAAGAACTGGCGAAGTTACTGGCTGCAGGCTTCATCATGGAAGTGCTGCATCCGGACTGGATATCTAATCCAGTCCTCGTGGAGAAAAAGAAGGACGAACCGGCGGTAGTCAAGGTGTGGCGCATGTGCATTGACTTCACCAACCTGAACAAGGCGTGCCCGAAGGATCCCTTTCCTTTACCTCGGATTGATCAAGTGATCGATTCTACGGCTGGATGTGAGCTGTTGTCTTTTATTGATGCATATTCTGGTTTTCACCAGATCCCACTGAACACTGATGATCAAATAAAGACTGCCTTTATTACCCCGTACGGGGCGTATTGCTATCGTGTCATGTGTTTCGGTTTGAGAAATGCCGGGGCAACTTATCAAAGGTGTATGCAGAAGTGCTTACATTCTCAAATGGGCAAGAATGTGCAAGTGTATGTCGATGACATTGTTATCAAAACTAAAAAGAAGCATACTCTCATCGAAGACCTCGAAGAGACATTTGCAAATTTAAGAAAGTATCGGTTGAAACTTAACCCGGACAAGTGCACCTTTGGTGTCCCGGCTGGAAAATTGCTCGGTTTCCTCGTATCGAGCCGAGGTATAGAAGTTAACCCGGCTAAGATCCGAGCTATCGAAAGAATGAAGTTGCCGAACTGTTTAAAAGATGTGCAGAAGTTCACGGGATGCCTTGCATCTTTAAGTCGGTTTGTAAGTCGGCTAGGAGAAAAAGCCTTACCATTGTATCAACTTATGAAGAAAAGTACCAGTTTCACTTGGACCCCGCAGGCGGACGCGGCGTTCAATGAGCTGAAGAAGATGTTGTCCACTGCTCCGGTGTTGGCATCCCCTTTGCAGAATGAACCGATGTTGATATACATTGCGGCTACAAACCGGGTCGTAAGTGTTGCAGTGGTGGTGGAGCGAGACGAAGGAGGCAAATCGGTGCAGAGACCAATCTACTACCTGAGCGAGGTGATATCCACGTCGAAGCAAAACTACCCCCACTACCAGAAGATGACGTACGGAGTATACCTGGCGGTTAAGAAACTGAAGCATTACTTCCAAGAGCATCCCATGACGGTGGTATGTGATGCTCCAATCTCGGAGATCATCGGATGCAAGGACGCAACTGGGCGAGTTGCCAAATGGGCGATCGAGGTATCTCCATACACTCCGCATTATGAAAGGCGAGATGCAATCAAGTCGCAGGCGCTGCCGGACTTTTTATGCGATTGGGCCGAGATGCAATATGAGCCGCCCTTGCCGGACTATAATTATTGGAAGATGCACTTTGATGGGTCCAAGACCAAGGTCGGATTAGGTGCCGGCATAGTCCTAACCTCGCCGAAGCAAGACCAGTTGAAGTATGTGCTGCAAATCCATTTCTCGGCGTCGAACAACGTGGCGGAGTATGAGGCCCTGATCCATGGGCTCAAGGTGGCAAAGGAGATAGGTGTCCGGCGTATAGAATGCTTCGGCGATTCAGCTTTGGTGGTGCATCAATCCACCGGCACTTGGGATGCATTGGATGCGAACATGGAGTTGTATCGGTTTCATGTGCAAAAGGTGTCTGGGTTTTTCGAAGGATGTGAGTACAAGCACATACCTCGGGGGGAGAATGAAGCCGCCGACGTATTGTCTAAGCTCGGTTCATCCAAAGAACCGGTGCCACCGGGGATAGCACTGAATCATTTGAGGACTCCTTCAATCAAGCCTTCTCCTGATTCCGAGTCAATTTTCTTACCACCAAATCCGGAGCCTGAGCCTATGGAGGTAGACGTCGGATGCGTTTGGCCGAATCGGGGACTGCTTCGCAGTACCCGGGACTGATGGAGCTTTTCCATGGACGTGGATGGTGGGAGCTTCGGATCTGGCCCGGGGACTTCGCACCAACACTCGGGGACTGGCCGAGCAATGGTAAAGGCAATCATGGCGGAGATCATGGCGGCCGAACCAATGGAGATAGATGAGAGCCTTTTTCCTCTACATCCAGTGCCGGAATGGGCGGAGCAGATAATGAACTTCATAACTGACGGAAGTTTGCCAAGTGATACAACCGAGGCAAGGAGAATCCAGAGGAGAGCTAAGGGATACACCATCATCAACAAGGAGCTATACAAGAGAAGTGTGACCGAGGTGTTGCAGAGGTGTGTCGAACCAGCTGAAGGCAAGGAGATGCTTTTAGAAATCCACCAAGGAGAATGTGGACATCATTGCAGCACAAGAGCTCTGGTGGCCAAGGTGTTCCGGCAGGGGTTCTATTGGCCCACCGCCAATGCCGATGCAGAAGATATAGTTCGGAAATGTGAAGGGTGCCAAAGGTTCGCCAAGCAGCAGCACATGCCAGCTTCGGCGCTCAAGACCATTCCTATCACGTGGCCCTTTGCAGTTTGGTGTCTGGACATGGTGGGAGAATTCAAGCCAGCCCGAGGCAATATGACTCACATACTGGTGATGGTGGACAAATTCACTAAGTGGATCGAGGTGAAGCCAATCCGAAAGTTGGATGGCCATACGGCAGTGACCTTTTTGAAGGAAATAATCCTGAGATATGGATATCCTCATAGTATCATTACAGACAACGGCACGAACTTTGCTGTCGGAGAGTTTGCTCGGTTCTGCATGAGTAAGGGAATTCGACTTGATGTAGCCTCGGTGGCTCACCCACAGGCTAATGGGCAAGTAGAAAGGTCAAATGCATTGGTATTGGCCGGAATCAAAGCTCGGCTAGTAGAACCACTGTTGAAAACACCGGGGTGTTGGATCGATGAGATACCAGCAGTTCTGTGGGGTTTAAGGACCACACCGAACAGATCAACAGGCTATACGCCATTCTTCATGGTCTATGGGGCCGAGGCAATGCTGCCAACCGACATTGAATATGATGCGCCCAGAGTGGCAATGTACACAGAAGCCGAGGCTAAAGAAGCTCGGGAAGATGCTGTAGATCTGCTTGAGGAAGCAAGAGAATTGGCCTTATCTCGGTCAGCAATATATCAGCAGGGTCTCCGACGCTATCAAAGCCGGCATGTAAAACCCCGAAAGTTTAATGAAGGAGATCTAGTGCTGAGGCTTGTTCAGCGCAGCAAAGGTCGGCACAAGTTGTCACCTCCATGGGAGGGACCATACATTGTGAGCCGAGCTTTGCACAATGATTCGTACTATCTTATAGATGCACAGGAGCCAAGGAGAGATGGGCTGGATAGACCCGATGCGGAGCTTCAGCGTCCATGGAATGTAGCTCTACTCCGACCCTTCTACTGTTGAAGGAAGTAATGTATGTACCTCGGCTGATCTTGAAAATGAGCTCGGGGACTGCCTCGCTATTATGCATGCTTGTTTTATGTTTGTACTTCTTTTTCGTTCGTATGCCGGACTATTTTGAACCTCGTCTCAAATTTCAAGTACTGTATGCTGTGTAACTAATCTTGTGACTCGACTGACGAACGCCAGCATGGCAGTCAAGAGCAAAGACGAAAGAACATGGGAAACATGAAAATGAACTCGGGGACTCGGTCCAAAAAGACAGTCCGGCATATGTCGTTTACTAACCCCTGTTTTTTACTTCTTCTTTATGTCGGATGACTTTGAACTATACCTCGGAATTTACTAAGTACTGTATGCTATGAACAACAATCTTGTGACTCGACTGTCGAACGCCAGAATGGCAGACAAGAGCAGAGACTGCCAACTATAGTAAACACGAAAGTGAACTCGGGCACTTGTTCAAAAGGATTCGATATAAAGCCTAGAAAAGCATGGTTCGGATGAGCATAATAGTAATAGAGGTAGCAAAGGAACTACTTAAGTTTGATTACATCTGCGTCCCGGCATACCGGGGATTTAATGAAGTTTTCTGGCCAAGCATAAGTTCAGGTCGAGGCGTCAGGAATTACGTCGGCAGCAGCCGATGCAGCAGGGATTTCGTCCGGAGCCGAGGTAGCCTGGGAAGTGCTGGCAACGTCGGCAGTAACCTCGGCATCAGGTTGTGGGGGAGCCTCGGTTTCTGCTTCGCGGGTTTCACCGTCGTCACCTTGCTCGGCCTCGACGTCGGATTCTGTTTCGTATTCCTCGTCTTCTGGCGCGTAATCCTCGGCGTCGGAGTAGGTGTCTCCTTCGCTCAAGTTCTTTGTGTTGGCATATCCAGCGAAGTAGTTGGCCATCTTTTGGCGGCGCGCGATGAGGATCGGGTCGGACGACCAAGGTGAGCCTCGCCGGAGAGTGTTCATCTTCTCGAGGTCGATCTTCTCGCACCAAGTCATGATAAACCTGAGAGCGGCATCAGCTCCAGCGCGAGCTGAAGATGAGCGCCACTCTCGCAGTCTTCTTTCGGTGTCACGAAGCTGGCGGCGAGCTCGGGCGTAGATTTGGGAGCGTCGGCAAGAGGCCATAAGGCTCGGAAAGCAGACACACCTGCATCGAGAAGTTCCGACCCAATGGTTCTCAATGGATGGATCCGAGACTTGATGGCCACGATGTGGTCCTCAACGGTCCAGACGGGGTTCGTTTCGTTCCGCATCTCCCTGTGACGAGCAGTGACATTGCGGGCCGAGACTTGGGTGTAGGTGAATGCTCTGCAGAAGGATAGCCTGTTAATAATGAAAGAGATAGTTCGGCAAAGAGCCAGTACTGTTGAGGACAAAGCAAAGCTAAGGGGGGCAAGAAGCTTACTGTCCATTTCTTGGTTGATGTGTTGCAGCGTCGGGAGGAACTGGTTAACCGAAGCTTGAAGGGCTTCATAAGCCTCGGTGGCCGAGGTGGCGCGGGTCTCGGCTAACTGGAGCGCTCCTGGTGATCCTTGGCGGCATCCTCCCGGAGTTTCTTCTCTGTTTCGACAACACTGGCCTTTTCCGCCTGCAGCTGCTCTTTTTCAGACGTCGCAGCTCAGTGATGCGCTTCAGTTCCTTTACCAGCCGAGATACCTCGGCTTTCTCTTGCGCTAGCTGGTCATCCGAAGTTTTCTTCGCTGCAAGTGCGGCCTTGTGCGCATCATGGAGGTTCTTGTGTGCGAACAAGAGAGAGTGGAAGATGTCCGTACGGATGTTCATAGTATTCTGCAAGGAAGAAAAATATAGCTCGGTTAGAAAGGTTATACCTCGACAAGAGTCTCGGGGACTCGGAGTCAAATCATTGGGAAAATGTTGCCGGGGTATGCCTCGACATGAGTCTCGGGGACTCGTACCCGAGGTGCATGCTAAAGTGAGATAAAATGGATTGGATACGTCGGATGAAAATGGAAAGTTGAGATTCAAGCCAAACAATTTTAACTCCGACGGAGCGTCAATAGTTTACCTCGAATCTCGGGGACTGGGGATGGTGGATATTAGATGAGATACTGCATGAAAGTAAAGAGAATAGGACTTACGTCGATGGTTTGAGCAGCACGCAGGGCAGCAGTTTGTAGATCATATACGCTTCGGATGCAGGCGCTGTTTCCCGCGGGATGCTCAGCCACCGGAGCAGCTAAGGAGGCCGAGGAGACCTCGTCTGCAGAATTCCAGTCTGCATTGTAATGTTCCAAGGAGCCGAGGCTCTGGCCACTATCAGTGCGCAGAGGAGGAAATCCCCACGGTCCGCCCTGCTCGATGCCCCTAACCGAGGCCTCCACGGCCAAAGCAGCCTCGGAACTTGAAGCAGGCCGGTTCTCCAATATGAGAGATGCCCTCCGAGCATATTCTTCGGCCGGAGGGCAGTCTCATCAATGGGTGCGGCGAATGGAGGAATTCGGCGTGTCACCGGGGGAGGAGACCTCGGTTGGATCCTTGAAGGAGAAGAGATAGTCAGGGTGCCAGACCCAGATGTTGGTTTGGGGGTGACCTTGGCCTTCACCGTCTCTTTCTCTTTCTCCTTGCCCTTCTCCAACGGCAAGGTGGTTTGGCGGAGTGGTTTTTGGGGCTGTTGCTTGGGCTGTTGCTTGGGCTGTTGCTTCTGCTGATGCTTCTGCTGTTGCTGCTGTTGGTTGCGGGCAGTCTGGCTTCGGGGGGAGAGTCGAGGCTCCGGCAAGGTGGTAGCCGAGTCCTGGCGCGATTGGTCTCCGCATCCGTTTGAGGACGCGGAGAAGTCTGACCTCGGGTGGGGGCAGATTTCCCCAAGGCCGGGCCAGACCTCGGTGGAGGAGATCCGGGGCGAGAGTTCGTCGGGGAGGTCGTGGCTTCAGAGGCACCAACGGGTGCAGTCATGGAGGATACCTCCTGATCCACGTCTATGGGGCACTGCAACGAAAAGAAGATGGTCAAGTGTTAATACCGAGATAATATGTTTAAGCAACAAACATTGTTGGCTATAGAAGCAAAGCATTACCCATCCGAGGTAGGAAGCCTCCTGCCCCCCGGGCATGAGGAGGATGTCCGGACTTCTTCAGCCGGCGTCTCTTGACCGGAGCCTCAGTGGGTCCGGAGGCTCCAGTGGCGGATGGTTCGGCGGCCGGAGTTGCGGCACCAGCGCGTTTCCGGCTGGTTGCTGGAGTAAAGTTCGGAAGGTGAGGAAGGCAGGAGAGAGGTACCGCGTTTATTGGTTCCACGACGAGGAACCCCTCCTCGTCATCCGAAATCTCTTGAACTGAAGCTTGTGCTTGAGGCTTACCCGCGGTGGTGATGCGGGCCGAGGCAATGGGCATAAAATCCTCGTCGTCAGGGTCCACGTTGGATGGTGGGTCCTCGACAGGGAGATCCTCGCGAAGTGGTCCGCAGGATGGACTCCATCCTCGGCGGTCTGGCGGACGAACAGCTGTATGGCAGACATATGAAAAGGAGTTAGGAAGAAAATTATCAAGATGAACGTCGGTAGCAAGACCTCGGTGGTAAAGGAGTATCGAAGAAAACGTCGGAATAGCGTACCTGTTTCGCTGGCTTGGTCCTGTAGTGGGGCTCCCTTCCCCATGTCCAAGCATCAGAGATCTTGGACTTGGTGATAGCTCGGACTCGCCGAGCTACCGCGGCATTGTCCAGTGCAATGTGCGTATGTCGGGTGGGGTCATAAAGACCGCTCATATGGCAGATCTTGTGAGACCTCGCCTGGAGAGGGGAGACCCTGCGCTTCACGAATGTGCAGGCCAGGTCGTCAGCCGTCAGGACTTTCCCGTCGTTCTCGGGGTCCTCCGGGTCCTGCCATTTCGCAATATACCCATGGATGGACTTGAGTTCGCCGGTGTGAGGGGGAGCATAGTCCCAGTTGAGCTGTTCTGTAGGAGGGCTGAGGTTAAACGCCGGCAGGTTGAGGAAGTCCTCTTCGCCGGAGTTCTTCACGTAAAACCACGTCCGGAGCCACTTGCGAACGGTGTCCGGAGTAGTGATACGTGGGAAGATGGAGTTTCGGCGAGGAGCTATGGTGGCTGCTCCGCAGGCGGTTAGTAGCTTGGGCAGATCCTTGTTTTTTGGAGCCGGGATCACTTGCCGCTTAAGTTGGAAGTAGCGAGAAAAGAGGTCTACCGTGGCTTTGAGGCCGAGGTATCCCTCAGAGAAGGAGACGATGCAGGAGAGAGTAGTGATGGCGTTGGCGGGGAGATGATGAACCTGGAGCCCGAACTTGTCCAGGAAGCTCCGGAAGAAATCACTGACGGGCAGTCCGAAGCCGCGCTGGAAGTGCGCGACGAAGACCACCCGTTCCCCTGCTCTGACTTGTGGCTCGAGTTCGCCCTCGGGTAGGCGGCACTCTACCTCGGCGGGAATCCGCCGAGTGTCCCTGAGCCATTGGATCTCGTCCGGGTGACATCCGAACCCTCCCAGCCGGCGCGCTCGCCGACCTCTAGTTCGAGGTCATGAACCTCGGTTTGTTCCGAAGTCTCAGGCGGAGACATCTCGGCAGAGTCAATCTGCAGAGAGTGTGCAAAAATTCAGTAAAGGAAAAAGGGAATCTGGAATCTAGTACAATATTTGGCTAACTCAGGAGGAGTTTGGTGGCTATCTTATGTGCATAGAGGCAGATCCATGCTAGGGGAGTAGCTATCCGAGGCAAGAAACTACTTTCTACCCAAAGGAGTATACAAGAAAGATCTACCGGAGGAGATAAATGAAGTTTTAATCAAGAATATATGAAGAACCAAAACGCGAAGAGGGAGAAACCAAGAGCAATGCTAAGATAACAAGAAAAGAGGTGTGTACCGTGAAGATGAAATGCTCAAGGGCGGCGCTGGCGACGCGTTCGCAACGGCGACGAAGGAGCTGCTCGTCGGCGGCGGGAACGCGTTTCTTCTCGACTGGAAGCGGCGGCGCTGGTTGCGATGGAGGCGAAACGGCAAGTGGATGAGGAAGAAGAGGGATGCACTGCCCTGGGCCTGTATTTATAACCGCGGGCGGTAACTGCGCACTACCGCGCGGTTATCGGACGGCGAGTGGGATCGTTTGTGCACAATGGCCCACGTGGCACGAAGATAGCGGTGGGCGAGCAGGCCACAGGATCGGTTGCAGGAGGCAAACCGTCGGGCGGTGCGGTTACTGGAGCGCGAAGCGGCGCAAGCGGGAATCTCCGCTGACGTGGGCCGCGTGGTGGAAAGCACTCGAGTGCTTTGACTGTCGTGGACCAGGAAGTGACGGATGGGACACGTGAACAGTGTTCTCTGACCGAAGTCAGTAAGGATGCAGGAATCGAGGGGTTGACGTCCGAGATCTCGGCGGATACTTCGGAAAAGCAGTATGGCCCGAGGAACAGACCGATGGATTTTCCGGGTATTGGTTCGGTGACCTGCAAAACATTGTAGCGCATGTGGTTTCGGGTTGAACCTGATGCGGCCTTTCATCCGAGGCTGCAAGACCACATCAGCTTCGGGGACTACTGTCGGGGGGTTACCCCCGGGTAGGGTAAAGATGAGGTAAAGACATGTAAGGTTAAGGCAGTAAGCTGTCCGAGGTAACGATTGAGCAAGGACGCAGGAGGCGTCATCCGACGTAAGGTGTACGTCGAGGTATATTCTCCGAGGTATATCCTCCGAGGTATCAACCTCGGGGCAGTCAGCTAGCTACCACAGGAATAAGGTATTCTCTACCGAGGTATAGGATCAGGAGTGTTATCCGAGGTTGGCAGCAAGGATCGAGGCATGTCAGAGGTCACGGGCGCCGCAGAGCTCGTAGCCCGAAGCTTCAGAGGACGGCGAGGTCCGTCCACGGGTTTCCCGGAAGCTCGGGGGCCTAGGAGCTGACTCGGCTATTTCGGGAAAGGTCTACAGGCTAGACCTCGGCAGGCTACTGAGTATGACCGGAAGAGGAAAGCTAGGCCTGTCCGGCCTGACAGTCCGGCCGTTGAGCTGGCAGGAGGCAGAGGCTTGTCTTCTACCTTTTGGCCATGCCATTGTTAGTTGGAGGCAGGGGTAAAACTGTACTTCGGCCTATGTATATATGCAGCATCTCTACCTCCAGGGAGGAGGACGGAAAACCCTAGCTCATTTCCCCCTTCATAGTTTCATCTTCTATCTCGAGCTCTCACTTTGGTAGCATCATACAGCTCGAGGAGCACCTTGTACCTGAGAACGACACTGATATATTGAGAGGCAAGGCAGGAGTAGGGGTTTTACTTCCTCACGAAGGCCCCGAACCTGGGTACATCGTGGTGTCTTTTGTGTTCTTGGTTTCTCGTTTCTTGCTCTGTCTTTGTGGTTTCTTGCATGTTCTTGCTTGTGCACGTCTTGAGTGCATAAACCCTCCCCGGATTCCCCCAACGACCATTCGGCCCCAACTAAGCCATACCCATGGCATCTGCCGTGATCCCACCACGACAAGCGAGCTCTGCGGCGTGTTCGCGTCTTCTCCACCACCATCATGACCATGTCTGTCGGCATCTCCTTCGTCACGATCATCTTGCCCGCCCTCGTCTTCAGGCGCAACATTTGCTGTCGGCGCTTGTTGAAGCCTTCCATGAAACCACGCCTGTAGTAGGTGTTCCTCCAATTGTCCGGAATCAGGGTCGATCCATCTCACAAATTTGCAACTTCTACACGGACATCGTATCTGGCGTCCGTTGCACGAATCATTTCCGCCTTCGCTTCTTCCTTGTAGTTGTTGATTCGATTGGAGCTCATCTTGATGACCATGGTCGCCTACGCGGTATACATATAGAGTATGTGTTATTAATTAGAATTAATTAACCGCAACATGCACACACACACATACAAGCTTCTCATGCGGGAAATCGGAAAGTCGGAAAATGTTCGACGAAAAAATTCGGCATGACTTCCCCTAAAAGTAGGACATATGTGGTTCAAAAATTTACCGAAATGGAAATGAATCAACATTTCGGCAAACATCCATGCACCACGCCGGCGCAAGCAAAGATTCATGCAAACCACACACACAAGTTTCATGCATAGATCCGTTCAACAATAGTTTGCTTCATGCAAACCACACACACAATCGCCCGCCGACAAGTTTCTCATGCCTTTAACAAACATCCATCCAAAATACCCACCTAGTAGATCTAGATCCGTTGCCGAGACGTGACGTGATCGATGAGAGAGAGTGTGGTGATGGAGAGAAAATTGTGGAAAAAAGAGAGGAGGAGAATATATGGAGGCTCTCCCCAAGCCCTCACCAATTATATATCAAATAAACTAGGTTTAATAACAAATAATGGAGAATAGGATGGTCAAAATGGCATGAGAGAGAGGAGGAGCTCGAGCTAGATGGGAGGATGAAGAAGGTCACATGCATGGGGAAAGGGTGGTGCCACCTTTTTGTAGATCTGGGCCAACTTTCTGTGGCGCATGGTGTTTGATGCGCCACAGAAAGTGAACATTCTGTGGCGCACCGTGCTGGTGCGCCACAGAAACCCAACTTTCTGTGGCGCATGGTGTTGGATGCGCCACAGAAAGTTGGCGCACCAGCCACGGTGCGCCACAGAATGTCCCCAGATGGATCTTAGCCCAATGATTGCACGTGGGACCCACAGGAATTCTGTGGCGCATGGTGTCTCATGCGCCACAGAAGTCTGGCTTTCTGTGGCGCATCTGTGGACATGCGCCACAGAATTTTGACTTTCTGTGGCGCATGGGCAAAAGATGCGCCACAGAAAGTCGGAAATTTCTGTGGCGCACGAGCATCCATGCGCCACAGAAATAATTCTGTGGCGCACCAATTAATGGTGCGCCACAGAATGGCAACCTCCCTATAACCCTTTTCCTAGTAGTGGTGGTTTTTTAGGGTGAGGAGAAATCTCCGTCATCTCGACACCGACACGATGACACCTGCATGTGTCGTCCTCCTTCCTGAAGGGTGTCGGGTGTACCTCTTCCCATCTCCCGTAGCGTACCGACGGAAACCCTAGGATACGCATCAGGGGTAACCCTAGGACTGGTTCGAGCAACAACGTCGTTGTGGTCGCTCACCTTCGTGTAGGTGCTGCTTGGTATGCGGCATTTCGAAGTGCTTGGAGCGTGGTGGAAATTCTTCGGATGCGCAACGATTGCGTCGAACTGTCGTCAACGCGTTTTCTCTTATTTTTTCTTTTTTGTTTTTTTAGGCTTGAATTGTGTTGTTTGCACCCAACTGTGATCTCGTCTTTATATCGGTTGGTTGGTATATTATATTAATACTAGAAGAGTGCCCGTGCGTTGCTACGGGGAATTAGAAAATTTAATATTTGCCAAATATGGTTCAAACATTGTACTGCATAAAAAGAAATTGTAGGTACATACGGAGTTTGATCATTTAGTCAAGGTACTTGTCATTTTTCTGAAATTCCAAAAAAGAAGGCAAGAGCAAGTTCCTGGCAGTCTGCACTAAAAGGCAAAGGTCGTATCATCAAGGTTTTATATAAATAGCAAATTGATTTTGATTAAAATAAATAAAAATTGAGCTAGTTAATGCAAGCTCATCAATCGTCGTGAGCAGACCAAGCCAACAAAAACTGAGGATTAGCACACTCCAAATAAGCCTTTAAGCAACAGAAGCTAGTCAAAGTACATAATTAAGACACACTAAGATTAAGCTTCTTGATGAAGCTTTCAGAACGCCACAACTCACCGTCAACTCTCGAACAATTAAGCACATTCATCGAAGAACTGGAAAATCCACTATTTTTCATATAATTTTCATACTTTGTAGATAGTTGGAGTGTGTGTATATAGAGCAGAGATCCATAGGACGTTTGCCCCAGACATAATTTAACTTGTCAGTATTGGTATTGATTTGTCCACCCACGAACGAATTGAACCACCGGTGTCTATTCATTCATTATGCAAGCAGAAAAGGGAAGAACCAAATGAAACTAAATTTGCCAAGTGCGCCATATGCTACCAGCCTGCCTAGCGAAGGCGGCCGACCAGTCTGCTTCAAACTGGCGTCAGTACACCTTCTCCTCTGTGTGAATAATCGTGAGATTGATTCACTAATTGACACAAAAAGATGCAGTAGCAGCGTGTTTGGAACTTGAAATCTGGAGAGATTATAAGGTTGGAGAAGAAAGAGATAGGTGAGACGCTAGGTTGAACCTTGGCCTGAATTGGGGGAAACCTCATGTTTAGGACGCCATGACGAAGAGATAGGTCGGGCGGACGACGAACCAGCAGGGCGTGACCGCGGGTGCAGTACAGAGGAGAGGCAACCGTGGAATAATTAGCTGAGGCCACAGCCGACCCTGTGAGCTCAGGCAACCACCCCCTTTCCTCACGTCCTCCGCCTAAGCGTGCTCAGCTCCTTTTAACAGGCACCCGCAACCGTTAGTCCTCAGGTCTCCGGCGCCGCAGCCGCCTGGACCGCCGTCCTGACCAAATCGACGCAGAGGAGTTGGGGAAAGTGGTGCAGGAGGTGGCAAGGAGACCAGATAGGCGTGGAGGACGGGGGAAGGCGTGCGTGGGATGGAGGTAGGGAGAGACCAGGCCGGTCTGCGAACGGCTACACAACCGGCCGCATCCCCTTGCTCCCTGACGGAAAGGAAGGCGGCGTCTCCGACGGCGCGCGGTCGAGGTAGCCGTCGACCACGAGGCGCTCGGCCCGGATGGGGGATTGTATCACGAGTACAGAGAAGGTGAAGCTCGGAGCGGATAAATTAGGTCCTGTGCGTTACTGAACCGGTAAGTCACTTGGCGGTGGCAAAGGGCGTAATTAGCCTAAGAATGAGGGGTAAAATCGGAATCATCTTCTCAAGCCATATTATATAGTAGAGATAGAATATAGCGGGGCGAAAGCGAGGACTGGTCTTTGTTAATGTCATGATAGATGAACGGAGGCATAAATTACGGCGTGGGTCCCACGGCGGAGACTGGTCTCGCTGACTGATTTGATTCATCACCGCCGACGCCGAAAACGGCGTGGAACCGACGATTCGCCGCCCCACTTCAAACCCTACAATGGGCGGCGGCGGCCGCTGAAATCGGCAGACGGGCGGGAGGGCTAGGAGGCCGTCGGCGGCGAGGCTGCTGCCCGCGCGCCTCCGCGGTCAAGGCCGGCGTCGAGATGCTCACCGTCGCGCTGTGTTCTCCAAGAACCCGATGTCGTACACGAGGCTGCCCTTGGCCCTCGTCTCACGCAGCAGCACCTCCCCGGCCGGCACCGGGGCGTGGACGTCGGGGACGACGAGGAGCACGTGGCGCGGGTGAGCATCTGGAGGCTAGAGGACGGCGACCCCTTCGGCTGGGAGGACGTCTCGGGCTCATGTTCGTACCGCTCCTGCATTTCTTCCCCTGTCTCTCTCTCCATCAGATTAGATTATTGTGTAGGATAAATCTCATCTTTTGTGAGGTTCCGATGTGTTCTTGGATTCCTAGGTCGTCAATGAATTAACTATAATGGTGCATCTACTATTTCTTTTCTTTGGTTTGGGCAGAAATCTACCCTATGCGCAGCTTGAAGGCATCATTTTCGCCTAGCACCGGAAAGATCAGCAAGCTGGAGACAGTGTAAGATTTATTTGCCATTTCTACACATCCTGATTTTGTGTAGGATGCAGCACGCTTTGATACCGTCTGCGCCATTTTTCTTTCAGTGCTCTGCAGCAGAAATACCTTCTTTTCTTCCTGTTGTTTATTTAACCGTCCAAAAACAACAACGTCCATGTCGTGTGTGTTTAAAGATGGATTCTTGACTCACTGGGCCTATCTTTGATCTGAAACAAGGCCAGAATTACCTACCTAAAGTAGCTTAGTTATTAAGGAAGAAGCCTCAGTTTCCTCAGGTAGCTAGAATGATGATTTGGTCTCTGCTCATCGCGCCTTCAGCTAGCTGCTGTTTTGACGACTCTTGTGCTTGCAGCAGCAGTTGGTGGTACTAGGCCGGCATGAGGAAGGCCGCCGTCCACATTACCAAGCTCGGCTTTAAGACGCCGCCTGGAAGGCGCTCAGCGACCACATCAAGCAGGTATATAGCTCGTCGCAACTCGCTGCTCCCTTCCTTGCATGGTCGACTGTGTCAACTTGGCCTTACGGTTATGATTTTAGTTGCTAGATTCATGTCGTGGAAACATGTTCAGCAGAATTGGCTCCCATCATGTAGTAGAAGCATCTTCGGAGAGTTGGCTGGATTCATGTTCAGCAAAAAAAATTAGGAACCGTACAACTACAGGATGTGCTCAAATTGACCCTACGGTTATGATTTTAGTTGCTAGATTCATGTCGTGGAAACATGTTCAGCAGAATTGGCTCCCATCATGTAGTAGAAGCATCTTCAGAGAGTTGGCTGGATTCATGTTCAGCAAAAAATATTAGGAACAGTACAACTACAGGATGTTCATAGCGGGTGTACATTAGCATTGAGATTTTGAATCATATCAGCAGGAATTTGTAGATCTTTTTTCTTAATGGATTCTTCAAAATAAAAAAATTAGCACAAAAAACTATTCTTAATATATTCAGCTCTTTTGTTTTTTTCTTTCAAAAACTGCAACGACACAGGCTGCAAGGGAATCTTCCGGTTGTCTGACCCAGATTTTGTGGACACTACTGTTGGTAACACAGGCACGTCCTTGCAAAACTTGCTCAAAAGGTCTCCGTCCTCTTTTTTCTGAATGATTGCATTTTTTTTCAAAATCTTTCAAATCATGTCAAGTTGGAAAGTCAGAAATCAAACAAGGCATTCCTCGCTTTGTTTCTCTACGTTGCTCTATTTTCGGGAAGGAACAAAGATAATTTTTATTGTGTTTGATCTTTAGAAATTTTGGCTGATGCTACTTAGGAGTTAGGACATATATCATGTTTGGATTTAGGATAATTTTCATGTCCAGTTGATATGGCAGTAGGCATGTAAGTTTGTTTCTACTGTTTTGTCATAATACTAGAACACTGCAGGTGGACACGCATGGTGCATGGCATTGAGAATTCGCTGGCCACCTATACTGCATCATGTCTAATCTTATTTTCCAAAGGTAAACCCTGTGAGCTCAAGAGTTGTACTACAATCGATGCAGTAGACACACTACCATCAGTATGTGGTATAGGTATACAACTTCTAATTTGACTGACGGACACAAGACTTATGCACTTGTGGGCCTTTATCTGTGGCAAACTCTTGCTGTCAAACCAGATTGGTCTTATGGAACTGTGTTACTTGACAAAATTGTTGCTAGGTAGATCCTCATTATGATTAGAAGGAGCAAAACTGCAAAAGACCATTAATTTCCTGTGGATGTGGCTTTGGTAAAAAACATTTAGTGGTGCTTCTAAGCCGTTGCTGAAAGTATGAATCCTTTGAAAATAAAGGATTTGGTAGATATGCCGATTTGTTGTATTTTTCTTATCGTCTTGGCCTACTGGTGATTAGTGGTTGTTGTGTACATTGAGTCGATGCATCTAAGCAATCTACTCACCAAGTTTTCCTTCCAGCCATGACATGTTAGCAGTGTATGAAGCTACGAACTCTCATAATTGGCTTGATTAACGTTCTTTTTGTGCACGTGTTGATGCTTGTAGGTTTCTCTGTTGAGATTTGTAGTTCACTTGTTCTTTACCTGTATTGTTATTAACAAAACGAGTTATGCCATGTACTGTCCTTTATTCAGATCCTGAAAGCATGCATGTACCTGACACTAGTTTTTTTACTGTATTTAATTATGAATTCCATGACTTCTCTTGTAGACTTTCATGGTCGTGCCGGATCTGAAGGCCGGGTGTGGTGTCCACGTCGTGCAGGAGGCTGCCCCCAAGGCCCACCATTGCGACCTCGACCCCACTGAACCCCACTGAATAGGATCTCGTCGATATTGACACCCAAATGTACCTCCTTGATCACGCTCGAATCGATTGTCGCCCAAGGTGATTATGTATGGTACAAGCCTTTCCGATGTTGTCGAGCTGTGGGTTACTGGGTTTGTAGTTTTCTGTTTGAATGCTTTAGTTCTGATATTCTTAGAGGTGTCCATGTTCTTAGAGAAATTTTTGTATATGCAGGACATAATTGAAATTTGGTGAATATATCTACTCTATGTAAATTGTCTAGGTGACATATTAACATAGTCCTGTGTAGTTTGGGAATTATTGTGTGTCGAACTTCGTATCAGATTTTGATCTAGGATGTCTATTTTAGAATGACATGTTCTCTTCTCCTCCATCAGTTCTTTTTGCTTATTTTTGTTTCTAATGTCCTGTTGAATCTTCATACAGATGCCAGCCACAAGAACAACTGCATTCCCCTTTACTCTCAATGGGGTTTCCGTCGATGGCCACGCTTCCCCTCTCCCGGTGACCAGCTCGAGCACACCAGACACCACATACCAGCCTTGCTCGGCCGTGGGCCAAGTGCAGGGGCGGGACTACCAAGCCGGCTTCCTCGACCACCTCTGCGAGCTGCTAGCCTGCTACCACCACTCCAGGTGCCTCTGCAAGGCCTCAGAGCCAGCGGCAGCAAGCTCTGCCTCGTCCGCACCGACCAAGACTGTAGGTACCTACACGCACAAACACAAACACAAACACATGCCCCTGTTAGATGTCGATGCTTGCAGTAGCAGCAGATACATGTCATGGTCTAGTGTAAATCTGTCGCTACTTATTCTAGTCCCTCCTTGTCCCGTGGATGATTTGGAAGCACCGGAACGATTGCGTCTTCGACAGAGCCCAGCCGTCCGTGCAAGCGCTGACAACGAAGATCAGAGACGAGGCTGCCCTCTGGGCACGGGCAGGCGTGCTAGGGCTTAGGGCCATCATCCCACAGACCTGGGACGTTCACTGATACATTGTAACATCATGCACTCGGCCTCCTAGGAGGCTTGTATCATCAAACTCTACCTTTTCAATAAAATGAAACGCAAATGTCATTTGCGTTTTCTCGAAAAAGTGTAAATCCGTCGCTACTTATTCTAGTCTGATTGGGTTTAATTCTAGCCCTTATTTGTTTGCTGCCATGCTATGTGTGTGTTGTGCTAGCCAAGCACTATACTTCGTAGTATCTTCTCTGTGTTAGGGTTAATTACTTTCTCTGTGGTAGTACTGCTCCGGTAATCAAGCCTATGACCCCATATTGAGTTTGGTGATGATTACTTTCTGTCTATTTAGCTGCTAGGTTTTAACTACTAAGAAGTTGACTTCTAGTCCAAGGCTAGTAGTCAATGTAAGTCATGATTTTTTTTGTTTACACGTCCTTGTCAGCTATGAGGTGGGAAATATTCTTCCAAGTTGTAAACTTCTGTATATTCTATAATTTTAAGAATTAGGATCACTCATGTGGAATTATATTTTTGGAGTGTAAAGCTAATTTGCAAGAGTTAGGACCACTCATGTGGAATTTTATTTTCGGTGTAAAGCTTGGGCATGGGCATGCGACACGTGTCCAGCAGCCTCTGGTTCTTAGGCTCTGTTTGGGTCAGCATGTATAATTTTTTTCTCTGTCACCTTACTCTGCTTTTTGACCCGTACTCGCAAAAATGCTATCGCCATTCTAGTTTGTTTTGGTAGGCGAGTTTTTTTTGCATTGCAGTCTGCTCGTGGGACTTGGACAATCTACTCAAACGCATTGCGCAATTATTTTGGTTTGCAGGTAACTATCTGTCGCTCTGCTACATTGTTTCTCGAACAGAGGAGCTGCTCGAGCAAGTATGGGAGATGCTGCCGGAGTCTTCCCTGACCATGTTCCTTAGTTGCTGCTGCTGTCCACCACTCCCGACCTGCTGCTGCCGGTGAGGTTTCTCTTCTCCCCCTTCATGTAGTTGTGCTTATTTTCGTTCTATTTTTGCTGCTGAATGTTGTACTCAGTGGAAATCATGCATGTATGATGCAAATCTGTTGTGTGCATAGGCAGTGAATGTATATGAAATGGGTGTGCTCAATTTTTTTTGATTTGATTGCTGTAAATATTGAATTCATTTTGTACAGGAGGTGTTCTATTCACTGTTTAGTAATTTTCCATAACATATTTCGTAATGGTGTTTTGCAATTGCTATAATGTGGCTGATTGCACTTGTTGGAGCTGATCAAAGTAACCAAGTTGGTTGCACTTTATTTTTGGTATTCCAAGATGCTTTTGTCTCGGCTTCGCTGTGGGCTGGATTTTCAGTTTGGTTGACTTAATTACTGTCAACCTTAAACCTGATTTCTGTTGTGCAGACTAGTTAAAGATATCATGTACTATAATGTAATTTAGTGTACACCATTACTGCCGGAAAATCTCCATTCAATAGGAAACCTGAATTCTTATCGCTGATAGGTAAATTAGAATATTAGGGTGCATATTTGGGCGTCATTCTGGTTCATATCATGCTGATAAGTTTATATCACTTTTCCTTATTGAATCTGTAAATCGTGTTTGAATGCAACGTGCTTGTACTGCCCAGTATTTCCTGGTAGCCAGAAAATTGTGATAGTAATGCAACATATGTTGGGTCATATACTTCCTGCCAGTCATCCTTGTGGTTAAAAAGGGATAATTGTTGGCAACTAAAATGACCCTCTCATATCTCCTGTAATTTTAGAATTGGAGCACTGTTTTGATGTCTAGATCTATCTTTAACTGCAATGGGCCAATTATATTTGTATGTGAAGAGTTGAGAACCTTAGGTTATCAATTGCTAAATACTGGAGGATTTTCATGCTAATAACGATGCTTGTACATGATAAGTTGTCAAATATTAAACCTGTGTTCAACTCGAAGCCTCTAGCTGTATGCAGGTAGTGGCACAGGAAGTTTGCGCTTTTCTTTAGCTGGTTAGCTTATATGTCAGTTTTGGAACAAAGCCTATTCCCATGCAAAACAGAGTGCTTTGTTTTACATTGTTATGTGTATACGTATAAAGTGCGCATTTTGATTATCTTTTGGTACAAGTGGAGAAGATATCTAGTGATACAAGACGTTAGCTGATACAATGCATGCAACGAACATGGGCCATTTGATCCAAAAGGCAGGGACAGGATTAGCCCACTTATCCCTTCGTATCCCACGCTGGTTATTTTGCAGTTCGATCCTTCAAAGAACACGTTAATTCCAAAAATCACGTCAACTGTGCCAACGTTTTTTTCTTCTTTGGAACAGCATCTTTCTCTCGGGTCTGTCCGCGTTTGCTCGTACAGAAACAAAGTACCACCGGATTTAGATCTTGGCGGCGAGTCCAGCAAGCGGCGCCGGAGGAGAGGGACTGATCGGATCTGACGCTGGTGTGCGCCACCTCCCGTGCCTCCCCAGGATCTGGAGCTGGCGATGCTCCCGGACGACGTCGCGCCGCCGGCATCCCCGCGAAACCTGCGCCACCCACTGGGCTGCTGGCCCTCGCCGGCGTACCGCGCAAGTAGCCGGCTTCTCCCCCTGGACCGCATCCTCGTCCTCATAAACAACCCATCCCGCGCCCACCCCCTCAAGGTAACAAACTCTCCTGGCCTCCCCTCTCTTTGTCTTCCTCGCTCTTAGTTTTTCTATTCAGAAGCTGCAATGTGTTGCGACTGGTTGTTATTTGCTTCAGTTGATAGAGGCTCCATTGCAGAAGCACGGCGTCAGCAGCGACCTGCCTCTGAAGAAGCCTGGCAGGACTCTTTAATCGTGCAGCTCCTAGGGCTTGATTCAGGTCAAAAATTCTATGTGTGGCAGTGGTGTATGTTCTTTTCTTTCAGCGGCTTGATTTATATGCACTTGACTCCCAATTAGTGGATCACGTCCTGTGCTGAAGCAGTAGTAACTGCCAATTCTTGTGCTGGTTCTCAGTATGAAAGCTCTATATGTTATCCTATCTAGGAACATTACTTACTAACAAGAGGGACACTTGACTTAAGATACATCTCATCAGTTCATTTTAATCTAAATTTTGTTCACACATGCTTGTGTTATTCAGAACGTAGTACTGTGTTTTTTTCCTATGCCACAAGTATGTTTTTTCTGTTGGAGCCAAGTGTACAGAACTACAGATTAGTTGGAGCCATGGAATACCAGTTGTGCCTCCTTAAAATGTACCCTCCATCTGCAGATATAAGTCGTTTTTTGTTTCACTCAGTCCACACTCCACAATGCAAGATTTAGGCTAGTTTTTTTTATTCTAAATGGAGGAAAATATACTACAGAAGTATTTTGCAAAAATAAACCAGGAACAAAAGTTCCATGTAGCCATTAATACTCTGTATGTTTTCACATGTACTGTGGATCCCATGGCAACCTATATATTTAGAGATGGCGGGGAGTATAATTTACTAACATGGCGTTCTGATTGAATTTGGTTGAGCTTACGTTGTATTTAACGTGGATGTTCTAGAGTCCAGGTCAAGCCGGCAATTCTACCCATGGGCACCCGACCCTAATGGGCAGGGTATGGGTCGCTATGTTTGCCCATGGGTCTCGTCCGTGGGCGACCCGATTAGTCGTGGGTAGGGTATGGGCAGACATGTGTACCCATGGGCGACCCGATGGGTAACCCGATTAGCTGACATGTGGGGTCCCATAGTAAAACATGACCACAGCCCATGCTATTTGTTGTTTCCTGGGAACTTGATTTGCTGTTTGTGTGAGCAATCGGTACATCAGTACATCACTATTTGTTGTTTGTGCTTATTTTGCTGTTTGAAATGCTATAATATTATATATTGATGTGCTGCCTACAGACCCGATGGGTTGCCCATTGGGTCTGGTGACCCGACGGGTACGGGCATGGGTCTGAGATCTGACCCATGGGCAGGGTCATGGGCAGAGACCCTCGCCCATTTGTTATATGGGCATGGGTCTGGAATAGGTCGACCCGCCCAATACCCGACCCATTGCCGGCCTTAAGTCCAGGTGTTCTCCCCTACGATTTTTTTATCTAAATCGAATTATAATTCTTCATTTTTGTGTTTGGAATATGAATATTCCACTTGTATTAACTACGTGTTCTCGGAAGCACATACCTTCAAATGTCCACCATATTAACAACTTAAGCTACTTGTGTTTGTATGTACAACATGATGGATGTGGAATGGTGGCGACACCAAGGTCGCCTAGGTAGTGGTGAGCTACCTTATTAGTTCTTACTTTCTGCACTAAATTATCTTCCATCTGTTTGCTTACCTTTTGTTTCATAGGCTATGGAAGACACATGGGTCAAAACGAACATCTTCATGGAGATAAACACAAGTCCGAAGACGAGGGTTTGCAGGAAAAGGTTGAGCAAGATCAACCACATAGAGACTTTGATTATATCGAACCACGATGGGTTTTTCAAGTTGGAAAGGGAAAGCTCCCATTGTCAAAAGGAGGCCAGGATTTGAGGTGACGGCAATACCATTTGAGGAGCAAGAATCATCAGTTACTGAACTGAATGTGTCTGTGCTAAATAGTACCATCACTTCAGTTCATGTAGGATCAGTCCAATACTTCCCTTTGCATTTAACAGTATGTAAGAAACATTATCAGTTTATGTTGGATCGTGGAACAAGCATGTTCTCTATGTTGCTATATTACCATTGAAAATTTGTATCTATTCAAGTACCCTAAAGTGTTGTCCTACTTGTTGCACACATTCCTTTGATTTCCTTCAGTTGAGCCGATCCCTTCGCTTTGCTCTGATTGGATCGGATTGGATCACATTATATAGGCATTCGTGAAGTGAGGTGAGGGCCATGTGGACGCGTTGAAGCTGGCTGGTTTTCATCATTTCATGACTTACCTTGTGCGCCTTCGTGACACATAATTTTCACGAATTCTGGTGCAATAGAATGAAATGGATGTGAAACACTGATAGAAAATCAATGGAAGATATGCAGATGCTTAATCAAATAAGTTCACTACAGACACTTTCATTTTACTGTTCAGATCAATTAAGTTAGTCCCCTCTTCTGCTTCACGTACTATTTGACCGACACAACATAGATGAAGAGTAAAAAATGGAAGAAACCATATAGATTGAATAATCAACTCCAAGAAAGTACGTTCATGAAGCAAATCTATCTTGTAACTGACCTGATGATTTCCTATTTATGGAGAAGTGAACTTTTAAAAGCAGATATTTCTAATATATTTTTTATCTTAGCGAAACATGAAGAACATCTTCACAGTTAGGATGGAATCATTCAAACTGTCAAAAACAGACTAAACAAGATATACAAAGGAGCCTGATGACTCAAGTGCAAAAAGAAACAAGCTTAAAAAAATACACACAATCTTGATTGGAATTTGACCAAGGAAACGATCATCGCTTCGCAGCCGCACCTGCTTAACTTCACTTTCCTCTTAGGCTTTACTTGCCCTACCAGAATATCTTTCTCTTGCCTCCATCCTTGCCTTGCACAAACAAAACGCTTCCACACTGGTATGCCATCACTCCCTTTGTTCTGCGTAAATCTGCGAACTGAGAACCCGGCCTCATGTGCATATCTTGTATAAAATGCCTCTCCGTCCTCCCATCTATCAAAAACCATGCCAAGTGTAGGCTGCAAGGTATCATCGCAATCAGGCTCGTATGTACACCCCTGGAAAATACATATGTATCCTTACGTACATAAGGATGGAGCCAAGTTTTCTTGAAAAATAAGGATGGGGCCAAGAATACACAATACTTACAGAAAATAGGAGGCTACTTGATCTCTTTGGTGTCGTGTAACTATCAGAATCAGCTGTACCGCACCAGGTCGCACCCTATTGAAATTATGAATAGGGAATAGATGAAGTGATTTGGTAAAATAAGATCTAATTACAAATTTCAACAAACACGTACCTTGAAACTGCTTTCAGCATCATCTGCGAGTGTTATTGCCGTGGTTGATCCTACACTCTGAGCAAAGCTTTCCAATGGCTCCATCATGGGCTGTACGGTACAGATAAAAATTCGAGACAAGTTAAATAAGTTACAGGTGACATACTTCAAGCTATACATAATAACTACTTAAGGTACAGAACGAATTAGAAAAGGAGAAAATGTGCTGAATCATGTCATGAGCTTGGTGCAGGCAAGAGCAGACTGATCTGCTACATCGTTGTCCTACAATGACTTTGGTTAATAACCTGCACTATAGATCACAGTTTTACTAATCAATGAAATGACTACTGAAGAATCAACCAAATCCTAGTTTTGAAGTTTCGGTGGAACTTTGCAGATGTATATAACCACATTTTCCATTGGATTCCTTGAACCATTGTGACTGTCAAAAAAATTTGCCACACCCAATCGTATAATATAAGCAACAGTAAACTGTATCTACATTCATTGAAGCATTCCGAGTTTGTCAATTTTCTTGGCCATGCCTAAACCTGTAACCAGCTACTGCAATCGCATTTGAGAGATAAATATTTCAGTTTCTTCTCACGAACAATTAGCTATCACTTAGAGAAGTTTCAACATATTTTCTCCCCTGAATTTACAGATAACGTCCCATAGTCTAACACCAAAAGATTTTTAGCCTTCAACAACAATCAACTACTGCAAAATACACAAATTTAGAAACACACAACAGCCATTGTGGGCATAATTTGCAGAACGCCACTAGCAGATAACTTCAATATATAGTAGCGTTGCCGAATTTGAAGGGATTAACTAACCAAAATGACGATTTCTCCTCCAATCTTCAAGTCACTTCCCGAGGAATCGGTTCGTCGTACAAGCAGAGCCCCATTACGAGAAGGTCCAGCGCCGCAGGTGGAGGGGGCGGGTCTAGATCCGGCGGGCGCAAGAGGCGATTCGTGCTCCAGAGGCGGAGCCACTAGGGCGAGCGGCGGCGGCGGCGGCGCAAGGTTCTGCTCGGGCTGCATCTGTGCTTCCCTGTTCTAGGTACCCAAGCTAACCCTAGAACTCCATTTGCTTTCTTTTTGAACTGAGCGAGGCTTCTCTTGCGCGTGGACTGGAGGTACAGGAAGAAGACGGGATTCTTTTCTCAATATAGAATAAACTAGGGTGTCTTTTGCATATCGGCATCCAGGAAACCGAGGCTCACTGGGGTATGACTCCTGTCCCTACGTGCAAGATCAAACGGCCCATATTCATCGCATGCATTGTATCAGCTAACATCTTGTATCACTAGATATCTTCTCCGTACAAGTGGTTACTCCCAGTGAAATGGCCAACGTGAGTCAGGCACCTGGTATATGGTTCCTGAGCAACCATATAAGGTCACTGAGGAGCGACCTTATGGGTCACCTTTTATGGATGTCTTGCAATTTAGTTAATGCATGTGGGTATTTTCCGTTGAGCATTCTTTCCCTGTAATTTGGTCAAATGCCAAAGATTTATGATACACACATAAGCGGCATGACATCCATGTTATTTTTGTGTGCAAAGCTACAAACTCTCATAGTTGTCACTTGTGTGATGTTGTTTCACGCACCTGTTAGTGCTTGTAGTTTTCTCTGTTGGGAAATAGTTTCTTGGGCTTCAGAGGTGAACCTATCTTTGTTTGTTGTTGCGCAGGAGCTTCTTTGGCCAGTCGTAGTTGGACGAGGATGGAGCAGATTGCCGTGGTGTTGGAGCTGGCCAGGAGGGAGCCATGGCTGGCGGATCCGGTCGGGCATCGTTCCGTTGTTTTATTTCCTCACCTGATGTTCTCAGTCACAGAAGGTTAGGTACTAGGTAGACAGCTGAAGGTCCACTGCTGCAGTGGTCAGGCCTTTGAGTTTTGATGGCTTTGTGAGCTGGTCTGGCTCCTGTGTGTGTCTCATGATTCATTGCGATCCGGCTGCTGCAGCTGGGATGGCCTGGGGGTAGGCTCGGCTTGGACTCCTCATCGGCTACCGAGTACTGACCGATGGCGAGCTGCTGTCGAAGTATGCCAAGGTGGAACCGAGACAAGGAGCAGTCGGCCCGGGCTTCCCCGCACAAGATCGAGCCAGGTGCTCGCCGACTTGTCCATGGCTTTGGAACTTTGCTGCTGTCGTCTCCCTGAAGCTGAAGCTGACGGTGATATATATGAGTTCGACGGTGTTGTTTCAGTAGTGGAGCGAGTGGAGATTGTGTGTAGATTCCTTTGATTTTGAGTCTGGTATGGTATGTGACGAGTTAATCTTGTAGCAGCTCAAGTGCAGATTTGGTGCCGGTGTTGTTGAACGGCCATGTTCCTAGCTAAATTAATTAGTGCACGTGTCAGGCAAATTTGTAGTACGAAATAACACTTACTCATTTTGCATAGTATCAAACATCCGAAAAAATAGTCCAGAAAGAAACCACAGTAATTTTCTCTCAAATCGGTTGAAACGTTGAAGTGGTGAGCTTGTCTTGGTGATGAACGTGACTTTTGACTTTGGCCTTTGGCGATGCAACGTGGAGCGGCTAGCGAGCGAGCAAGTCA
Source organism: Poa pratensis (assembly GCA_947311845.1). Taxonomy (NCBI): domain Eukaryota; kingdom Viridiplantae; phylum Streptophyta; class Magnoliopsida; order Poales; family Poaceae; genus Poa; species Poa pratensis. The sequence continues at coordinate 12,749,674 of CAMZMU010000010.1, forward strand.
CTCTTGGTCGCCGGCCGGCATGGTCAATACAGCTAGCAGGTAAACATGCCTGATTCCAGGACGATTTTTTTTTTCCATGAGACGGAGCACAGTTCTTGATTTGGATGATTTTTTACTCAGCATTGTCCTGTGTCATCTACGATCTTTCTCATCTCAGACTCGGAATCATGGCATTTTTTTCTCCTATTTCTCCTACGAAAAAATGTGTGTATTTTAGACATAGTGACAGCACTTCATCACGGCAGGAGCAGAAAGAACTGCAGAGTGGTATTCACTACTGTGACCGGCGAGAATTTTGGCAGCTACGCCAGAACGGGACAGATTGCCATCCGAGACTGGCGTCTTTGTGTAGCATAGTGACAAAATAATGCCTGTCGACACGGCGTCCAGTTGTAGTCCTAGCAGCTACCGGACTAGATTCTTATTAAAATGGATGAATATATAAATTAAAATGTGTCTAGATACATATTGGTATATGTGAATGTGGTAACAGGCTAAAACATTTTATATTTAAAAACGGAGGGAGTAATCTGTAGTGACTGTGTGCTGCGTCTTTTACCAGTCGAGATCCTCTTGGTCATTCAAAAGAATCCTGAAATATAAGTAACATAGGATTCTAGTTTCATAACATTTTGAATCCTACAGTAAACCGAAAACATAACAATGCGTTGAGAATACGTTTGGTTGAATTACAAGAAAGAATGCAATATCTTTTATAAAGAATTATGTGCATACTATAGTTGTCACAAACAAAGTTTTCAAATAAGACCGAGCTTGACAGATTTTTTTTTACTTTGAAATTGCATGCAAAATGGACCACAGAAAACTTTCCTACCAAACCAAAATTTCATGTAGAAAAGTTTTTAAGAGCATCTCCACCGGCGCGCCCAATACAGCGTCCCGCAAATTTGCCGGACAAGCGCTATTGGGTGCGCCGGCACGCGTTGCTGACTATTGGGAACGCCGCGCCGCACCGGACGCTCCCAATAGGTATTTGAGAAAAAATTGAGACTCGAATATGGACGAACCGGCGATATTTCATTGAATTTGAAGTACATTTAACAACTTAAACGGAATTTGACAAAGGACAATTTACAAACTTAAACGAAATTTAAACTAAACCCTAGACCCTAGATCTAGCGGCGCTGCCGGGAGGCGCGCGAGAAGGAGGCCTATCCCGGCAACGGCGAAACCAGCTGCACGGCAGCATCGAGGAAGACGACTCTTCCGACGGCGGCATGCCTTGCATGCCTCAATGATCTCCGGCCGCCGAGTAGGAAGTTTCATCTGCGCCGCCGTCGTTGAGCCTTCTGGTTTCACCGGCGTCGGCTGCGGCCTTGAGGAACTTCTCCGGGTCGGCGCCGTCGCCGTGTGCGGTGGGGTTTGATCAGCGGCGGCGGAGGGAGGCCTCGATGGCGGCCTGTATTCCCTCCCACACCGCCTCGATGAAGGAATATAATTCTCTGAAATTACTTGTTGAAGGTATAATTTGGCTGCTAGGTATTTTTATAAGCTAATTTAATTTAAATGAGTGTGCTTAGATTATTAGTTTGACATGTATTGGACTAATAACGTTTGATGAATTCTTTGCTTAAGTTGGTTTATTTTGAATATTTAGACGATTTCGGAAACATGGTTGTGAACGAAGATTTCCAAAATCTGGAACATGAGGAGTACCTTGACTAGCCTAACAAGTACCCACTTTGACCATGCTTCACCCATATTTTTAACTATAATTTTTACAATTTTTTTAGAATTTGTTTGTTACTTTTTAAAAATTAACTTGATGTTTAGTATTGATCAAGAAAATTCATAAAGCTAATACTCCCTCCGTTTTTATTTACTTTGCGTTCTATGTTTAGTCAAAGTTAAACTTTAACAAGCTTGACCAAATATTTAGAAAAAAATATCAATATCTACAATATAAAACCTATAGTATTAGAATCATTATAAAGTATATTATCATATTATATGTATTTGGTATTATGGATGTTGATCTTTTTCCTATATTCTTGGTCAAACTTGCCTCTGGTTTTTTCTTGTATCTCCAACTTCATTGGGCCTACCAAAGGGCTAGCCCATCTCTCTCTTTACTTTACTTTACTTTTCTTTTCTTTTCTTTCTTTCCCGATTCCCTGAACGGGAAAAGGCGGCCCATCTCAGAAAACAGTGTTTGCGTATTATAGTGGACACACAGAAACTAGCCCATCAACCTTTGTAGTTCGAGTCCATGGCCTCCCTCAAGGAGTCCAGGGTGAGTGGATCGTCCCGTGTTGACTTTGCCGTCTGGCGATATGCCGTCTCCTTCCTCCTGATCCTCCCCTTCCGATCCTTCCTCAAATTATCTTTCCCTCTCTGATTCAGCTCCTTTCCTATCTCTCTACCACTTGATCTATTCCTCCCGGTCAAACAATTTCCTGTTCATCAGCTTCCCCATCGACTCCAAAAATCCCCAAAACAGATAGGAAGCTCTGATACCGCGCTGGTGATTTCTTCCCGTTGTGTACGGACCTATTCCGGCCCGTTCCCCTTTAATTTTATTCCTCAACGAGCGGCTCCCAATCACCCTGGTAGATACGAGGTTCTTGTTGAGGCTATTTCTTGGACATTTTGGGCAGAATAAGTGGAGGAGCTGCTGCACGCTGTGATCTATCGGCTGATTCCTTCAAGGCTTGAGCTGATCCGCGTCTTGCCAGAATTGGTGAAGGCCATAAGGCGTCACCGGCGCCATGAAGCTGATCGGATGGAATTGCCAAGGGAAGGGCAAGAATCTCCGCAGTTCGAACAAAATGGAATATCTTGCCAAACTCATGAACTCAACTGGTGCGCATGTAACTTTCGTCTCTGAAACAAGATCATCAAAAATTACTTCTATACAGCTTAATACCCGTTTTAACATTGCTGGTAGTTTAGTAGTTCCTTCGGTTGGTCTCTCTGGGGGCCTCTGGTTGTTATGGTCTGATGAAGTTCAAGTATCCGTCAAGTTCTCCAACCGTTACATTATCCTAGCAGTAGTTGTACATATAGCTACTAGTGTTCAGTTTTTGTTGGCTTGTGTTTATGGAGATCCCCATCATCGCTCCACCAAGATGATTTGGGACCATATTTCCACTTTTGTACAGGATAATCTAGGGAAGCCGGTAATTTGTTTAGGTGATCTCAACGACATCATGTGTGATCAGGACACCACCTCTGCAAATGTTAATTATCATCGTATGCGTACTTTTAATGGCTATGTCAAACAGTGTGGTCTTTTTGATCTTGGTTTCAGTGGTCCAGTCTATACTTGGACAAACAAACGTTTCTCTTCTACTCCTGTTTTCCAAAGGCTTGATCGCTGTCTAGCCTTCCTATCATGTTTGGAGATCATGCCCCTATTCTACTATCAACTGAATCTCAATATCGCAGACCAAAGCTAAAATTTAAATTTGAGAACTGGTGGACCATGGAAGAGGACTTTCAAAATGTTGCCAAAACTGCTTGGGATTTATCCGCTAATAAACCATTCCATTCTAGAACGACTAACCTTGCAGGTACTCTAAAGAAATGGTGCAAGAAGAAAAAGCCGATTCAACACCAACTTGAAACACTTCAAGAGCAAATCAACTCCATCCAGATGCAGCCTATTCAAGAACAAGATCACTCCCTCGAGGGAAAGCTTATCGCTCAATATGAAGAAAACATGACAAAACTTACGGAATTTTACAGGCAAAGAGCGAAAAAACATTGGGCTACTAAAGGAGACAGGAACACTTCCTTTTTCCATAACGCTGTTCTCAAGCGTAAGCGACGCAATCGCATCGTATCCATTAAAGATGCTCATGGCAATAATCTTTTTGATCCTGAAGACATTGCTCATGAATTTGTTGACTACTTCAAAAATATTTTCCACTCCTTGTTTCCTAACAATGACAGGCCGTTCTTGATTACCTCTCGCCCACAAGATGAGCAAGATTTTACAAACTCGATCCCGGACAAGCAAGAAGTTTGGGAAATTCTCAAGTCCATGAGGAGAAATGCTTCGCCAGGACCTGATGGATTCAACGTGGGGTTTTACATTTCGGCTTGGAGTTGGATTGGCGAAGATGTCACTAGTGTGGTTAGAAACTTCTACATCACAGGTAACCTCCCTCAGCGCCTGAATGAAACCCATATTGCTCTCATTCCGAAAAAGCCTGTTTGCCATGTTCCTATAGACTTTAGGCCCATCAGCCTTTGCAATGTGGTTTACAAAATAATTGCAAAATCTTTAGCCAATAGACTTAAACCACACTTACCAGGCTATATCCATCCCTCTCAACAAGCTTTCATCGAAGGTAGACGTATTAGTAATAATATCATTGTAGCTCAAGAAATTGCTCACTCATTCTCTCTTAAATCGTGGGATGGATCTGATTTCATGCTAAAAATTGATTTAGCCAAAGCTTTCGACAGAATTGAATGGCATTTCATCATTACTGCTCTTAAACGTAAAGGTCTTCATGGCCATTTCATAAATTTGATCTATGCTTGCATCGCTTCTCCAACGTTCTCAGTTATTATTAATGGCCAATCTTTTTCCCATTTCAAAAGTAGCAGAGGCATTAGGCAAGGATGTCCTTTGTCGCCCTCGCTTTTCGTCCTTGCAGTAAATGAGCTTTCTCTTGCGCTACAGGATGCTCTTCAGGTTAACAGCCTTTCTGGTATTTCTCTTGGACCGAATTGCCCTCCTATTCACTCTTTGATGTTTGCAGATGACCTCCTATTGTGTGGAAAAGCTAATGTGCAGGAAGCAACTACCATATCTCATATCCTGCAACAATTTTGTCAAAATTCAGGACAACTTCCAAACTGGAACAAATCAGGAATAATGTTCAGTAAAAAGGTTAATTTGCAGGTCAGACAAGAAATCAAGCAAATATTCCCGGTCCCGGACATCGACAACAACACCATGCATCTGGGACACCCTCTCACACTTCCTGCGAAGGACAGATCAGCGGCATACAACTTCGTCTACGATAAATTTAAATCAAAGCTGAGCGCCTACAAAGCCAATAGACTTTCACATGCGGCAAGACTAACGCTTATAAAATCCGTCTTTTCCTCTATCCCAGTCTACTATATGTCCAACATTTTGTTCTAAAAAAAATTCCTAGCAAAGCTCACCGCTATCATTAGGAATTTCTGGTGGACAGGGGTCAAAGAAGAACCAACAACGAAGACTCTTTGTTTAAGAGCATGGGCAGATATTTGCACAGGGAAAAAAATTGGTGGATTAGGCATTAGGAACCTACAGGCCATAAACCAAGGTTTAATTCTATCGGCAGCTTGGAGGTTAGCGAAGGAGCCCAGAGTCATCTTGCACTCATACTTAAATCCAAGTACCACAGTGACACTACCATTTGGGGGGCCAAGCAAAACTTGCCAAAATCTGCTTTCTGGACATCAATTCTGAAGGTAAGACCATTGTTATTCTCAGCTTCATTTTACCAAATCGTTGATGGCACAAGCTCCATTTGGAGTACTCCCTGGTTCTCTCAATGGCAAACCATTTACGATAATCTTAATATTCAAGAAACTTCGTACACTTACCCAGCTGTGGTGAAGGACCTTTGGGTTCCAAATCAAAAAAATTGGAATGTTCAACTTGTCAAAACTTTGTTTACACCTCACACAGCTGAAGCCATTCTGAAAACTCCAATTGTGAATGCCGCTGGACAAGATGTATTGGTTTGGAAACTGACCCCTACAGGTGAATACACTTCGAAGAGTGTCTATAAATATAATCCAGTCGTCACCGTCCTTTATGAGTAGCAGGGTAAACCACGTCAACAGGAGCTACAACATCAAGGCGCATCATCAAGCAAAGTTAGCTACTAAAATTCTAAATAGACCTGTAGCTTTTAGATGTCTCTCTTCAGATGCAGGTGCATGTATTGCAAGAAGCTTTGCAGTTACAAGTGTGGAACCTTTCACACTCCTCTCTGTAAAATGTTGCTGAATGAATAAAAATCGTTTGCTGTTCAAAAAAAAAAAAAACCTTTGTAGTTCAAAGCCGCCATGCACGATCGGTTTTTTAACATTACGTACGTATGTTCAGCAATGCTCCACGTACTTGACTCCACATTACAGATCCAGAATATGCTCGATCGAGTTGGATGCATGCGTCCGTGTCACACCTACTCGCGGATAAGCCGCTGGTTGTCGCATGCGTGCGTCCTCGCCGCTGCGCCACGAGGTGGCCGGACATAGTCGATTTAAGTCAGAGGCTCTGGCGCCATTGCTGGGAGAGACATGAATGCAGCTTGCCGGCCATCTCCCAACTACTAGCCACCGCTCTTGTCCCACTCTTCATGGGGAGATCTGCCGACGACGATCGATCCTCAACATCTCCTCTCCTATCTTATCCGAGCCACGCCTCTCCCTCCTATAAATTAGCTTGCTCTGCATGAGAACCCATCTCATCCATCACACTGACTGAAGTGAAGAAGAAACCAGGTGTCAAGCATGGCGTCTAAGACCCTCCTTGTGTTTGCTCTCCTGCTCGCTGCGGCTTTCCTCGTCTCCACGGCTGAACAAACCCGTGAGCTAGCGAACTAGTTTTGAGGTTGGCTAAGAAACTAGTCGTCGTGCATGCTGCTTCTAATTTGCGTTCGTTTTTCTGTTCATGCAGAGCCCAAGAAGGAAGAGGCCGCTAAGGCCGGCGTACAGGACTACCACGGCGGCGGCGGCGGAGGCTACCACGGCGGCGGCGGCGGTGGCGGGTACCACGGTGGAGGCGGCGGAGGTTACCACGGCGGAGGCGGCTCCCACGGTGGCGGCGGCGGCGGCTGTCACCGTGGTTGCTGCGGCCACGGATACCATGGTGGCTGCCGCTGCTGCGCTACCGCGGACGAGGTCCCGGAGCCCATGTACCGGGCGGAGGTCCGCGACTGAGCACTTCGAGTAGCGGCTTGCAGCTACGTACCGAACGCGACCCTCTGTGTTCTTGCAAGTCGGTAGCACTACTGTGCGTTGAATAATACCTATCCCCACCTCATCTGTTGTTGTCCGTGGGATTGATGTAGGACTTGTGTTGTGTATATTATGGTGGAATAAAATCACAGTGCACTTTATATAGCTTACTTATAGTCGATCGGGTACTTAATTCCTTCTGAGATCAGCTGTATCTTGGTCTTTTGCAGTGAAAGATCAAAGATCAGAGAGAAAACGATCAATCCTCTCTATCTCTCTCTCTCTCTCAAAAGTCGTTGTTCATGGACACAAAGAGACCACGCCGGGTTTTTTTCTGTCAAAAACGTCAAGTAGGGTTTTGACCTTTGAAAGTTTCAACATGGGCTGGATCTGGGACAGCCCATACACATATGGGTAGTATTTACAGATCACGAAATTTTTACGTTTTAAAAAATGTGTTCACAAAAGTACATGTTAATGCAGTTCAAGACGTATTGCTTATGTATAAACACTGTTTTCCTGGTTTAATACAGCTCACTAGTTTCCTAAAAAAAAGGTGTATCGCTTATGCTATAAAAGATATATTGCTCATGCGGTCAAGTTAAGTGTCCACGTATTACATAAAAATGTTCTGTTATAATAAAAGTAAAATAAAATATGAAATAAAGAAATGGAAAAAGAGAAATGAAAAGTTATAGAAAAATACATTTATTTATGTACAGAGAACATAAAAAAAGGAAGAGCATGAAAACGTAAAAGAAAAGGGAAAGCATTAAAAGGCAAAAAAAAAATGTTACCATGTTGGGCCAGGCCGTCAAGGACTAATGTGTGTGGGCGCCGCCTCCATACATGTTATAATCGAACAAGGAGAGATTAGCGGCACCCCTAAAAAAAAGGAGATTAGGGCTGTCCAGAACAGCTTGTTTGTTGAGAAATAGTGGTTTGTAGGTGACTTGTGTGTTGGCCTTACGGCGCTGTACACTTTGCAAGAGTTAACACAACAATATATTTGAAATAGTTTCAGACGTCTGGCTGGAGCGACCAACTCGTATGTTAGGTCACATTGTTATGGTTTGCCAAGTGCCCAAAACATTCAACAAAGCGTCATATGCTTTCGGTCAAGGCTTTGCTGAGTGCAACCGCCTTGCAAAGAGTATCGGCATAGACCCATATTTGCCGAGTCTATTTCGTCGGACACTTGGTAAACCCTTACCGAGTGTAAAATTTAGGTGGTCGGCAAATAAATATTAAATAGACGGTGGGTGGGGGAAAGGATACGTCAACTGCCACGTGGCTCATATCATTGCCGAATGCAATATCCAGACCATCGACAGAAGCTTGCCATGTGTGTCCCGGCAGGCAAGGCTTTGCCAAGTGTTTAACCCGCTACCGACTTTGCAGGCCATTGGCAATCATGTTGGGCTTTGCCGAGTGCCCTATACACGACACTCTACAAAGGGTCAACCAAGGTTTCCCTCAAAATACCCGACTGTATTGTTGAACGCCACATGTCCCATTTTGCCAAGTGTAGCACTACGCAAAGAGATGGAAGATAGTTTTTTCTTTATTTTTCATTAATCCCAACAACTCAAAACAATTCACACGACACAAACATCACATATATCACACATACCATCAAATCACAAATACCATATACATGCCATCACAAATATCTTACACATCATCAAAATTATTGCAAACAAGATCAATAGTGTCGAGAAAAACATCAGAAGTTCACGATGTCATAAAAACATCCCAAGTCCACAAACCATCGATGGAAAACAAGACGGTGAGAAGAAAGTCGAAGTCATGACATCGCCGGCAACTTGTACATCAACCACGGACGATATCTACCAGTGGCGGAGCTTGACGAAGAGTGCAGGGGGGGCAAAAGGCAAAAAAGCAATGTTTGGGGGGGGGGGGGGGGGGGCAAAATACTATATTTCTTCTCATTTAACCCCTCCCCAAAAAAATTTCTTTAGGATTTGCTAAAAATCTGGGGGGGCAGTGGCCCCCCCTGGCCTCAACTAAGCTCCGCCTCTGATATCTACCATGCAAACCTGTAAAATGATATAAAATGAAGTTGAAAGTGCGAAATAAGTTCAATGGCATACAAATCACTACGGCTGTCATGGTAGCAAAAATTGAGCCGTTTAGCTTTGAAATGCTGCCTTGGTGGGAAATGGGTCAACCTACCGTAATCAGCAAGAAATTGAGATGAGAAAGGGGATCTGGCCGGGTGAGGTAGAACAAACAGCGTTGGCATGAGAAAGGGGTCAACGTACGTAGGGGATTATAGTACTCATGGCTACGTACGTTGCTGGCTTCATCGGAAGTTTCAGGGAACGGAGGAATTCAGGTCTGGTGTGTGCATGTGCAGGAAGAGCCGCACGCGAGTGATCTCATTATTTTTTCTAGCCCCGGCCCCTTCTTCCTTCCTTGTTCCTTCTCGTCTACAGCCGCCGTAAAATTATATTGCATGGAAACGTCATCGTCTAGGAGATATTATTTCCTCTTTATATACTCCTACTACAAGACATGGCATGGCATCAAAGTCGTAGTGCACTAATCATCAGCTCCACTACGCTGCGCCATGGAGCAGACGGCGTGCCTCTTCTTGGCTCTCCTCCTCATCCCTCTCCTGCTCCTCAAGCTGCTCAGGAAGCGTGGCGCCGACGGCCTGCGCCTGCCGCCTGGCCCGTGGCGGCTCCCGGTCATCGGCAGCCTGCACCACCTCGCCGGCAGCCCGCTGGTGCATCGCGTCATGGCCGACCTCGCGCGCCGGCTGGACGCGCCGCTTATGTACCTCCAGCTCGGTGAGGTCCCCGTGGTGGTGGCCACGTCCCCGGAGGCCGCCCGCGAGATCATGCGGACGCACGACGCCGTCTTCGCGACGCGGCCCTTGAGCGCCACCGTCAGAATCATGTCCGCCGACGGGGTGGCCCTATGGTCCGCTGTGGCGGCAGCTCCGCAAGATCTGCATCCTAGAGCTGCTCAGCGCGCGCCGCGTGCGGTCGTTCCGCCGCGTCCGGGAGGAGGAGGTCAGCCGCGTGGTGACCGCCGTCGCAGCGTCAGGTGGCCAGGCCGTGAACGTCAGCGAGCGGATCACCACGCTGATCACCGACTCGGCGATGCGGGCCATGATCGGGGACAGGTTCGAGAGGACGGAGGAGTTCCTGCAGACGCTCGAGCAGTCGGTCAAGCTCGTCACCGGGTTCAACCTGAGCGACCTGTTCCCGTCGTCGCGGCTCGCGAACTTCATCAGCGGCACGGCGAGGCTTGCCGAGGAGACCCACCGCAAGAGCTTCGAGCTCATGGAGTACGCCATCAAGCAGCACGAGGAGGGGAGGGACGGCGCCACGGTGGAGGGAGGGGAGGACCTGGTGGACGTGCTGCTGAGGGTACGGAAGGAGGGTGGCCTCGAGGTGCCACTTACCATGGGAGTTATCAAAGCAGTTATACGGGTAAGTACACTAGCTTCGTAGTACTGCTTCTCCTCGTTTCAGAATACTTGTCCGTTACACTCTCTGGTCATTTTGGAAGTAAAACTAATAAACCATTTTGGAAGTAAATTTCGTTATAGATTAGTATTACCATTTTTTTGTTGTTATCGATGTTGAAATTATTCCTAAGTTAATGTCAAACAAATAAAAAAGATTGGCCAACATAGATCAAAGAAGGACAAATATTTTAAAATGAGGAGTGGTTAGCAGGACACAAGTACCCCTTAATTTGTTTATTTTTTCTTCTGTTCAACTTGAATCTGTGAATAGCTATATGTTTGATTCCCGATTATTTAAGGATTTGCCACTAAGGTGACACATGCTTTAGTGCCAAGAACAACCACCGGTTCCTAATTGTAAATCGCCATATTCCAGGATCTGTTTAACGCTGGGAGTGAAACATCTGCGACCACCCTGCAGTGGGCTATGTCAGAGCTCATGAGGCACCCAAATGTGATGCAGAGAGCACAAGCCGAAGTACGCGACAATATGCAAGGAAAGACTAAGGTGACCGAGGATGACTTGTCAAATCTCAAGTACTTGAGACTCGTCATCAAGGAGACAATGCGGCTCCATCCAGCCGCTCCTTTGCTTGTCCCCAGGGAGGCCATGCAGACTTGCAAAATCTTAGGGTACGACATACCCAAGGGCACCACAGTGTTGGTCAATGCATGGGCAGTCGGAAGAGACCCTAAACACTGGGAAGATCCCGAGGAGTTTAAGCCAGAAAGGTTAGAGTCTGGCATGGTAGACTTCAAAGGCACAAACTTTGAGTACATACCTTTTGGGTCGGGGCGAAGGATTTGCCCCGGAATGGCTTTTGCGGAAGCCATCATGGAGATCGTGCTTGCTGCACTACTCTACCACTTCGACTGGGAGCTCCCAGGAGGTGTGAAGTCAGAAGACCTGGATATGACAGAAGCGATGGGCCTCACTGTCCGACGGAATAAGGACCTGTACCTGCATGCCATGGTTCATGTGCCCCTAGTTTGATTGGCACTTGTGAATTGATAGTGTATCCACCTTTGGTGCCCCATGTACATGATTTTGTGTTATCCTTCTTGTGCTTAAATAAACACTTCTAACACGGAAGGCGTGGAAGGTACCACATGCACTAAAAAATATTTTCACTTGCCAAAAAAAATTCCCACTAGTTGTTTCCTCAATTACTAGAATGCCGTGTTTGATATACAAAAATATTCTTATTGGTAAATATTAGGTGGTTGTTTTGGCGAATGCGTGTCCAAAAGTGAATGCGTGTTCGCCTTACACACAATTTTTTTTTGACATAATTATACTTTTTTATTCATTTATCACATAGGTTACATCCTTGATCAGCAGAGGTACAATAAAACCAGGAGGATCATCTAGCCACACATGTTGATCTGAAACCTGGGCTAGCCTAGCTAGTTCATGAGCAACCGTATTAGCTTTATAGTAATTGTGCTCAAACTCTATCTTCACGAAGTCTGATGCGAGGTGATAGCAGTCGTCCAAGATCGCAGCCGAAGCAGCGAGTAGCCTCCTTCTTCCATAGCGTGGACAACATCCGAGTTGTCGGAACAACAAATTGCAACCAACAGATCGTGCCAAGAGGAGACCTTGCTTCAGAGCTTGCACCTCGGCCGTCATCACATCCTGGGCAAACTATACTACTACTAGCAGCTATGAACGTGCCAACACAAATATCATTGTTGGTAAGGTTGTAGTAGCTTGAGAATTGGGGTTTAGTCCAAGTGCATGAAAAAATTCCATCCAAGTGGTTCCGTCCAAGTTGTAGTAGCTTGAGAATTGTCAGCCGGCGCCTCGGGAAGAGGGCCATCAAGGACGTACTCGCTCTTCTCGTTCCTAAGAACAATCCTTAGGGCGTGAACCCAATCTGCATAGTTGCACCCATTCGTAGTCAGGGGTTTTTACTCAATCAGCGGTCCAAGGTTAAACATGGGTGCTATCTTAGCCATTGATCTACAACAATTAAGTTCACCTAGACATGTTCATAATTATTATCTAGCATTAATTTTTAAGACTAAATTAAAATGCTCCCACTAAAATTGATATTCCTCAAGATCAAATTAGTGTATACGAAATCCACGCTCAACATACGATCAATAGTTGGATACAAGGCATTGAACGTAGTTTACAACGGGTAGGTCAACAAGCCAATCACTTCCCACCGTGATTTTCGTTTCATCTTTCGATGCGTGTGCTCCGATCTCATAACTAGTTATGCTCGAACGTCAAGACAACCAACCGCTTTTGCTGTAGGTACGGTACACTACACGCCTCCCGAACCCTTGGTACACATTACTCATGGATACATGGCGCACGGTGACAAGCATCCGGTTTGACGCTGCTACATGTTGGAAGAGCACGAACTCCTTGATATTTTTAATTTTAGCTCAAGTAATTAAACTCAGCAGCTACCGAGGAATCTCCCTAATAATCACACTACTGCGCAATCAAGGGAAGAGCAACAAAACAGATATAAAACATGCACAAGTAGATAACACTTCGTGATGTAGTATAGTATTCTTCCTCCAACCGCCGGTGGCGCCTCCACCGGCTTGGCCATGTCGAGGTTCACGACATTTGCATGCCTTCTCCTATCCTCCACTATCACCATAGCTCGACGAACAAGAACGGCACGCCGGCCAACCAAACAAAAGGTTAGTCAACACAAATAATATTTCGAGACTATACCATATCACATGTCCTGCAAAACAGAGTTAGACGCCTCTAACGTTTGTTTGCATATTTTAGCGTGGCTGTAGGATCAACGGGACAACCGGAAATACTACGGCCCTTACCAAGCATAGTGATGCTATGGCGGTGAATCACACGCTCGTTGGGAAACACCAAGAGGAAGGTATGATGTAGTTCAGCAGCAAGTTTTCCCTCAGTATGAAACCAAGTTTTATCGAACCAGTAGGAGCAGCAACTCTTCTGAAGGTTGTTGGCGGCTCGCATGGCGCAACACGATCACCAACGTGGAACCTGCACTCAACACAATCAAACTACTTTGCCCCAACGTAACAGTGAGGTTGTCAATCTCACCGGCTTGCTGAAAACAAACGATCAAACGTATGGTGTGGAAAATGAGTATTAAATTGCAGCGAATGAAAAAAGAACAGTTTGCAGTTTGTGGCTGTTTAATCAGTGTAAAAGAATGGACCGGGGTCCACAGTTCACTAGTGGTGTCTCTCCATAAAATATAACTAACATGTTGGGTGAACAAATTACAGCTGGGCAATTGACAAATAGTGAGCGCATGACAATGCATATATATGACATGATAATTACTATGATATTTAATTGGGCATTACGACAAGATACATAGACCGTTATCCAACAGCATCTATGACTAATAATCCACCGCCGGGTTGTCATCCGAGTCCCCCGTTGGTATTAAGTTGCAAGCAACGGATAATCGCATTAAGTAAATTGCGTAATGTAAACAAACACATATGCCCGTGGACATAGCATCGTTAGGTTACCCCTAGTGGCAACAGCACATCCACAACCTTAGAGCTTTCTGTCACTGTCCCAGATTAAATGGAGGCATGAACCCACTATCTAGCATCAATACTCTCTCTTGGAGTTACAAGCATCTACTTGGCCAAATCATCTACGAGTAACGGAAAACATGCAAGATCATAAATAACATAGGGCATAGATTGATAATCAACTTGACATAGTATTCAATATTCATCGGATCCCAGCAAACACAACATGTAGCATTACAATAATATGATCTTGATCATGTAGGGCAGCTCACAAGATCTAAACATGATGGCACAAATTGGAGAGACAACCATCTAGCTACTGCTATGGACCCGTAGTCCAAGGATGAACTACTCACGCATCACTCCGGAGGCAGGCATGGCGATGTAGAAGCCTCCGGTGATGATTCCCCTCTCTGGCAGGGTGCCGGGAAGAGGTTCTGGACCTTCCCGAGCTAGGGTTGACGGCGGCGGCGTCTCTGGAACTTTTCGTGGATATTGGCTCAGGCACTTAGGTTTTTCGCGTCGGGGGGAATAAGTAGACGAAAGGGCGGCGGCTGGAGGCCTCCGTGGGGCCCACACGCACCCTGGGCGCGCCAGAGGGGGGCCCGTGCCCTGGCCACGTGTGGGGCCCACGTGGCTCTCCTCTGTTGCTTCTTTGGTCCTCCAGGTGTGTTCTGGCAAAATAGCACCCCCGTGAAGTTTCATCCAATTCCGAGAATATTTTCAGACTAGCTTTTCTGGAATACAAAAACAGCAGAAAACAGGAACTGGCACTTCGGCATCTTGTTAATAGGTTAGTCCCAAAAAATGTATAAAAGAGACATAAAGTAGATACAAAACATGTGGCATTTGATATAAAACATGCATGGAACATCAAAAATTATAGATACGTTGGAGACGTATCAGCATCCCCAACCTTAGTTCCTGCTCATCCTCGAGTAGGTAAACGATAAAAACAAAATAATTTTTGAGGTGACATGCTACCATCATAATCTTGATCATATAATATTGCAAGGCACATGTAAATGAATGAAATGATCCAAGTCAATGGTCTATAGTTTGCTACCAAATAGATAATGAGTAAACAATGAATCACACAAGCTAAGCGTTTTCATGAATATTACTTTCAAGACAAGCATCAAAGCGTTTTGCATAAGTGTTAACTCATAAAGCAATAGTTTCTAATAAAAGGTATTCAATCAACACAAAGGAAGAATTAAGTTTCAGCATTTGCTTCAACTTTCAACATATTTATCTCATGGATATCGTCAACACAAAGTAGTATAACAAGTCCAATACGTGGCATATAACGCATGTAATAACAAAGTTGACACTAGTGTTTGCTTGTGGAAGACAGAAAGAATAGGAGAACAGACTCAACATAAAAGTAAAAGAAAGGCCCTTCGCAGAGGGAAGCAGGGATTAAGTCATGTGCTAGAGCTTTTTGGTTTTTGAAAGCATATAGAGATTGCATAAAATATTTGATACTCCTCCCAACCTTGCTAACACAAGCCATGGCTAACCGAATCCTCGGGTGCCTTCCATCAATCACATACCATGGAGGAGTATCTATTTTTTAGAGGTGTTTGTTAATTGTCAACGAATGGTAGCGGGTGATAACAATATTCTACCTGTCAAACGGACTTTTAAGAGCGGCTCCCATGAAGGACGTTATTTCTACCAGCAAGTCAGATCATCCCTCTTTCTCTTTGGTTTACACACATGCAGATATTTCACTGTTTTGTCATTGCTTACTGATGAATCAGGGCAAAAGTGTGAAGAGAATTAATTGGTTAAAGTTGTAATTAATTGGGACTGGGCACCCCGTTGCAAGCTCTTTTTGCAAGTTATTGGATAAGCGGATGTATATGCCACTAGTCCAGGTGTAAAGTCCATTTGACAACCAGAATAAAGAATAACCACACTAATTCCTCATGAGCTAGTAAACATTGACACAAAAGGGAGTAATAACATTTTGAATAATTTAAAGGTAGCACATGAAAAATTTACTTGGAGTGGCAAGGAAATACCACATATAGGTAGTTATGGTGGACACAAATGGCATGGAATTTGGCTCAAGGATTTGGATGCACGAGAAGCATTCCCTCTCAGTACAGAGTTTAGGCTAGCAAGGTTTATGTAAGCAAACAAGAATATCAACCCGTACACCAAGTTTTATATGACAAACATATTGCAAACGTTATAAGACTTCATACCGTCTTCCTTGTTAACTGATACGTCTCCAACGTATCTATAATTTTTGATGTTCCATGCATGTTTTATATCAAATGCCACATGTTTTGCATCTACTTTATATCACTTTTATACATTTTTTGGGACTAACCTATTAACAAGATGCCGAAGAGCCAGTTCTTGTTTTCTGCTGTTTTTGTATTCCAGAAAAACTAGTCTGGAAATATTCTCGGAATTGGACGAAACTTCACGGGGGATGCTATTTTTCCAGAACACACCTGGAGGACCAAAGAAGCAACAGAGGAGAGCCACGTGGGCGCCACACGCGGGCAGGGCGTGGCCCCCCCTCTGGCGGGCCCTAGCCACGTGTGGGCCTCACGGGGGCCTCCAGCCGCCGCCCTTTCGTCTACTTATTCCCCCCGACGCGAAAATCCTAAGTGCCTGAGCCATTATCCACGAAAAGTCCCAGAGACGCCGCCGCCGTCAACCCTAGCTCGGGAGGGTCCAGAACCTCTTCCCGGCACCCTGCCGGAGAGGGGAATCGACACCGGAGGCTTATACATCGCCATGCCTGCCTCCGAGTGATGCGTGAGTAGTTCATCCTTGGACTACGGGTCCATAGCAGTAGCTAGATGGTTGTCTCTCCACTTTGTGCCATCATGTTTAGATCTTGTGAGCTGCCCTACATGATCAAGGTCATATTATTGTAATGCTATGTTGTGTTTGCTGGGATCCGATGAATATTGAATACTATGTCAAGTTGATTATCAATCTATCATATGTTATTTAAGATCTTGCATGCTTTCCGTTACTCGTAGATGCTTTGGCCAAGTAGATGCTTGTAACTCCAAGAGAGAGTATTTATGCTAGATAGTGGGTTCATGCCTCCGTTTAATCTGGGACAGTGACAGAAAGTTCTAAGGTTGTGGATGTGCTGTTGCCACTAGGGAAACCTAACGATGCTATGTCCACGGCATATGTGTTTGTTTACATTACGCGCTTTACTTAATGCAATTATCCGTTGCTTGCAACTTAATACCAACGGGGGACTCGGATGACAACCCGGCGGTGGATTATTAGTCATAGATGCTGTTGGATAACGGTCTATGTATCTTGTCGTAATGCCCAATTAAATATCATAGTAGTCATCATGTCATGTATATGCATTGTCATGCGCTCACTATTCGTCAATTGCCCAGCTGTAATTTGTTCACCCAACATGTTAGTTATCTTTTATGGAGAGACACCACTAGTGAACTGTGGACCCCGGTCCATTCTTTTACACTGATTAAACCACAAACTGCAAACTGTTCCTTTTTCATTTCTGCAATTAATACTCATTTTCCACACCATACGTTTAATCCTTTGTTTTCAGCAAGCCGGTGAGATTGACAACCTCACTGTTTCGTTGGGGCAAAGTAGTTTGATTGTGTTGTGTGCAGATTCCACGTTGGTGATCGAAACGGTGCCGCCAACAACCTTCTGAAGTTGCTGCTCCTACTGGTTCGATAACCTTGGTTTCTTTCTGAGGGAAAACTTGCTGCTGACTGCATCATACCTTCCTCTTGGGGTCTCCCAACGACGTGTTTCACGACATCAACAACTTTTCTGGCGCCGTTGCCGGGGAGTCAGCAGTCTTCTGCAAGGGGAGTTTCACGCTTCCAATCTCTTTACTTTGTTTTTGTCTTGCTTAGTTTATTTTATTTTATCTTGTTTGCTTTCAATTATCAAAAACACAAAAAAATTAGTTACTTGCATCTAGTTTACTTTCAAGTTATTTTCTGTCTGTTTTTAATTCTGCTAAAATGAGTACTCCTGAGAACACTAAGTTGTGTGATTTCACTAGCACGAACAACAATGATTTCATATGCACACCTATTGCTCCACCTGCTGCTTCAGCAGAATTTTATGAAATTAAACCTGCACTTTTAAATCTTGTTATGAAAGAGCAATTTTCTGGTGTTAGTACTGATGATGCTGCTGTTCACCTTAATAACTTTGTTGAACTTTGTGAAATGCAAAAGCTCAAGGAAGTAGATGGTGATATTATTAAACTGAAACTTTTTCCTTTCTCCTTGAGAGGACGTGCTAAAGAATGGTTGCTATCTTTGCCTAGAAATAGTATTGATTCATGGACTAAATGCAAAGATGCTTTTATTGGAAAATATTATCCTCCTGCTAAGATTATTTCTTTGAGAAGTAGCATAATGAATTTTAAGCAATTTGATAATGAACATGTTGCTCAAGCATGGGAGAGAATGAAATCATTGGTTAAAAATCATCCAAACCTTCTATGCAGGATTAAATTTTTCTTCAAGGAATTTATTGGATTCGGCCGCTGGAGGTACCTTTATGTCCATCACTTTGGGTGCTGCAACAAAGCTTTAGATGATATGATGATTAATTATTCTGAGTGGCACACCGAGAGAGCTCCAACAGGTAAGAAGGTAAATTCTGTTGAGGAAACCTCTTCCTTGAGTGCCAAAATTGATACTATTATGTCTATGCTTGCAAATGGTCAAACACATGTTGATCCAAATAATGTTCCTTTAGCTTCTTTGGTTGCTCAAGAAGAGCATGTTGATGTGAACTTCATTAAAAATAATAACTTCAACAACAATGCTTATAGGAATAATTTTGGTAATAGCAATTATAGGCCCTATCCTTCTAATAGTGGCAATGGTTATGGAGATTCCTATGGTAGAACAAGAATGCCTAGTGAGGAAAGGATGCTAGAAATTGAAAAGGCCACTAAAATTTTATGCAAAAGCAATATGAGCAAAACCAACTGTTTACTAGACTATGGATGAACAATCTGCTATGCTAAAAAATATAAGCCATCAACTTGAGAATTTAAATAGGGAAATTTCTGGTTTGCAAGGTAAAATTTCTCATGCTGAAACTTGTATTTCATCGATGTCTGAAACACAATCCTCTTTGATTAATAAGATGGCAGCTAAGCCCGAAACAATTGAGAGTAATTTTGCCGTAGCCAATGCTATACAAGTTAAAATTGATAACAATGTGAGGATGTTAGCTGAATTGCATGCTAGATGGGAAAGAGAGGATGAAATTGCTAGAAAGAATAATATTGCTAGAGTTTATACTATTACTACTTCTGAAAATGCTTCAAACTCAAGTGTTAGCAAACCTCCTACCATTAATGGCAAGATAATTGGTGTTGGTAATGTTTCCACTTCTATTGCAAAATGTCCTAAATTGCCTGATAACTCTGAAACTGTCCTTGATAAAGATGCTGAAATTTCTAGCAATAAGGAAGATAATAACTCCATTACTTTTGATGATAATGACTTTGATTTTGATGGTTGCAATATTTCTGAAGTAATTAAGTTCTTGCAAAAGCTAGCTAGAAGTCCTAATGCTAGTGATAAACATGGCTTTTACTAAACATATTACTAATGCTCTCATACAAGTTAGGGAAGAAAATTAAACATGAAGCTTCTATCCCTAGGAAGTTAGAAGATGGTTGGGAGCCCATCATTAAATGAAATTGAATGACTTTGATTGCAATGCTTTGTGTGACCTTGGTGCTAGTATTTCTGTTATGCCTAAAAGATTTATGATATGCTTGATTTAGCACCTTTGGAAAATTGTTACTTGGATGTTCACCTTGTGATTCTACTATTAAAAAACCTTTGGGAAGAATTGATGATGTTCTTATCATGGTTAACAACAATTATGTCCCCGTTGATTTTATTGTCTTGGATATTGAATGCAATCCATCATGCCCTATTGTGCTGGGAAGACCTTTTCTTAGAACTGTAGGTGCTATTATTGATATGAAAGAAGGGAATATAAAATATCAATTTCCTCTCAAGAAAGGTATGGAACACTTTCCTAGGAAGAAGATTAAGCCACCTTATGATTCTATTGTTCGAACAAATTACAATGTTGATGCTTCTTCACTTGGTAATACTTGATGCATGCTTTGTGCCTAGCTAAAAGGCGTTAAAGAAAAGCGCTTATGGGAGGCAACCCATTATTTTTTTCTGCAATTTTTCTTTTATTGAGTCAAGGAGTTGTTTACTTCTGTAGCAACTCCTTTGTATCTTTATTTTCTCGCATTGTTGTGCCAAGAGTAGCCTCTAATGTTAAGATGATGCTTAATTTTGATTGCTGCGCAGAAACAGATTTTTGCTGTTCACTGTACGAAATTCCTAAAATCACCAGATTGTTAATTAAATCTGAAATTTTTGTGCGTAATCTTTATGAATGTCTGAATTTCATTAGTTCAAGTTTTCGATCTGAGCGTCGTAAGTGCCTCGAAAAAATTCGTCTTTGCGGACTGTTCTGTTTTAGACAGATTATGCCTTTTTATTTTGCATTCTCTCTTTTACTAGTGTTGAGTGAAATTCTTTTTTGGGTGGAAGAGCTTCACATAACATCAGTGGCTGTAGCTAATGTTTAAAGTAACAAATCATATTGCGTCTTTATAGAACATGTGAATTTTTGATTATGCACTAACCCTCTAATGAGATCTACTTTGAGTTTGGTGTGACGGAAGTTTTCAAGGGTCAAGAGAGAAGGATGATATAATAGGATCAAGAAGAGTGAAGAGCTTAAGCTTGGGGAGGCTCCCATGGATCTCCCCAGCATATTTCAAGAAGACTCAAGCGTCTAAGCTTGGGGATGCCCAAGGCATCCCCTTCTTCATCGTCAAAATTATCAGGTCATCTCTAGTGAAACTATATTTTAATTCTTTCACATCATATGTGCTTTTCTTGGAGCGTCTGTGTGCTTTTATTTTCAGTATTGCACTTTTATTTTCAATAAAGCTTGACTGGACCCTAGCATTCTTGATTGGGAGAGAGACACGCTCCGCTTTTTCATGAGAATACTCCTATTCTTCACTTATATTTGTTGAGTATTCATATCTAGCGCTGTTCAGCTTTTAGCTCTTGTTTTCATGTATCTCTTGTCAGAGCTATTAGCTTTCTTTTGTAGAAAGTACTCTCTTGCTTCACTTATATTTGTTTGGAGAGTTGATGAAATAAATTGATTGGTGTTTGGTTGGTTCAGAAAATGTTGCATGTGGTAATTGGTATAAGGAAAAACTTGCTTAATCTTGTAGATCACTAATGGATAACTTGATGCTTGTCAATTGTTTTGAGTTAACAAGTAGATCATGATTAAATTGTGCATCACATGAGTTAAGCCTATTAGTGAAGAACTACCGTAAAGCTTGTTGAAAATTTGGTTTGCATCGTGGTATCTCTAAGGTCTAGATATTTTCTAATAACAGGGTTTGGTTAACAAGGAAGACGGTATGAAGTCTTATAACGTTTGCAATATGTTTGTCATATAAAACTTGGTGTACGGGTTGATATTCTTGTTTGCTTACATAACCTTGCTAGCCTAAACTCTGTACTGAGAGGGAATGCTTCTCGTGCATCCAAATCCTTGAGCCAAAATCCATGCCATTTGTGTCCACCATAACTACCTATATGTGGTATTTCCTTGCCACTCCAAGTAAATTTTTCATGTGCTACCTTTAAATTATTCAAAATGTTATTATTCCCTTTTTGTGTCAATGTTTACTAGCTCATGAGGAATTAGTGTGGTTATTCTTTATTCTATTTGTCAATGGACTTTTACACCTGGACTAGTGGCATATACATCCGCTTATCCAATAACTTGCAAAAAGAGCTGGCAACGGGGTGCCCAGTCCCAATTAATTACAACTTTAACCAATTAATTCTCTTCACACTTTTGCCCTGATTCATCAGTAAGCAATGACAAACAGTGAAATACCTGAATGTGTGTAAACCAAAGAGAAAGAGGGATGATCTGCCTTGCTGGTAGAAATAACGTCCTTCATGGGAGCCGCTCTTAAAAGTCCGTTTGACAGGTAGAATACTGTTCTCACCCGCTACCATTCGTTGACAATTAACAAACACCTCTCAAAAATAGATACTCCTCCATGGTATGTGATTGATGGAAGGCACCCGAGGATTCGGTTAGCCATGGCTTGTGTTAGCAAGGTTGGGAGGAGTATCAAATATTTTATGCAATCTCTATATGCTTTCAAAAACCTAAAAGCTCTAGCACATGATTTAATCCCTGCTTCCCTCTGCGAAGGGCCTTTCTTTTACTTTTATGTTGAGTCAGTTTTCCTATTCTTTCTGTCTTCCACAAGCAAACACTAGTGTCAACTTTGTTACAACATGCGTTATATGCAATGTATTGGACTTGTTATACTACTTTGTGTTGACAATATCCATGAGATAAATATGTTGAAAGTTGAAGCAAATGCTGAAACTAATTCTTCCTTTGTGTTGATTAAATACCTTTTATTAGAAACTATTGCTTTATGAGTTAACACTTATGCAAAACTGTTTGATGCTTGTCTCGAAAGTACTATTCATGAAAACGTTTAGCTTGTGTGATTCATTGTTTACTCATTATCTATTTGGTAGCAAATTATAGACCATTGACTTGGATCACTTCATTCATTTACATGTGCCTTGCAATATTATATGATCAAGATTATGATGGTAGCATGTCACCTCAAAAATTATTTTGTTTTTATCGTTTACCTACTCGAGGACGAGTAGGAACTAAGCTTGGGGATGCTGATACGTCTCAAACGTATCTATAATTTTTGATGTTCCATGCTTGTTTTATACCAATTGCTACATGTTTTGCATCTACTTTATATCACTTTTATACATTTTTTGGGACTAACCTATTAACAAGATGCCGAAGTGCCAGTTCCTGTTTTCTGCTGTTTTTGTATTCCAGAAAAGCTAGTCTGGAAATATTCTCGGAATTGGACAAAACTTCACGGGGGATGCTATTTTGCCAGAACACACCTGGAGGACCAAAGAAGCAGCAGAGGAGAGCCACATGGGCCCACACGCGGGCAGGGCGCGGCCCCCTGTAACAGCCCAAAGTTAAGAACCTGAAAAACTGTGTAAATTTTCCACTTTTGTGTCCCTTGCATCATGGCATCCATGCATCATGTTGTTACTAGGGAATTGTGCTAGGGAATTGTTGTTGTTGCTAGGGAATTGTTGTGGTTTGGCACCACCTAAAAATAAAATGCCAAGCTTGCTTAAATCAAGCTCAAACAATGAAGGCACTCAAACTTGCAAAACAAAATACTTTGACATCGTATATTTGTCAAGGAAGTTCCAAGAGTCCCAAAATAATATTTTGCACTTGCTTCAAAATTATAAAGAAATATTATTTTGGAAATTAACAAAATTGCTATAAATGAAACCTATGAACAAAAGTGGTACAAAACTTTTTATCTTGCGAAACCAAATTTTGTGGAGCTTCTTCACAATGTGGGGAGGCTACACAAATTTTGCCATATTTTTCTAAAATTGTTCAGTGCCTCAATTAAATCTGGAAAGGTGCTACTGAATTTCTGTTAAAAAGGAAAAAGGACCTAACGGTGATAAACAAAGTTTTGCTAGGGGGGTTTTCGTGAAATTCCTGTCTTCTTCCTCTGTATCGACCGAGGAGCTCGCTCCCGCCGCACCAGCTCGACGCCGAGCTCGCCGTGGGGCCCCCGCTCCCTCCTGCCGCGACGAGGAGATGAGGATGCCCCCACCGCGCGTGCTCCCCATCCCGCATCGCCTCGCTCCTCTCTCACCTGCTCCCCATTTTCTCTCCCCACGAGCCACACCGAAGCTCGAGCTCCGCCGCCGCGTCGCCGAAGATTGAGGGCTCCCCAAGCTCAGCCACGACCACCAGAGGCTTCGCCGCGTCGTCCTCAACCTCCCTGCCAACGGAATCGAGCCGAGGCGCAAGGAGTTGCCATCGCCGTGCTCTTCTTCCTGGACTCCGGCCAAAGCTCCGCCCCGCGATTTGCCGTCGATTCCGTCCACCTCCGGTCCTCCCGAGCGCATCCACGACCTCAGGGTGAGCTCCTGGCCTTGTTGGTTCCCTCCGTTCCTCCCTTCCCCGTGCTCTGTGTTGGCCTCGCCGGCGAAGCCCGTAGCTCCAGCGCGCCGTCGCCTGCGTCCTCGCCGCGCATCGGATATTCCGAGCTGAGTATGGCCGGATTTTCCGGTTAGCTCCAGTACGAGTTGGTTCCACTCCTTAGCCAAATCCTAGACAGCAGTGGCGATCGGATAATCCGACATCGTTGCCATCGGAAATTCCGAGTATCGACAGTACCAAAATTTCCTCTTCAACAGTCCACCGGATAATCCGGACTTTCCAATTTCGGATATTCCGATTATGTCCAGTACCAAAAGAATTTCCCTGTTTCTTTCTATCCTTTTTAATTTGGATAATTATGGTACTTTGTGGAAAATGAATTTAACCGAGGCATAATTTCAAGAGGATTATAAATGTAATAACTTTCGTTTGGTTCATCCGAAAGTTGTGTGTAAAATACCAAATTGTCAGTAAATTTGTGAACGATCTAAAATCATCAATATCATGCATATTTGGTCACAATCAAAATACTGCATTTTTAGTGGTACTTGAATCATTAAGTTAAATGTGGGGTATTATTTCCTCTAGTTGAAGTAATTCTTCTCGAACCCCATTTAAATTGTTAGACAGCTTCTACTAATGCATTACATTAAAATAGCATGTCATCATGAGTGTGCATTGCACCTGTTGCATCCGTGTGTATTGATTGTTCCTCTCCGGTATTGTCTGTGCATCGATAGATCAAGGAGTGGAAGTGCCCCCACCGTATCGTGACGATCCGTACTACCAGCACGTTGATCAAGGCAAGCGTAATCCCCCTCTGAGCATATCTTATCCTATTTTCCGCAAATATTTTCTCCACTATAATATTGCATGCGGTTCCAAATGTCAATTTATTGGATTAGAGTATCCCATAGTTGCATTAAGTTTCCGATGCCATTACCTGTTCCCTCCTATTATCCATAGGATTGTATTGTTGGCCTGAAATACTTAACTATGCTATGTTGATGCTTAGCCATGCTTAGTTATATACTTAGCTGTACGATGGATGGTTCATGCTGGAAACAGGTGATGAATTGTTTAGATGATGGTGGAGAATTGTGGAGACAGGTAATAAAATGCTTAAAGGTGGGGATGAGAGGCCACT
The DNA here is from genome assembly GCA_947311845.1 of Poa pratensis. NCBI lineage: Eukaryota > Viridiplantae > Streptophyta > Magnoliopsida > Poales > Poaceae > Poa > Poa pratensis. Next base: position 12,774,864 of record CAMZMU010000010.1, read on the forward strand.
GTGGTTGTGGTGCTTTGTCTCGTTCTCGCCGCCTAGGTGCGAGTTCTTTACCTCTTGAACCAAGACTGAGCGTGCAACCATGCGTGAGGCCTATGCAATTGCAGGAACCCTCATAGACTAAATAACTCGGGCGGGGCTAGCCAGGGTCCTCTAGTTCGGGCTTCCATTTGCGCGTGCGTGATGATGGTGGTATGAACTGGGATGAGGATGGTGGTGTTAGGAAAATAAGTGGCCGTGGGGCGGGTGTTGCAGGCACTGGCTGCCCTGCCGCCACTGATGATCCTGGAAAGTCCTTAACGAGGGAGAAGTCGACACCGCTCCCACCCAGCCGGCTTTCCCAGGAAGAGAGCTAATTGTACAGGTAATGGGCCGGACGGTACGCGTGGCAAACATTGTACACCCCTGCAGGGTAAATCTTTTCGAAAAGCCGTGTCCGCGGTTATGGACGACTTGGGAAAGGACGATAAGATCATAGAATAACTTGAACGGAATGATTAAAAACTGGGTACTAAAGGTACCACTCAGGAATGCAAGGTTGACTTCCTCGAGGGTGATTCGGGGAGGTGCCTTTGATGAACAAGTACAGTGGTTGATGATAGTTGATGATGAGAAACGTGATCAAGAAAAGAGTCACTTCTTACCCCCTTTTGAAAATACTCTGAATAGTCGATGCCATTGAGTTATGTTTTCATAAATAAAATCAGCTTTATGCAAAACAGCCAAAATCCTTGAAAGCCTCATCGAGCTAAAGCTCTATATATAATCTTGCGAGTTCGTCGAACTCAACGTCGTTTGTTTTGTTTCAGAGGAGGACTTCACCGACCTCGAAGGTGGGTTCTTTGTGGACGTCGACGAGTAGTCTGGGGTTCCCAGGTGGCAGCTTGGGACATCCCGGAACGGCTGGCGCTTGGATGTTTATCTGTAGGCCTCTTAGGCCATAATTTGGTTCTTGTTGTTTAGAACAACCTAATTTGCTTCCGCTTGTTATAATGTTGGGTCCGTGACCTCTGGTTGTCTTTTGCTATCTTTCTCTATTGTAACAGTTGAACTATACTGATTTGTGTCGTAGAGTCTGTGATGTGCCAGTTGTTCCACAAGTCTTGATCTCTCTATTATGCTTTGATAGTGTGTCTGCTGGTATCGGATAACCGGAGACACAGTATCACTGTATAGCAGTCGGGTCGGGGCGCCACAAGTTGGTATCAGAGCAGTACTGCCTGTAGGAAACCCTTCTACTGGTCGACGTTGAGTCTAGTGTTTGTGAAAATATTTTAACCTAAAAATGAGTTGTGAAAACCATCTTAGGATTCTTTTTACTCCTTACCTGGTTACCCTCAAATCTCGGAGCAATCTTACCTCGATTTGAGTTAAAGGTTTTACTTCTCATCTGTTACTTCAAAATGATTAGAAACGGGGTTGGGTTCGACCGTTAGTGTTATGTGTCCAGTTGCTCCCGCTGCGTTACAATCCGAAATCAACTCAGATGTTTCTACCGAGTCTAATCAATTGCTCATTTGCCGGGTTTTAACCCAAGGACTTGAACATAAGGTCCCGGATTGTGCCGGATAGTGTGGGTTGAATCACGTGGTTTCTTAGCCATTTGAATCTCACGCTACTGGTACATGATGCTGATCTTCGACCCAAGTCCCATCTTGTTGGTTCTTTGTTCGTTGTTGCACAAAGTATTATCGTCCCTAGTCTGAGTACTTGAGTACGCTAATGCTAATGTCCCAACCATACCGAGGTGGATACTAACTGCGTCCTTGTCAAATCTACAGAATGGCACAACGTCCTCCGCTCCATCAAATCGAAGCCACCCCAGGGACCCACTCGTCACGCTTTGATCGGGAGAAATCCCATACATCTAAAGTTTTGCCCAAGAAAGCTTTAGACAAACGCAGGTGTTACACTTGTAAGGAGCGCGGACATCCGTCCTGGAAGTGCCCCCTTAAGTACCCCAGAAAGTGGGGACTACCACAAGGAACGGCATGTAGTCTGTGCGGAAGGGGTGGACATCAGACGAGTCAATGCTCCGGCAGTTGCCCGCATTGTTTCAACGAGCATCCACTCGGCAAGTGCCCGACCGCTAGTGCCACTTGCTACCTATGCGAAGGAAATGATCATTTTCCGGCTAATTGTTCTATGGAGTTCATAGTAGACGCAGTAAAGGATGCCCAAGAGAAGATTGCTCAGCACGCCACCACGCGCCCCACTACTTCAACCTTTGGGTCGAGCGGAAGTGGGTATCGTCCTCCGCTACCTGCTCCACCTGGACTTATCTGCTACACCTGTGGTCAGGCTGGCCACTACTTCAGGGAGTGCCCTCAGAAGGCACCTCTCACGGGAACTCCTGCACGCGCCCCCGCCCCGCCAGCTGGCAAGGCTGGACCTATTGTGCGTCGTCGCCTGAACCACGTCTCTGCTGAAGAAGCTGAAGAAGATTCCGGCGTCCTTATGGGCGAGCTACGAATCAACAACAATCTTACTACAGTTTTGATTGACTCTGCTGCATCTCTCCCTTTTGGGGCATGGTTATCACAACTGAGTAATAACCGGTGCATCTGCAACATCTTGGGATTCTCCTGAGCATGTTAGTTACTCTGATCTGCTTCCAACCTCTGTCTGTCAGTGGACAGTAAAGTTTTATCGTGCGTTGGTATGTTCCGATGCAAGTTACTCTTGTGGTCCGTCAAGATTTTCCACTTCGTCTTGTTTGGAGAAATAACTCTAGTACCTTGTCCACTTCTCGGACCAGGTTAAAGTATTGTAATCTGCAGAAGAAGGGCCTTGTTTAGCTTCTGTTTTGCTCCACCTTAGAGTGTCACACTCTTTGATATCAGGGTATCGAGCTAAGTATTATGATCCTCTTGATGAAGTGATGCTCTTACACTTTGTTACCCTCCGATCTCCGAGTGACTTATTACTCCAGAGTGATGAGACGGGAGTAATAATGTAGCTATCGGATATTCTTAGCAGTTCTTACTGTGCGGAAATTCAGGGATATCCATTGCCCTCCTTAGCATGATTGGTTAGCAAATCAATAAGCTGAGCTTGACAGTGCTACCAAGTCAGTTGGCTCTGATGCACTCCCTCGGTCAAAGAGCTAGGTTTGTGCCGAAGCTCCCAAGACCACCTCGTTGTGTCTTGAAAGGCATGATCCTCTCTTGAACTCAAGATCCACCGGTATGTCGTGATATCCTATATGTGGATCGTGATATTCTGGAGGTCTTTCCAGAAGTATCGCCAGGTTGTCACCTGACCGTGATGTCGAGGTTATGAGTAAGCTGGTTCTCTGAACAACTCCCTTCTCCAAGAAAATCGTGCTGGATGTCCTGAATTATTTGGTTGAGCTTAAACAACTTGGGGAGTTAAAAGACAAAAGCTCTATCCGATATAGTTCCTTCTCAAAGGGATGTCTAGTCTGTCCGTGTTGAAGCGAGGTGGTATCTCCTCTTTGGATATGCTAACCTCTAAATCTTTTGGTTTGAATTTGGGCTAGATCTAAATCTCAATCAGAAACGATAGTTGGTGATCCTCAAGAAGCTTGCTCCCGACGTCTAGAAAATCAAGAAGTGTTCCTGATTCTAACGTTGCGGAGTTTTTAAAGTTCTCTCGGTCTAGCTTTCCGATCCTGCTCCAGTGATCTGAAAGGCTCCTCCGCGAAGGAGGTTCTACTCAAGCCGACTAGCACAAGTTACCTCTTCCACTGTTGGAATCTTGTTTCAACACTCTCCCTCAGAAATTCAAGGCCTTGTGCAAAGTTCATATTCTGAATCTTTTGAGAAACAGTTGTCTACCAACTGGAAACTCCTCCTCCAATCTCCCTTCGAACGCATGTGTCTCCTGACTGTCGATTCAAGGGATGCTTGAAGTCTAATCCTAAGTTCTACTAGGAGGTACCTGATCGTGGTAGATTCACCAAGATCCATCCTTCCGGAAAAGTTTACTTCTTTCCTATGGTGTACGTAGATGATGAACTCGAAGTGAAGCCGATGAAGATCTTCATAGTGCACGCGGTCAACCTCCTCAAGAAAGAAGCCACCTGAAGTGAGAAGATCGTGTAGTACCGTTGTAACCCTTTTCCCTCTTTCCTACTCTAAGAATATCGGGACGAGATTCCTGTAAGGAGGGTAGAGTTGTAACAGCCCAAAGTTAAGAACCTGAAAAACCTGTGTAAATTTTCCACTTTTGTGTCCCTTGCATCATGGCATCCATGCATCATGTTGTTACTAGGGAATTGTGCTAGGGAATTGTTGTTGTTGCTAGGGAATTGTTGTGGTTTGGCACCACCTAAAAATAAAATGCCAAGCTTGCTTAAATCAAGCTCAAACAATGAAGGCACTCAAACTTGCAAAACAAAATACTTTGACATCGTATATTTGTCAAGGAAGTTCCAAGAGTCCCAAAATAATATTTTGCACTTGCTTCAAAATTATAAAGAAATATTATTTTGGAAATTAACAAAATTGCTATAAATGAAACCTATGAACAAAAGTGGTACAAAACTTTTTATCTTGCGAAACCAAATTTTGTGGAGCTTCTTCACAATGTGGGGAGGCTACACAAATTTTGCTATATTTTTCTAAAATTGTTCAGTGCCTCAATTAAATCTGGAAAGGTGCTACTGAATTTCTGTTAAAAAGGAAAAAGGACCTAACGGTGATAAACAAAGTTTTGCTAGGGGGGTTTTCGCGAAATTCCTGTCTTCTTCCTCTGTATCGACCGAGGAGCTCGCTCCCGCCGCACCAGCTCGACGCCGAGCTCGCCGTGGGGCCCCCGCTCCCTCCTGCCGCGACGAGGAGATGAGGATGCCCCCACCGCGCGTGCTCCCCATCCCGCATCGCCTCGCTCCTCTCTCACCTGCTCCCCATTTTCTCTCCCCACAAGCCGCACCGAAGCTCGAGCTCCGCCGCCGCGTCGCCGAAGATTGAGGGCTCCCCAAGCTCAGCCACGACCACCAGAGGCTTCGCCGCGTCGTCCTCAACCTCCCTGCCAACGGAATCGAGCCGAGGCGCAAGGAGTTGCCATCGCCGTGCTCTTCTTCCTGGACTCCGGCCGAAGCTCCGCCCCGCGATTTGCCGTCGATTCCGTCCACCTCCGGTCCTCCCAAGCGCATCCACGACCTCAGGGTGAGCTCCTGGCCTTGTTGGTTCCCTCCGTTCCTCCCTTCCCCGTGCTCTGTGTTGGCCTCGCCGGCGAAGCCCGTAGCTCCAGCGCGCCGTCGCCTGCGTCCTCGCCGCGCATCGGATATTCCGAGCTGAGTATGGCCGGATTTTCCGGTTAGCTCCAGTACGAGTTGGTTCCACTCCTTAGCCAAATCCCAGACATCAGTGGCGATCGGATAATCCGACATCGTTGCCATCGGAAATTCCGAGTATCGACAGTACCAAAATTTCCACTTCCACAGTCCATCGGATAATCCGGACTTTCCAATTTCGGATATTCCGATTATGTCCAGTACCAAAAGAATTTCCCTGTTTCTTTCTATCCTTTTTAATTTGGATAATTATGGTACTTTGTGGAAAATGAATTTAACCGAGGCATAATTTCAAGAGGATTATAAATGTAATAACTTTCGTTTGGTTCATCCGAAAGTTGTGTGTAAAATACCAAATTGTCAGTAAATTTGTGAATGATCTAAAATCATCAATATCATGCATATTTGGTCACAATCAAAATACTGCATTTTTAGTGGTACTTGAATCATTAAGTTAAATGTGGGGTATTATTTCCTCTAGTTGAAGTAATTCTTCTCGAACCCCATTTAAATTGTTAGACAGCTTCTACTAATGCATTACATTAAAATAGCATGTCATCATGAGTGTGCATTGCACCTGTTGCATCCGTGTGTATTGATTGTTCCTCTCCGGTATTGTTTGTGCATCGATAGATCAAGGAGTGGAAGTGCCCCCACCGTATCGTGACGATCCGTACTACCAGCACGTTGATCAAGGCAAGCGTAATCCCCCTCTGAGCATATCTTATCCTATTTTCCGCAAATATTTTCTCCACTATAATATTGCATGCGGTTCCAAATGTCAATTTATTGGATTAGAGTATCCCATAGTTGCATTAAGTTTCCGATGCCATTACCTGTTCCCTCCTATTATCCATAGGATTGTATTGTTGGCCTGAAATACTTAACTATGCTATGTTGATGCTTAGCCATGCTTAGTTATATACTTAGCTGTACGATGGATGGTTCATGCTGGAAACAGGTGATGAATTGTTCAGATGATGGTGGAGAATTGTGGAGACAGGTAATAAAATGCTTAAAGGTGGGGATGAGAGGCCACTGTGGTTGTGGTGCTTTGTCTCGTTCTCGCCGCCTAGGTGCGAGTTCTTTACCTCTTGAACCAAGACTGAGCGTGCAACCATGCGTGAGGCCTATGCAATTGCAGGAACCCTCATAGACTAAATAACTCGGGCGGGGCTAGCCAGGGTCCTCTAGTTCGGGCTTCCATTTGCGCGTGCGTGATGATGGTGGTATGAACTGGGATGAGGATGGTGGTGTTAGGAAAATAAGTGGCCGTGGGGCGGGTGTTGCAGGCACTGGTTGCCCTGCCGCCACTGATGATCCTGGAAAGTCCTTAACGAGGGAGAAGTCGACACCGCTCCCACCCAGCCGGCTTTCCCAGGAAGAGAGCTAATTGTACAGGTAATGGGCCGGACGGTACGCGTGGCAAACATTGTACACCCCTGCAGGGTAAATCTTTTCGAAAAGCCGTGTCCGCGGTTATGGACGACTTGGGAAAGGACGATAAGATCATAGAATAACTTGAACGGAATGATTAAAAACTGGGTACTAAAGGTACCACTCAGGAATGCAAGGTTGACTTCCTCGAGGGTGATTCGGGGAGGTGCCTTTGATGAACAGGTACATTGGTTGATGATAGTTGATGATGAGAAACGTGATCAAGAAAAGAGTCACTTCTTAACCCCTTTTGAAAATACTCTGAATAGTCGATGCCATTGAGTTATGTTTTCATAAATAAAATCAGCTTTATGCAAAACAGCCATAAAACCTTGAAAGCCTCATCGAGCTAAAGCTCTATATATAATCTTGCGAGTTCGTCGAACTCAACGTCGTTTGTTTTGTTTCAGAGGAGGACTTCACCGACCTCGAAGGTGGGTTCTTTGTGGACGGCGACGAGTAGTCTGGGGTTCCCAGGTGGCAGCTTGGGACATCCCGGAACGGCTGGCGCTTGGATGTTTATCTGTAGGCCTCTTAGGGCATAATTTGGTTCTTGTTGTTTAGAACAACCTAATTTGCTTCCGCTTGTTGTAATGTTGGGTCCGTGACCTCTGGTTGTCTTTTGCTATCTTTCTCTATTATAAGAGTTGAACTATAATGATTTGTGTCGTAGAGTCTGTGATGTGCCAGTTGTTCCACAAGTCTTGATCTCTCTATTATGCTTTGATAGTGTGTCTGCTGGTATCGGATAACCGGAGACACAGTATCACTGTATAGCAGTCGGGTCGGGGCGCCACACCCCCCCTCTCGCGCGCCCTAGCCACGTGTGGGCCCCATGGGTGCCTCCAGCCGCCGCCCTTTCGTCTACTTATTCCCCCGACGCGAAAACCCTAAGTGCCTGAGCCATTGTCCACGAAAAATTCCACAGACGCCGCCGCCGTCAACCCTAGCTCGGGAGGGTCCAGAACCTCTTCCCGGCACCCTGTCGGAGAGGGGAATCGTCACCGGAGGCTTATACATCGCCATGCCTGCCTCCGAAGTGATGCGTGAGTAGTTCATCCTTGGACTACGGGTCCATAGCAGTAGCTAGATGGTTGTCTCTCCACTTTGTGCCATCATGTTTAGATCTTGTGAGCTGCCCTACCTGATCAAGGTCATATTATTGTAATGCTATGTGTTGTGTTTGCTGGGATCCGATGAATATTGAATACTATGTCAAGTTGATTATAAATCTATCGTATATGTTATTTAAGATCTTGCATGCTTTCCGTTACTTGTAGATGATTTGGCTAAGTAGATGCTTGTAACTCCAAGAGAGAGTATTTATGCTAGATAGTGGGTTCATGCCTCTATTTAATCTGGGACAGTGACAGAAAGTTCTAAGGTTGTGGATGTGCTGTTGCCACTAGGGGAAACCCAACAATGCTATGTCCACGGGCATATGTGTTTGTTCACATTACGCGCTTTACTTAATGCAATTATCCGTTGCTTGCAACTTAATACCAACGGGGGACTCGGATGATAACCCGGTGGTGGATTATTAGTCGTAGATGCAGTTGGATAACGGTCTATGTATCTTGTCGTAATGCCCAATTAAATATCATAGTAGTCATCATGCCATGTATATGTATTGTCATGCGCTCACTATTCGTCAATTGCCCAGCTGTAATTTGTTCACCCAACACGTTAGTTATCTTTTATGGAGAGACACCTCTAGTGAACTGTGGACCCCGGTCCATTCTTTTACATTGATTAAACCACAAACTGCAAACTGTTTCCTTTTTTCCTTTTCTGCAATTAAACAGCATTTTCCACACGATACGTTTAATCCTTTGTTTTCAGCAAGCCGGTGAGATTGACAACCTCACTGTTACGTTGGGTCAAAGTAGTTTGATTGTGTTGTGTGCAGGTTCCACGTTGGTGATCGGGTAACGGCGCCGCCAACAACCTTCAGAAGTGTCGCTGCTCTTACTGGTTCGATAACCTTGGTTTCATACTGAGGGAAAACTCGCTGCTAGACTACATCATACCTTCCTCTTGGGGTCTCCCAACGGACGTGTACTGCACGACAAGCATTAACCAAACCCGTTTATTAGAAAATATCTAGACCTTAGAGATACCACCGATGCTAACCAAATTTTCAACAAGCTTTACGGTAGTTCTTCACTAATAGCCTTAACTCATGTGATGCACAAATTTAATCGTGATCTACTTGTTAACTCAAAACAATTGACAAGCATCAAGTTATCCATATTAGTGATCTACAATATTATGCAAGTTTTTCCTTATACCAATTACCACATGCCACATTTTCTGAACCAACCAATCACCAATCAATTTATTTAATCAACTCTCCAAACAGATATAAGTGAAGCAAGTGAGTACTTTCTACAAAAGAAAGCTAATAGCTCTGACAAGAGATACATAAAAACAAGAGCTAAAAGCTGAATGATACGTCTCCAACGTATCTATAATTTTTGATGTTCCATGCTTGTTTTATATCAAATGCCACATGTTTTGCATCTACATTATGTCACTTTTATACTTTTTTGGGACTAACCTATTAACAAGATACCGAAGCGCCAGTTCATGTTTTCTGCTGTTTTTGTATTCCAGAAAAGCTAGTCTGGAAATATTCTCGGAATTGGACGAAAACTTCACGGGGGATGCTATTTTGCCAGAACACACCTGAAGGACCAAAGAAGCAACAGAGGAGAGCCACGTGGGCCCCACACGCGGGCAGGGCGCGGCCCCCCCTCTGGCGCGCCCTAGCCACGTGTGGGCCCCACGGGGGCCTCCAGCCGCCGCCCTTTCGTATACTTATTCCCCCCGACGCGAAAACCCTAAGGGCCTGAGCCATTATCCACGAAAAGTTCCAGAGACGCCGCCGCCGTCAACCCTAGCTCGGGAGGGTCCAGAACCTCTTCCTGACACCCTGTCGGAGAGGGGAATCGTCACCGGAGGCTTATACATCGCCATGCCTGCCTCCGAAGTGATGCGTGAGTAGTTCATCCTTGGACTACGGGTCCATAGCAGTAGCTAGATGGTTGTCTCTCCACTTTGTGCCATCATGGTTAGATCTTGTGAGCTGCCCTACATGATCAAGGTCATATTATTGTAATGCTATGTGTTGTGTTTGCTGGGATCCGATGAATATTGAATACTATGTCAAGTTGATTATCAATCTATCATATATGTTATTTAAGATCTTGCATGCTTTCCGTTACTCGTAGATGCTTTGGCCAAGTAGATGCTTGTAACTCCAAGAGAGAGTATTTATGCTAGATAGTGGGTTCATGCCTCTATTTAATCTGGGACAGTGACAGAAAGTTCTAAGGTTGTGGATGTGCTGTTGCCACTAGGGGAAACCCAACAATGCTATGTCCACGGGCATATGTGTTTGTTCACATTACGCGCTTTACTTAATGCAATTATCCGTTGCTTGCAACTTAATACCAACGGGGGACTCGGATGATAACCCGGTGGTGGATTATTAGTCATAGATGCAGTTGGATAACGGTCTATATATCTTGTCGTAATGCTCAATTAAATATCATAGTATCATCATGCCATGTATATGCATTGTCATGCGCTCACTATTCGTCAATTGCCCAGCTGTAATTTGTTCACCCAACACGTTAGTTATCTTTTATGGAGAGACACCTCTAGTGAACTGTGGACCCCGGTCCATTCTTTTACATTGATTAAACCACAAACTGCAAACTGTTTCCTTTTTTCCTTTTCTGCAATTAAACATCATTTTCCACACCATACGTTTAATCCTTTGTTTTCAGCAAGCCGGTGAGATTGATAACCTCACTGTTTCGTTGGGGCAAAGTAGTTTGATTGTGTTGTGTGCAGGTTCCACGTTGGTGATCGGGTAACGGCGCTGCCAACAACCTTCAGAAGTGCCGCTGCTCCTACTGGTTCGATAACCTTGGTTTCATACTGAGGGAAAAATCGCTGCTAGACTGCATCATACCTTCCTCTTGGGGTCTCCCAACAGACGTGTACTGCACGGCAAGCATTAACCAAACCCGTTTATTAGAAAATATCTAGACCTTAGAGATACCACCGATGCTAACCAAATTTTCAACAAACTTTACGGTTGTTCTTCACTAATAGGCTTAACTCATGTGATGCACAAATTTAATCGTGATCTACTTGTTAACTCAAAACAATTGACAAGCATCAAGTTATCCATATTAGTGATCTACAATATTATGCAAGTTTTTCCTTATACCAATTACCACATGCAACATTTTCTGAACCAACCAAACACCAATCAATTTATTTAATCAACTCTCCAAACAGATATAAGTGAAGCAAGAGAGTACTTTCTACAAAAGAAAGCTAATAGTTCTGACAAGAGATACATGAAAACAAGAGCTAAAAGCTGAATGATACGTCTCCAACGTATCTATAATTTTTGATGTTACATGCTTGTTTTATATCAAATGCCACATGTTTTGCATCTACATTATGTCACTTTTATACTTTTTTGGGACTAACCTATTAACAAGATGCCGAAGCGCCAGTTCCTGTTTTCTGCTGTTTTTGTATTCCAGAAAAGCTAGTCTGGAAATATTCTCGGAATTGGACGAAAACTTCACGGGGGATGCTATTTTGCCAGAACACACCTGAAGGACCAAAGAAGCAACAGAGGAGAGCCACGTGGGCCCCACACGCGGGCAGGGCGCGGCCCCCCCTCTGGCGCGCCCTAGCCACGTGTCGGCCACACGGGGGCCTCCAGCCGCCGCCCTTTCGTCTACTTATTCCCCCCGACGCGAAAACCCTAAGGGCCTGAGCCATTATCCATGAAAAGTTCCAGAGACACCGCCGCCGTCAACCCTAGCTCGGGAGGGTCCAGAACCTCTTCCCGGCACCCTGCCGGAGAGGGGAATCGTCACCGGAGGCTTCTACATCGCCATGCCTGCCTCCGAAGTGATGTGTGAGTAGTTCATCCTTGGACTACGGGTCCATAGCAGTAGCTAGATGGTTGTCTCTCCACTTTGTGCCATCATGTTTAGATCTTGTGACCTGCCCTACATGATCAAGGTCATATTATTGTAATGCTATGTGTTGTGTTTGCTGGGATCCGATGAATATTGAATACTATGTCAAGTTGATTATCAATCTATCGTATATGTTATTTAAGATCTTGCATGCTTTCCGTTACTCATAGATGATTTGGCCAAGTAGATGCTTGTAACTCCAAGAGAGAGTATTTATGCTAGATAGTGGGTTCATGCCTCCATTTAATCTGGGACAGTGACAGAAAGTTCTAAGGTTGTGGATGTGTTGTTGCCACTAGGGAAACCCAACAATGCTATGTCCACGGGCATATGTGTTTGTTTACATTACGTGCTTTACTTAATGCAATTATCCGTTGCTTGCAACTTAATACCAACGGGGGACTCAGATGATAACCCGGCGGTGGATTATTAGTCATAGATGCAGTTGGATAACGGTCTATGTATCTTGTCGTAATGCCCAATTAAATATCATAGTAGTCATCATGCCATGTATATGCACTGTCATGCGCTCACTATTCGTCAATTGCCCAGCTGTAATTTGTTCACCCAACACGTTAGTTATCTTTTATGGAGAGACACCTCTAGTGAACTGTGGCCCCCGGTCCATTCTTTTACATTGATTAAACCACAAACTGCAAACTGTTTCCTTTTTCCTTTTCTGCAATTAAACATCATTTTCCACACCATACGTTTAATCCTTTGTTTTTCAGCAAGCCGGTGAGATTGACAACCTCACTGTTACGTTGAGGCAAAGTAGTTTGATTGTGTTGTGTGCAGATTCCACGTTGGTGATCGGGTAACGACGCCGCCAACAACCTTCAGAAGTGCCGCTGCTCCTACTGGTTCGATAATCTTGGTTTCATACTGAGGGAAAACTCGCTGCTAGACTGCATCATACCTTCCTCTTGGGGTCTACCAACGGACGTGTACTGCACGACAAGCAACAACTTTTCTGGCGCCGTTGCCGGGGAGTCAGCATACTTCTGCAAGGGGAGTTTCACGCTTCCAATCTCTTTACTTTGTTTTTGTCTTGCTTAGTTTATTTTATTTTATTTTGTTTCCTTTCAATTATCAAAAACACAAAAAAATTAGTTACTTGCATTTAGTTTATTTTTGGTTTTGTTTTCTGTTATTTATCATGTCTAGCCCTGTTCCCGTAGTGATGTCACCTGAAGAAGAGATCTTCACTTTCAAGCAAGGAAGTGAAGAGAATTTTAAAGATGCTTGGTCTAGAATATTTGAGTCATATGCTAAAACTGAACCTAAAATGACTTTAAGCCTGTTCCTCAGTAGCTTCTATTTTGGTCTGGTTCTTTGCTACGGATATGCTTTGGATGCTGTTGTAGGGGAGATTTCCTACGTCATGATGGGGATCAAGCTATTAACGCTATAAAGAAATTGATTGCAATTTCTAGCCCTCTAATTAGTAAAATTGATTCAGCTCCCACAAGCATAAATGATAGATTAAATACTCTTGAAACGAATATATCTGGTCTAAAAGAAGGGTATAATCAGATTTGTGAACACTATGATAATGTGCCAGTTAATTTTGAACCATCGGGATGGATCCCTTCTGTGAAAGTTGTTATCAATGGTGAAACCTTCCATGCTCGTTGCGATATCATGTCTGAATTTTGCTTAATGCCCAAGGAATTTATGATTCCTTAAACCTTTGGGAGTTTTCCAAATGTGAAAATTGGGTAACTCTGGCTGATAATACCATTAAAGTACCAAAAGGGGTAGCCGAAGGAGTAATTACAAAGCAACTGGGGATAACAATATCTATTGATTATGTTGTCATTGAATGTGCAGGAACATGACAAATTACACTTGGGAGATCTCTGCTGAAACGCTTTGGAGCAACAATTGACATGGGCCAAGGAGTTATGAATTTCTCCTCTTCACCCATGTGTAACCAAATATTTCCTAAGGATAAGAGTAAAGGTAAGAGAGGTAAGCGTAAGATTGTTGATGTTTCTACACTTGGTAATACTTGATGCATGCTTTGTGCCTAGCTAAAAGGCGTTAAACAAAAGCGCTTATGGGAGGCAACCCATTATTTTTATTTCTGCAATTTTTCTTTTATTGAGTCAAGGAGGTTTTTTACTTCTGTAGCAACTCCTTTGTATCTTTATGCATTGTGCATTGTTGTGCCAAGAGTAGCCTCTAGTGTTGAGATGATGCTTAATTTTGATTGCTGCGCAGAAACAGATTTTTGCTGTCCACTGTACGAAAATCCTAAAATCACCAGATTGTTAATTAAATCTGAAATGTTTGTGCGCAATGTTTATGAATGTCTGAATCTCTCATTAGTTCAAAGTTTTTTGATCTGAGCGCTGTAAGTGCCTTGAAAAAATTCGTCTTTGCGGACTGTTCTGTTTTAGACAGATTATGCCTTTTTTTGCATTCTCTCTTTTACTAGTGTTGAGTGGAATTCTTTTTTGGTTGGAAGAGCTTCACATAACATCAGTGGCAGTAGCTAATGTTTAAAGTAACAAGTCATATTGCGTCTTTATAGAACATGTGAATTTTTGATTATGCACTAACCCTCTAATGAGATTTACTTTGAGTTTGGTGTGACAGAAGTTTTCAAGGGTCAAGAGAGAAGGATGATATAATATGATCAAGAAGAGTGAAGAGCTTAAGCTTGGGGAAGCTCCCATGGATCTCCCCAGCATATTTCAAGAAGACTCAAGCGTCTAAGCTTGGGGATGCCCAAGGCATCCCCTTCTTCATCGGCAAAATTATCAGGTCATCTCTAGTGAAACTATATTTTAATTCTTTCACATCATATGTGCTTTTTTTGGAGCGTCTGTGTGCTTTTATTTTCAGTATTGTACTTTTATTTTCAATAAAGCTTGACTGGACCCTAGCATTCTTGATTGGGAGAGAGACACGCTCCGCTTTTTCATGAGAATACTCCTATTCTTCACTTATACTTGTTCATTATCAGTGAACTGAACAACGCTAGATACGAATACTCAACAAATATAAGTGAAGAATAGGAGTATTCTCATGAAAAAGCGGAGCGTGTCTCTCTCCCAATCAAGAATGCTAGGGTCCAGTCAAGCTTTATTGTGCAATACTGAAAATAAAAGCACACAGACGCTCCAAGAAAAGCACATATGATGTGAAAGAATTAAAATATAGTTTCACTAGAGATGACCTGATAATTTTGACGATGAAGAAGGGGATGCCTTGGGCATCCCCAAGCTTAGACGCTTGAGTCTTCTTGAAATATGCTGGGGAGATCCATGGGAGCCTCCCCAAGCTTAAGCTCTTCACTCTTCTTGATCCTATTATATCATCCTTCTCTCTTGACCCTTGAAAACTTCCGTCACACCAAACTCAAAGTAATCTCATTAGAGGGTTAGTGCATAATCAAAAACTCACATGTTCTATAAAGACGCAATATGATTTGTTACTTTAAACATTAGCTACAGCCACTGATGTTATGTGAAGCTCTTCCACCCAAAAAAGAATTTCACTCAACACTAGTAAAAGAGAGAATGCAAAATAAAAAGGCATAATCTGTCTAAAACAGAACAGTCCGCAAAGACGAATTTTTTCGAGGCACTTACGACGCTCAGATCGAAAACTTGAACTAATGAAAGATTCAGACATTCATAAAGATTACGCACAAAAATTTCAGATTTAATTAACAATCTGGTGATTTTAGGAATTTCGTACAGTGAACAGCAAAAATCTGTTTCTGCGCAGCAATCAAAATTAAGCATCATCTTAACATTAGAGGCTACTCTTGGCACAACAATGCGAGAAAATAAAGATACAAAGGAGTTGCTACAGAAGTAAACAACACCTTGACTCAATAAAAGAAAAATTGCAGAAAAAAAATAATGGGTTGCCTCCCATAAGCGCTTTTCTTTAACGCCTTTTAGCTAGGCACAAAGCATGCATCAAGTATTACCAAGTGAAGAAGCATCAACATTGTAATTTGTTCGAACAATAGAATCATAAGGTGGCTTAATCTTCTTCCTAGGAAAGTGTTCCATACCTTTCTTGAGAGGAAATTGATATTTTATATTCCCTTCTTTCATATCAATAATAGCACCTACAGTTCTAAGAAAAGGTCTTCCCAAGCACAATAGGGCATGATGGATTGCATTCAATATCCAAGACAATAAAATCAACGGGACATAATTGTTGTTAACCATGATAAGAACATCATCAATTCTTCCCAAAGGTTTTTTAATAGTAGAATCAGCAAGGTGAACATCCAAGTAACAATTTTCCAAAGGTGCTAAATCAAGCATATCATAAATCTTTTAGGCATAACAGAAATACTAGCACCAAGGTCACACAAAGCATTGCAATCAAAGTCATTCAATTTCATTTTAATGATGGGCTCCCAACCATCTTCTAACTTCCTAGGGATAGAACTTCACGTTTAATTTTTTTCCCTAACTTGTATGAGAGCATTAGTAATATGTTTAGTAAAAGCCATGTTTATCACTAGCATTAGGACTTCTAGCTAGCTTTTGCAAGAACTTAATTACTTCAGAAATATTGCAACCATCAAAATCAAAGTCATTATCATCAAAAGTAATGGAGTTATCTTCCTTATTGCTAGAAATTTCAGCATCTTTATCAAGGACAGTTTCAGAGTTATCAGGCAATTTAGGACATTTTGCAATAGAAGTGGAAACATTACCAACACCAATTATCTTGCCATTAATGGTAGGAGGTTTGCTAACACTTGAGTTTGAAGCATTTTCAGAAGTAGTAATAGTATAAACTCTAGCAATATTATTCTTTCTAGCAATTTCATCCTCTCTTTCCCATCTAGCATGCAATTCAGCTAACATCCTCACATTGTTATCAATTTTAACTTGTATAGCATTGAGAGTTTTGCTCTCTTTAACATCATGAGGCATGTTCTTTAGTTTCAACAAGTCAACATCAAGAGCAAGACTATCAACTTTAGAGGCAAGCACATCAATTTTCCCAAATTTCTCCTCAACAGTTTTATTGAAAGCAGTTTGTGTACTAATAAAATCCTTAAGCATAACTTCAAGATCAGAGGGTACACTCTTATTATTGTTGTAGGAGTTACTATAGGAATTTCCATAACCATTGCCACTATTAGAAGGATAGGGCCTATAATTGCTATTACCAAAATTATTCCTATAAGCATTGTTGTTGAAGTTATTATTTTTAATGAAGTTCACATCAACATGCTCTTCTTGAGCAACCAAAGAAGCTAAAGGAACATTATTTGGATCAACATGTGTTTGACCATTTGCAAGCATAGACATAATAGTATCAATTTTGGCACTCAAGGAAGAGGTTTCCTCAACAGAATTTACCTTCTTACCTGTTGGAGCTCTCTCGGTGTGCCACTCAGAATAATTAATCATCATATCATCAAAAGCTTTGTTGCAGCACCCAAAGTGATGGACATAAAGGTACCTCCAGCGGCCGAATCCAATAAATTCCTTGAAGAAAAATTTAATCCTGCATAGAAGGTTTGGATGATCATCCAAGTAGTCAGTCCATGAGTGGGACAATTTTTAACCAATGATTTCATTCTCTCCCATGCTTGAGCAACATGTTCATTATCAAATTGCTTAAAATTCATTATGCTACTTCTCAAAGAAATAATCTTAGCAGGAGGATAATATTTTCCAATAAAAGCATCTTTGCATTTAGTCCATGAATCAATACTATTTCTAGGCAAAGATAGCAACCATTCTTTAGCACGTCCTCTCAAGGAGAAAGGAAAAAGTTTCAGTTTAATAATATCACCATCTACTTCCTTGAGCTTTTGCATTTCACAAAGTTCAACAAAGTTATTAAGGTGAACAGCAGCATCATCAGTACTAACACCAGAAAATTGCTCTTTCATAACAAGATTTAAAAGTGCAGGTTTAATTTCATAAAACTGCTGAAGCAGCAGGTGGAGCAATAGGTGTGCATATGAAATCATTGTTGTTCGTGCTAGTGAAATCACACAACTTAGTGTTCTCAGGAGTACTCATTTTAGCAGAATTAAAAACAGGACAGAAAATAACTTGAAAGTAAACTAGATGCAAGTAACTAATTTTTTTGTGTTTTTGATAATTGAAAGCAAACAAGATAAAATAAAATAAACTAAGCAAGACAAAAACAAAGTAAAGAGATTGGAAGCGTGAAACTCCCCTTGCAGAAGACTGCTGTCTCCCCGGCAACGGCGCCAGAAAAAGCTTGATGACGTGAATCACACGTCGTTGGGAGACCCCAAGAGGAAGGTATGATGTAGTCAGCAGCAAGTTTTCCCTCAGAAAGAAACCAAGGTTATCGAACCAGTAGGAGCAGCAACTCTTCAGAAGGTTGTTGGCGGCTCGCACGGCGCAACACGATCACCAACGTGGAATCTGCACACAACACAATCAAACTACTTTGCCCCAACGAAACAGTGAGGTTGTCAATCTCACCGGCTTGCTGAAAACAAAGGATTAAACGTATGGTGTGGAAAATGAGTATTAAATTGCAGAGAATGAAAAAAACAGTTTGCAGTTTGTGGTTGTTTAATCAGTGTAAAAGAATGGACCGGGGTCCACAGTTCACTAGTGGTGTCTCTCCATAAAAGATAACTAACATGTTGGGTGAACAAATTACAGCTGGGCAATTGACAAATAGTGAGCGCATGACAATGCATATACATGACATGATGACTACTATGATATTTAATTGGGCATTACGACAAATACATAGACCGTTATCCAACAGCATCTATGACTAATAATCCACCGCCGGGTTGTCATCCGAGTCCCCGTTGGTATTAAGTTGCAAGCAACGGATAATTGCATTAAGTAAAGTGCGTAATGTAAACAAACACATATGCCCGTGGACATAGCATCGTTAGGTTATCCCTAGTGGCAACAGCACATCCACAACCTTAGAACTTTCTGTCACTGTCCCAGATTAAACGGAGGCATGAACCCACTATCTAGCATAAATACTCTCTCTTGGAGTTACAAGCATCTACTTGGCCAAAGCATCTACGAGTAACGGAAAGCATGCAAGATCTTAAATAACATAGATAGATTGATAATCAACTTGACATAGTATTCAATATTCATCGGATCCCAGCAAACACAACATGTAGCATTACAATAATATGATCTTGATCATGTAGGGCAGCTCACAAGATCTAAACATGATGGCACAAAGTGGAGAGACAACCATCTAGCTACTGCTATGGACCCGTAGTCCAAGGATGAACTACTCACGCATCACTCCGGAGGCAGGCATGGCGATGTAGAAGCCTCCGGTGACGATTCCCCTCTCCGGCAGGGTGCCGGGAAGAGGTTCTGACCCTCCCGAGCTAGGGTTGACGGGGGGCGTCTCTGGAACTTTTCGTGGATATTGGCTCAGGCACTTAGGGTTTTTGCGTCGGGGGGAATAAGTAGGCGAAAGGGCGGCGGCTGGAGGCCCCGTGGGGCCCACACACACCCTGGGCGCGCCAAGGGGGCCCCGCCCCTGGCCATGTGGGGCCCACGTGGCTCTCCTCTGTTGCTCTTTGGTCCTTCAGGTGTTCTGGCAAAATAGCATCCCCCGTGAAGTTTCGTCCAATTCCGAGAATATTTCCAGACTAGCTTTTCTGGAATACAAAAACAGCAGAAAACAGGAACTGGCACTTCGGCATCTTGTTAATAGGTTAGTCCCAAAAAATGTATAAAAGTGACATAAAGTAGATACAAAACAAGTGGCATTTGATATAAACCATGCATGGAACATCAAAAATTATAGATACGTTGGAAACGTATCACATAGTTATTCATGTTGCAAGATTAACCTTGCGGGTGATTATCCATCCCAACATCGCAAGAATGTTGCGGATGCTAACCAGACGATTGCATTCAGTTGCACATGACCCCCGTGTGGACCTAGTCCACATGCCCCATCCGCTATCAAGTTGACGAGACCAACTATAATATGATCCAAAGCTATTGAAGCACTTCGTTGGCGTCGACAGGCATACTAGGAGCAACCGGAAGGTCCGCGGATTGCCAGAAGTCCGAGATCATGCTATGCCGCTGGAAACAAGACGAGACCGCATATCGGGAAGCACCATAAATAAATTGAATGTTAGAAGATATAGACGTCAATAACATATACCCGCACAAACTTATGCGGTGCCCGCACACCAAGTGCTCTAGATCAAATGATGTATCTACGCATAGACCGCTCTGATACCACTATTGGGTTGGGTGTACAGAAAATTAATTTTTTTGTATTGCTAAGCAACACCTCCCAAGATCTACTATGAAGATACATGTGAATACGAAGATCCGAAGATCTAGATGGAATACGTTACCAACACCGAAGTTGCGGAAGAAGTGTTGATGATTTGTCTCGATGTAGCTCGTCGGCGTCTCTCTCAACCAAGCCTGGCAGAGAGATTCTGGCCTCCTCCTCGCCTTGTCACCTTGATCAACAACGTGAGGGTCAACCGTCACGGTTCGAGGGATCACCCCTCCGAGAGCTTGCACGCGTACGCCGGGAAAGGTTCAGCAGGGCTTCGCCGTCCAAGTTTGAAGCACTACTGGTGTATATGAAGGTGGAAATCTCAACACATGAGAAGGAGAGAGAGATTAGATCTAGTCTAATCGGATATGTTACCTCTAATTAGAGGTTCCTCTAATCCAACTAGAAGGGATCTAAACTTGAGAGCTAATTGTGTTTCTTGTGTGTCCTCCAAATAGGAGGGGGTGGTGTTTATATAGATGGACCAAGGGGTGGAGGGACTTGGACAAGGGAAAACTTTCTCCTAGTCCTACTTGGATTGGACAAGGGGAAAGCTCCCCTTGCCCAATTCGGCTAGGGAAGGAGGAGTTGGAGTTCCTCCCACCGCCTCTCCTCCTTGGCCGCTGCCGGGTGGGGCCCACCTAGGCCGAGCCGACCTAGGCGGGTGGGGCCCACCCCGGCGCACCGACCTGGCGGGTGGGGCCCCCCTAGGCCAGCCCGCCCGGCCACCATCGCTGCCGCCTCCCCCCGCCGTGGGCCGCATGGCCCACTAGGGTTCGGCCGGGGGGGGAGCTCCCCCCTTCGGCGCCATGGCCCACCACCACCACATGGTGGTGCGGCTACCTTGGTGGGCCCTAGGGCCCATCTTGGTAGCCCCCATGGTGGGCTCCAATTTTAATATAATATTTTCCATAATTATTTATTAATTAAATAAATCCATATTTAATTAACATATAATTAAATAACACTTTGTCCAATTAATTCTTATTTGAATATTTCCTTTTACAGAATATTTCACCGAATTAATTCTTATTTGATCCGGGACACCTAGTGTCAAATATTTTCATCTCTATATAAACCCTCAGAATAAATTCCGACCTGTGATAGCAACTTCTATCACAATACAATCTCTCCGATAAAAACATATCTATCACGCAGACACTATGTCGGTGATACTCTCTCCATGTTCCAGACCAACCATAATACACAACTAACCAATCCTAGTTTAAGCGTGTCCACCCTACATGTTCGATAACGTGTAGCTATAATTGGATAACCAATTACCGGCCAGGGTCAGGTCCGCGGACGACCTGAATAACTGCTACCATTATTTGAAGACACTCTGTTGAACCTGCTGGCTATTTAATATATCATTCATATTACTCGCGATACCAAAACTTCACCGAGATATAGATCCGTGGATGTTACCATGAATCAATAAATTGATTCACTACATCTTTGTCTTATCTCGTTACCGGTAAGTTCCCTTTACTCGTTTCTGTATTATGATATCCCACACGGTGTAACTTCGCCATGCATTGTCTGCATAACATATTGGATACCTTTATAATATCGAGATAGGGCGTATCTCTCTAATCACTGAGGAGTAATTTCCCATCTCAGAACATTAGGATATACACACACCTTGAAGCCACCCAGTGACTGCCGTTTTGACACCCAGTTACGGCCGTGCCGTTGATAGTACCAAAGTAACTTTTCCAGTATGCATAACCCTAATAACCTCATAGTTATAGGACATGTTATAAATAATCTTAGTGTGATAAAGCAAAAGACAAAAAGACGACTTAACGAAATCTCTTAGCATACCAAAACTTGGATTTACCCGGCCATATTATTGGATCGCAGTGTCATAAAGCAATCAACAAATTAGTCCGTAAAAAAACTAGGGTATATTTTACGTGTTCATATTCTCTACACGTACGAGTGGGCTTTCACCTGAATCACGGATCCAGAAACCACCGTAGTTACAGCATAAAGAATACAAATCATAATTGATGAATCATATGTATAAATACATTGCCTTTTGGGCATACATCCAACACCAATCATCCCTCTATTTGAATTTGTTTTTATAAGTTTCAAAAAAAATATCCAATTTTTTGTGGGGATGTAGTCAATGATATATGCTACAATCATGCAATATCCCAATGTAAAATTATTCATATTATGGACTACACAAAATGTCCAAATTTGGAGATTTGATACTATGCATTGTTTACTACTCCCTCGGTCTCAAAATATAAGGCGCCATTAAATTTTGCTAGTCAACGACATCTAACTTTGCCCATAATTTATTTTTATACTATTTTGTAAAATTAGTATAAAAATATATGAAATGAAAGATTTTTGCAAGACGAATCGAACGGTACCATTTATACATTCTCAATCCATATAATGTATTATATACTTGATAAATACCCCGCGCGTTGCAGCAGGGACTTCATGCAGAACTTCTTTGTAAATGAAAATGTATAAGACACATTAAATATGTAGCTGTTTGAAGAAATATGCAATTAAGGTGAAACTGTTGTGTATTTGTCATTAAATATGGTAATGTGGACGTATGGCTAAAAATAATAATATGATGTGGATAGATTGTATGTACAATATACTATAATTATTAATATTAGTGGGGTGACATGGACAATTGATTGGTCAAAATAATGGATTATGTGGATAGCTTACATGTTGAAATAGAAAAATAATTAATTCATGTTAGTGGTGTTTTGCTTTATAAGAACTATAAATTAGTAGTCAAAATCGAGTATCAAAGAACAACATAAAAATAACATACCTTATAATTTGAAACGGGGGAGTATATTCAAATCTGTACTCTCAAATTGCAAAGTTTTTCAAACGAGATTTACTCCATTTATGGGATACATCATTGTGGACATGCATAATGTTTTCATATTGATAAATAAACTTTCAATTATAATTTTGAATTTTCTAAACTACAGGGATCACTGGACCTGGGACTGAGAAATCTCCACTCATTTATGAGAGACCTTAATATCGGTAAACTTAGTGGAATACTCGAGACTGCTACTTATGATGCTTTCTTCAGAGGTTCCACATGCAAGTTTGCAATTTGCAAACCTGTGCTAACTCAGCTGTAAGTCCGGTATTGGTGTTTAATTTGTCACATTCCATTTTATTCGCGTCAACCTCTGGATAGTTCGGTGTTGATGTCACTGAATTCTCGTCTGATTTTCTCATCACTAAATATTCTTCGAAATTGCTGAAATAGTACTGTATGCTGAATCCAAAGAATGGCTTCAATGTTCACTTCCTTAGTTTGAATTTTGCTGAGATGCAGTCTGTTTTTATGATTTCGAACACGTATCTGAAGAACTAGCAGAGCAGGGTGTGTCATTGTTTATCTCCGGTCGGATGGATTGCTAGTAGCAGGCAGGATTCTGCACTCCGATTCCGTCTCTGATAATGGCAGTCGAGCGGAGCACCAAGAAATGCACGTGAGTTGGCAACGTATACGAATACAAGTAGGAGTCGGACCGGTTACCCGCCGGCCGCCGGTGTGCCTAGATAAAACGGCGACGGCGTGCGTGACCGAGACGAGAACATCAATGGCGATCCAGGATATGACTACAGCAGCGCCTCCCCCGACCGGCATGCCAAGCCCGCTCGCGGTGGCCCTAAAGCACCGCGTCTCTGCTACTTCCACGGTGCACGTCGAGATGCTGCGGGAGGATAAGCGGCGGCGGGTGGCCCGACGTCCTCGGTCCTCCCTGCGCTTGCTCTGTTCCCTGACGTCCTCCTACGAGGTTCACCAGATCGGAGAGCCTGGCCCGGAGGTCGAGGAAGAGGAGGGGCCTACCGTCTACGAGGCATCGCTCGACCACGTCGACGACGACCTCCGCCGCCTCGACGCCTGCCGCGCCACCGTCCTGACGCTGCTATCGGCGATGCCGATACCGGGTGCGGTATGCTTGCTCGACTTGGCGGCGGGCGAGTGGTACGAGCCCGTGGTCCGCGACATCGTCGGCCAGCAGCAGCAGCAGGTGACGACGAGCGGCGAGGAGGAGACGCGCTGGTACGCCATGGACGTGTCGCTGTCCATCCAGGAGACCTTCACGTACATCCAGCCGGAGGGGTTGATTCTGGCGACTGGCGTGCGAGCACGTGGCGGCGGCGCAAATCCCTGGTAGTTCCCGGCTGACCCCGGCGGACGAGCGCTGCGCCGTTTGCATGGAGCGCCTGCCGGCGGCCCCAACGGATCATGCTCGACCGGCCGGCTGTGCGGAGGACGAGAAGGCGGCGTTCACCCTGCTGTCCTGCCGCCACACGTTCTACCGAGGGTGCGTCGCCGCGTGGTTCGAGAAGGGGAGCACGTGCCCGCTGTGCCGCCGCGACATGATGATGTGCTACCTCGTTGATGTGGACAAGCAATTTGGATTAGATGATGGGGAGAAGAGAACGAGATGGGAGGGAATTTTGCCTTAAGAAAATGAAGGCTTTTTTTTGCTAATTAATTATCTGCAGCAAGTAAGAATGGTGTTTGTTTATAAGAGGCCCCAATTAATTGGCAGAGATCTCACGATAGGCTACTACATTACTTTTTAGTAGATACTTTGAAACTTCATTTTAAGACGAATCTAGTGTCATAAATGTTTGACACATTGTCCTAAAAAGTTAGTCAAATTTTAATAAGATTGACTTACCAAAAAAGATAGAAGTACGCTTATTCGCGGACGGAGGGAGTAAGTGTCATCCAAATATCGTGTCATTTTTAGCAAAGATAAAAAGGTTTGTCAGTTTGTCAAAAGATTTTGATGCACGACTACATATAAATAACGAACGTCGATAAGGCTTTCAAGAGTAGAACATAGATAAGGTGAAGGGCACTCAGAAAGAGGGACAGTCCTGTCATGTTTTTCTAGATAACGTAGTATCATGTTTTCAAGATTAGGAAAGGAGCAAATGCGATGAAAGCAACCACATAAGATCATCAATAGAGCTGTCATGTTTCCTACGTCGCTAGCCAACATAATTAAAAGGCCGAGCCGATGAAAAGGGTTAGGCAATTCATATATACATTTTAACACCATCTCTCACGATGTGGGAGTCTCAGAGGTATAGATTAAGAGTTCTATACGTGGACAAATAGGGGGTAACAACATTTTTTGGATAAATTGCGAAAGTCAGGACTTGAACAGAACTCAATACCCTGAGCTCTGATACCATGTCATGTTTTATTAATTGGCCAACACAACAAATAATCCAAACTAACGGAAAAGGTTATTCAGTTCACATATTCACTTCAACAAGAGCAAAGAGGCATAAAGGAATGGCGGGGGAAGGAACATGCCGTTCACCATCGTAGTGGGGGAATGGCAAGACGAACAACACTTACAGTGATATGGTCCAGAATTAAGCTCCATGAATGTCACTCCTGATGCAAGGATTCGCAAAACATAACAACCATTTCATCAAAACCCCCAAATATATCCTACAATTTCGTTGCAATGCACCGGCATTTAGTTATAATAGGTCTGCAATGTATAACAAAATGGTCGTTCAGAACTGATGGTAATTGGATTTCTGACCTTAGATTGATACGATCCCTGGCAGGGATATATATAGTACATGGAGGTCGGTTGTTGTACAAGAAATAACAACCGATTACAATTGTAAAAGACTACGAACTCTAAACCTCCTCGGACATATTCTAACACCCCCCCCCCCCCCCCCCCCCCGCCGCAGTCGGAGCGGGAGGACACCGGACGTTCAGACTGGAGCGGAACTCGTCGAAGATAGCAGTCGGAAGCCCTTTGGTGAAGATGTCGGCGGCGTACTGAGAAGTTGTGGGTACATGCAGAACTCGAACATCTCCGAACGCAACACGTTCACGCACGAAATGCAGATCAATCTCCACATGCTTAGTGCGTTGGTGCTGCACAGGGTTGGTGGAGAGGTAGACGGCCGAGATGTTGTCGCAATAGATGACTGTAGCACGCTGCAGAGGTCGACGAAGCTCTTGCATGAGTTGACGCAGCCAGCAGGTCTCAGCGACGGCGTTAGCAACAGCGCGATATTCAGCTTCCGCGCTTGACCGAGAGACAGTTTGTTGCCGCTTCGACGACCAAGAGACCAAGTTGTCGCCGAGGAAGACACCATACCCAGAGGTAGACTTGCGGGTGTCGGGACAGCCAGCCCAGTCTGCGTCAGTGTAAGCTGTGAGAGCAGTCGTCGTAGAGCGATGAAGTTGTAGACCATGGTCAATGGTACCGCTGAGTAGCGCAGAATCCTTTTGACAGCGGTGAGATGAGGCTCCCTCGGATCATGCATATGTAGACAGACCTGCTGCACAGCATAGGCGACGTCAGGCCTTGTGAACGAGAGGTACTGGAGAGCACCCACCAAGCTCCGATAGTGTGTGGGATCAGCGACGGGGGCACCATTAGAACCAAGCTTAGCCTGCTGCGTATCGACAGGAGTAGAGCTTGCATTGCAGTTTATCATCCCGGCGCGCTCCAAGATATCCAAAATATATTGCGGTTGAGAAAGGAACAAGCCGCTGGAGTTTCGAGTGACGGCGACCCCGAGAAAGAAGTGAAGCTCGCCGAGGTCTTTGAGGGAAAATTCACGCTCAAGAGCCATAATCATCGAACGAAGGAGTTGCTCGGAGGAGGCCGTCAACACAATGTCGTCGACGTAGAGTAGGAGGTGCACCACGTTAGACCCCTTGCTGTAGATGAAGAGTGAGGGATCGGCGCGGGAGCCGACAAATCCGAGCTGCAGAAGATGACTGGTGAACCTGCTGTACCACGCACGAGGCGCCTGCTTGATACCATACAGAGACTTATTAAGGCGGCACACGTGATCGGGCTTGGAGATGTCGACGAAACCGGAGGGCTGCTCGCAGTAGACTGTCTCGGTGAGGGTTCCATGGAGGAACACATTGTTGACGTCGAGTTGATGGATCGGCCAGTATTGGGCAACAGCAAGCGAGAGTACTGTCCGAACAGTCGCCGGTTTGACTACGGGACTAAAAGTCTCGCCATAGTCGATGCCGGCACGCTGGGTGAAGCCGCGGAGAACCCAACGAGCTTTGTAGCGCTCCAAAGTGCCGTCGGGCTTGTGCTTGTGTCGGTATATCCACTTACCGGACACTACGTTGGCACCAGGCGGGCGTGCTGTAAGTTCCCAAGTTCTGTTTGTCTGCAAAGCTGAAAATTCATCAAGCATAGCTATTTTCCAGTTTGGATCCTTGAGTGCGCTGCGATAATTCTTGGGGATTGGAGAGATGGTAGTAGCTAGAAGATTGAGACGATCAATAGGCTTGTGAAGACCACGTTTGCCACGTGTGTACATGGTGTGGTCATTAGCAGCAAGAGCAGGACCAGCAGGAGCTAGTGGAGCTGGCCCAGCAGGTACAGGACCGGGAGATGCAAGTTTGTGGACAGCAGTAGCAGAGAGGTTTGGATAGCACCGACAACCAAAGACGCGAAGGTTGGCTAGTGGAGGCGGCTTGTGGTTAAGGGTTTCGAAGGGAGTTTTGAATTGTAGGGTTTTGGTGGGGTGAAGGTTAAATAGAAGCGTTGCAGCATTGAGGGCTTCAACCCAATAATTTGGGGGCATGCTTGCTTGGAAGAGTAAAGAACGGACGATGTTGTTGGTTGTGCGAATGACACACTCAGCTTTCCCATTTTGCGGCGAGGTGTATGGACAAGACATGCGAAGGGAGGTACCGAGGGAGGTGAGAAAAAGGTTTGCTGCGGTATTATCAAATTCTCGTCCATTGTCACATTGGACAGCTTGGACGGTTGTGTTATATTGGGTGGAAACAAAAGCAAAAAAGTTTTTAATGGCAGGGAAGGCATCTGATTTTAAGCGAAGAGGAAATGTCCAAAGAAAATGAGTGAAATCGTCTAAGATAACGAGATAGTACTTGTACCCAGAAATACTCGCTAGGGTGATGTCCATAAGTCACAATGAATCAACTCAAAAGGGCGTGAAGTGCGAGTAGTAGAGGTATCAAATGGCAAACGAGTATGTTTTCCAAGCTGACAAGCGTGGCATAGAGAATCATTGGGATAAATTTATTACATGGAATATGAAAAACACTAGCTAGATGTGATAAAGCTTGATGAGTAAGGTGTCCTAGACGGCGATGCCACAATGTCGATGGAGACGTCGTGACGGAGAAGGCATGTGCGGTTGGCGGCGGCCATTGGAAGGGATAAAGATCACCATCACTATTGCACCTGGCGATCACGTTCTTGGTTTGAAGATCCTTCACAGAGAGACCAAACGGATCAAATTCAACGGAACAAAGGTTGTCACGAGTAAAGCGACGAACAAAAATAAGATTTTTTATGATGTTAGGGGTGACAAGGACATTGTGCAAGTGAAAAGAGTGTTGGGGATTAGAAAAAGAAGTGGAGCCTGTTGTGGCAATGGGGATGGAAGTACCGTTGCCAACAATAACATGTGGAGGAGCAGCGGAAGAAGGATAAAGAGATGATAGAGTACCCTTGTTGGAGGTCATGTGGGCGGTGGCACCGGAGTCCATGACCCAGTCAGAACTGGCCGGCGGCTGCAGCGTCATCGTGTTGAAGTTTTGGAGCAGTTGCTGCTGATCGAACGAGGGCGGTGCAATGGAGCTCATGGCGAGCGAACTCCAGGGAGCGGTACCCCAAGTAGGCAGCGACGGTGGCGGAGGTGGAGCTGACATGGCCGCATTGTATGCATAGAGCATGGACGCATAGTATGCGTGGGGCGTGGCTGCATGGTATGCTTGAGGCGGGCCAGTCATGGTTGCTTCGTGAGGACGTGCAGCACTTGACCATGGACCAGGCCACATCTGAATAGAGCCGGCCCACGGATTTTGAGGTGACAGCCATGGCGCTGTCGTGCCCTTGTTGCCGGGCGGTGATGCCGTGGCTGGAGGAACCGTTGTTGCGGGACGACGAGGCAGCGGCGGCGTGCGTGAACTTGCATCGGGCACCGAACGGCAGCTGCCGCGTTGTTGAAAATTGCGGCACAGCTCGGAGGAGCGGCGTGAGCCACCAGTGTTATCCGTGCCGCTCTGCTGAAAAGGGGCTGGGGCGGCGCTCTTGGCGACTAAGGCCGTAGGATTTGCGTCGGATTGTACGAGCGTCAGCTCCTCGAGGAGGAGGGACGAACGGACGTCGAGGAACGTCGGGAACGGGCGTTGCTTCAGCAGCAGTGTACGCATGTAGGCGAGACGGGGGCCGAGTCCGCGCAGAGTGTTCTGGACGAGACTTCGTCGGAAGTGGGCGTCCCCATGGCGTTGAGCTCGTCGGCGAGGGCCTTCTGCTTGCGGCAGTAGTCGCCCACCATCATGGCGCCATGTTGGAGGCTGTGAAACTCCTGCTCCAGATAAGAAGACCTGGTCTCGGCGTTGTCGTGGTAGATGCTCGAGAGACGCGACCAGAGTTTGTGCGCCGGAAGGACGGTGGTCGTGTCGACCACCATGGCAAGGAGCTCGGGGGCCACAGCACCGTTGAGCCATGAGCGGACGATGGCGTCGAGGCGAGACCACTGCGGGGTCGGGTGGGCAGGATAGGCCGACTCGAGGATATGATCCTCAAGGGCATACTTCTGAAGCGCATCGGTGAACATCCCTCGCCATTGAAGGTAGTTCGCGATTTGGAGGTCGAGGGTGATGGGAACAATGGCGCGGATGCTCTGGATAGCAGCAGCGAGGGACCAGAGGGCAGCCTTGGCTTCGGCCTTTTCCGCGGCGGCGGCGGCGGCGGCTGCTTGTTCGTCCGCGGAGGGAGCCATCTAGATTGGATCGAACCTAAACTAATACCATGATGGTAATTGGATTTCTGACCTTAGATTGACTAGCAAAAGGGCCCGTGCGTTGCTACGGATTGAGTTGTATTGAATATCTTTTGGACAATGGAACGATTTAGGCAGTCATTTGCCTAGCCAATTTTTTAGGTATCGATTTTGTTGTTCGAATAAAATCTGGCTATTCCTTTGCCTTTGGCACTATTTTTGCATATGTGCGTGGTCCCTTGACATAATGCAATATTTGTTTGTGGGTCATTATTTGGAAGAGATTTTGCAGCGAATCAAAGAGGCCATTGCGGAAAAATATATTCTTAAATTATATTTGCAGTGTTTAGCCTAATTTTTTAGAGATACTATCATCATGCAGGAAGAAGTATACATACTTGTTTGTGGCACTGATGCGACTCTTGTTGATAATCCTATCCCCGGCAAGAACATCACCCTGTATATACCAAATATTGCTGTCTACAAAGGATAGCTACGCACCTGCTGCCGTTATTGGATCACACGCAGTCTGCAATACGTGCTGGTCAAACCTCTCCAAGAGATGACAGTGCCACATGCTGCATCACTTATGAAAATTGAAGTCTGAAGAGAACGGACAACCGTAGGATGGGAGGCCACGATGCGTTGATGCCTGTAATGTGCTGCAGAGTGCAGACACGATCTCCTCTCGTCCTAGGACCTAGGACAGGAATTTCTTCTATCTTGCGCATGTCTGCTTCTTCTCGTCCCACTCGTTCCGCGAGAGAGATGCAGAGAGACAATAGAGGCGCGCGTGTTGCTGTTGCCTGCCCGCGCGATGGGCCGCGAGCCGACGGGCACGCCGTCGTCAGCCGGTACAGAGGAATCGCCACAATTGATGCAAACGTCGAGTCCCCGGCTTACCCAGTTACCCCAAGCATGGCCTTCTAGGCTTCAATTGTCGGAGGCCGACGTTTGTGATCGCCCCGGCGGCCGGCGCGATGGCACTACTCGCGTTGCTGCTGCGCTGGCCCTGGCCGGCCATCGCGGGCACACTCTCCAGGAGGGTGGCGAGGTGCTAGTCTGCCGATGGGCGACGCCGCGACGGCCATGATGCTGCTGCGTGTGCCGCTACGATCTGGAGGTCTCTAAAACCAAGCACTGGGTCCTACCCTCCCCTGGATCTGAGGCTATAATTGAGGGTTTAAAACGAAAAGAAAATCGGTCGTATTGCATCAGGACTTGGAATCCTACTGCATATACACATCGGCGTACAGGAGTTAGTCTCTTGGCTCGGCCGGCCCACGCTGACACGGAACGACGCGACGGACAAAATCTAAAATACGGGTGGCAAAAGGTGGGTAATTTGCTACAACTTTAAGGGTAAATCCAATCCAATGACACACCAAACCGCGGAAGCCTTAGCGCTTTTATTATTAGGTAAAGATACGATCCCTGGCAGGGATATATATAGTACATGGAGGTCGGTTGTTGTACAAGAAATAACAACCGATTACAATTGTAAAAGACTACGAACTCTAAACCTCCTCGGACATATTCTAACAAGAACTCAATCAGTGACCGGTGTCCATGGTGGTTCGTGTGTTCTGGTGAGATTGTCATCACCGGCCGTTATGGCTACTTAGGACCAGCGTCCCGAAGCTCAAAGGATTTGCCGGCGGCCCGTATGTTGCGACAGGCATCCTCGCTGGTAGGCTCGGCAATGGCGCTTCGAACCGCAGCACGTTCACAACCTGCCTGATGGATGGCCTCTGGCTACGGTCGGGGTGCGCGCACCAGAGCCCGACAACCATCACATGCTCCATCTCTTGACCATCAAACTCGCCCCTAAGCCGCTCGTCGGCGGCACCAAGGATCCCACCTCCCCCGTACAAGTTCCACGCCCACTGAACCAGGTGGACAACATCACCATTTTCCTGGACCACAGCCGGGCGCCGCCCACATGCGACCTCGAGGAGGAGGACCCCGAAGCTGTATACGTCTGACTCGACGCTCGCCCTGCCCGCCAGCACGCTCTCTGGATCGATGTACCCCAATGTGCCGGCCATGCCAGTCGTGTGCGATCTTCTGCCGTCGTTGATGAGCCTCGCGAGCCCGAAGTCACCAAGCTTGGCGGTGAAGTCGGCGTCTAGCATGATGTTGCTCGGCTTGATGTCCCTGTGAACCACTCTCTGCTGTGTGTCTTGGTGCAAGTACAGAAGCGCCAAACCTATGCCGAGCAATATTTCATACCTGAAAAATGTCAAAAGTACACATTATTAATGAGAAGTAATAAAATATGCCAATGGTAAATTATTGTAAGATTTATTAAACTGCTTAAGCAAATACACAGCATACCTAACCGGCCATGCCAGCACACCGTCTAGTCTGTACAAATGAGTGTCAAGGCTGCCATTGTGCATCAGCTCGTAGATGAGGAGGAGCTCGTCGCCACCATGACACCAGCCGATGAGATGCACGAGGTTCCGGTGCCTGAGCCTGCTAATGATGTTCACCTCGGAGACAAACTCCTTCCAGCCCTGTCGGGAGGTCTCGGACACCCTCTTGATGGCCACATCTTGGTTCATGTCACTCAGAAATCCTCGGTACACAGATCCAAAGCCACCTCTCCCGAGCACCCTATCGCTCGAGAAGTTGTCGGTCACGGAGATGAGTTCGCCATAGGAAAACCGCCGGGGGCCGCCAGCTCCTTGCTCTAGCTCATCCTTCACAAGTTTTCCACGGAAAAGTTTCGCTGCCTTTTCCGGCAATTGTTTGGTTGACTTTGTCATGGCGTTGAACTTTTTCCACCGGCCGTAGATGAGAAGGAGGGCCAAAATGCCAAAAGAAAGCAGAAACGCACCAGACACGCCTGCCAGGAGGGGTAGATTGTTGGGCATTGAGGTTGAGGCACCATCCACGGCTCCTTTACAATGATGGGAAAAAAATTCAAAGTTAAGCTCCTGAACTACTTGAAAGTTGAGATTATACTTCCTCTGTCCCAAAATATAATACGTATTGGTAGGCTATTTGATTTTTGTCAAAACGTCTTTATTAACCGTGTCTTGTTTGTGTTTTGGGTCCGAATTCCCTTATTAACCGGACCAACGCTTCTTCTTCTTAATGCAAATGCGGGAGCTCACGTAAAGAAAACGTCTTTATTTTGGGACGCAGGTAGTACGTAGACTTCTACTGTCAGTCTATCACAAGCTTATTTCTACGAATGGGCTAAATCTGACAATCAAGTCAGACGCCCTGCAAACACATCCGACATCATCTCCGTATGGACATTCAACATGGATGGAGCGTCTAAAAATGAGAGAGCTAACACCCTCGACTTACATAGTTAGACAGAAGAAACCTCAGTCGACTTATTCATAGATGGATCTTCGAGCAAACTACTCCCTACGATGAAATATGATTGATATAGTCTAAACGTATTTTAGTGTACATATACATTCCTATTTAGATAAACTTGTGTCGATCATTTCTTATCGGAAGGAGTATAACTTTATTTACCGGTACAAATAAGGTTGTACTTTATTAGAAGATAGGGGTTTCCCCGTTCCATTTTTATTAAAATGAAACAGAGCGCAAAAGCACTCAATCCTTCAGCTTACAGCATCCAGGCCTCAAAAGAGGTATAAGGTTCAGGTAAAGGAAAGCTAACAAAGTTCATTACAGCAGTTTTTCCTAGCCAACACAAACTGCAGTGAAGATCCAGCTGACTCACTACCACGAGAGATAAAGCGGGGCACGACTAAATAGGGTTGTACTGAAGAAGAAGAAAAAATTAAAACTAGGCAGTCTAGTAGGTCTGCCTCTCTCATGCATCTACCCTCCGTACAAATATAGGGAGGGTATCGTAGGGTTTTGATTTATAGAAAGAGTGTGCAAGAAATCATAGTTAACACTTTTACCACCTCAAATAAATAAAGCATCTCTTCTACCGGCTCGTATAAAAAGATCCCTTCTACTAATTCGGTGTTATGCTAACTAAGGGAAACAAAAGTAATGGGATGTTAAAAAGTGAAAGCAGCCCTCACCGACGACGTAACACCCATCTCCGGCCAGGAACCCGTCGCCGTCCATGCCCGCCACGCACGAGCACTGGTGCCCCACCGACCCGCTTGGAGTTTGTATGTCGGAGCAAGTCGCGTTCAGCGCGCACGGCTCGCGGCCGCCGGCGCACGTCCCATTGAGCCACCAGCCCAGCTCCGCCAAGCCCAAGTCCTTCGACACTATTATTCCCTCCGCTGTGTCCGCCACGGAGGTCAGCACGACGTCACACTTTGTACTCTCCGCCTTCTCCCACTGAAGAAAGATGCCCGGGGACGTGGCGTTGGCCGAATCGGACGCGACGCACGCCACAGCGGTGGCCGAGGCCGTGCTGTTGACGCCACACTGCGCCGTTCCGAGCAGGTTGGACATGACGCCTGCCGGCACGCTGCATACGGACACGTTGCCGTCGCAGCCACCGCGGAGGAACAGGCTGGTGCGGGCTGAGACACCGTAGTTGGCGCCGGAGAGCGCCCTCCTGGCGTCGGGGATGCTGCGGCTGCACGACGCCGGGAGGGAAAGGACGACGGTGGAGGCGGTGGGGTTGAAGGCGTTGACGCGGTACGAGGTGTCGTTGTTTCCTCCTGTGTCCGGGAGTAGCGACACGTACACTCCGCCGTCGCAGTATAGACCGATGGGGCAGCCAGAGGAGAAGCCGAAAGGGTAGGGGACCGTGGCGCCGCCACACTGGCGCTGGCACCCGCCGGAGTCAGTTGTGTCGGCAAAGGTTTCATGGGGAAACAAGAAAACGAGGATGACGAGGGAAGAGAAGAAGAGGTGCATATTCGATCTCATGGTGCAAGAGGAAGATGAGCTACGCCATACATGAAGTCAGTCTTCTAGGCGAGTCTTGTACCCACAAATTTACACTGATTTTTCTCAGCTAGAAGTAGCAGGCTACTATTCTTTAGCTCAGACTTCAGAGTCACCCTGTGTCCTTGTCAGGCTCAGGATTGGAGATAGAGGAGGGCGTGACCTGGACTACAGGAAGTTTTGCAGACCACAGAGCCCGTGTCCGATGGCATCTTCTCCGGCACCGGCGCCTCTAAGGCGCCCACAGCACATACACGGTAATATAAATATATGCAGTGGATCATTGCAGAAAGTGGAGTCTTAGATCTAATTAGCTTTCGTCTAGTCTCTTTTGGCTACTGCCGGTGGCTTTATATATTATAGGCCAGGTTACAAGTGTTTCCAACACCTAACCCAACCATGTAATCCAACTCCACCTGTAGCCTATGCACATATTTGACACAAATTCCAACAGACGGCGCAGCGCACTGCCTGATGGACGGCTTCTGGGTGCAAGAAAAAATGAGCCACGACATTGATGAATTCAGTCTTTAGGCGAGTCTCGTGGCCACAAATTTACACCGATCCTTCTCAGGTACTCCCCCCGTTCTAAATTAGATGTCTTCCATTTGTCCACATGCGGATGTATCTAGACATGTTACAAGTATAGATACATCCGCATGTGGACAAATGGAAGACATCTAATTTGAAACGGAGGGAGTACTCCGTAGAAGTACAAGGCGATTTTTCTTCAGTTCACTCTTCAGAAATCAGAGTCACCGTGTCCATATCAGACTAAGAATTTCGGACCAAGGCACAGAGAGGGAGGGAGTGACCTGCACTTCAGGAAGTTAGAGCATCACTAGTAGTACCCTCAAACACTCATACCAGTTTAAGGGTTGAGAATTGGTATTTTTTGGCACTTTTAAGGGTTGAAAAACAGGGACAAAGACTAGAACCCTCAAACCCAACCCTTATAACAGAATATTCCGTTATAATCTAGTCTTTGCCTCAACCCTAACCTTTAAAACTGTCATTTGACATATCACAATTATCACTAGAAAAACACAATCAACCTTCAAACAAACTAGGAAATGAAAATTATTGATGCATGGTTTAATAGTTTACATCACAAAATCATCATCTTCCCCCTCTCATCGGCACCATCACCAAAAAATTGCACCTCGGCGCCATCTCCTAGACCACTTCCACGTCCATCAAGCACCGCCTTCTTCGGAGTTGTCCACACCGCCATCGCCACCACCACTCATCGGAGTGTCACCTCGAAAAGTAGAGGACGCACCACGGAATATCCTCTTCCTCTCCGCGATGTCCTCCTTGTAGTCCTTCCACCACTGCAATTGGTCTTCATCCATGTCCTTCTTGGACATCATCATGTGCTCCTTCTCTTCCACAATGAGTTCTTTCCATACCTTTGCTTATTTGACCTTGATCATCCTCTCCTCCAAGTCGGCATTGCGCTTGGCTTCTTCACGCTTTGCTTCAACTTGTGCAAGCTTGACCTCTTTCTTCTTCTCGGTGATAAGAAGCTTTATCCCCAATGTCTTCGTTGTCAATGCCTCTCTTGACTTCATCATATGCTCCATCTTCTCCCTTAGGCTTGACGCCTCTCCTTCCATCTTCACCCTTAGCTTGGCCTTCTTGGTTCCCTCGGGCTTGCACAAGTTCCTTTCCTCCTCGTCACTATCATCCATCTTAAGCAATGCCGACTTCTTGGGTGCGGTCTCTTGATCCCTCAACTTCCACTTGTCATAAGTTTGAAGAATTGCCCAAGCATGCTTAAATGGGAATGGTTTGCCCTTGGAAGCGGCCATCTCCTTGTACCTCAAGTCGGCAATTGTCTCCTATAAACCCCCAATAGCATAGTAAACACACATAAGAACCTAACAATAGCATAGAAAATCAAAATAGGTGTGAGAACACACATATGTACTCACATAGTCACTCTCCACGGTTCCACTAGGCGGTGCATCCCTCACTTGGTCCATGGCCACACTCCAACGAG
Source organism: Poa pratensis (assembly GCA_947311845.1). NCBI lineage: Eukaryota > Viridiplantae > Streptophyta > Magnoliopsida > Poales > Poaceae > Poa > Poa pratensis. The sequence continues at coordinate 12,811,495 of CAMZMU010000010.1, forward strand.
CACATGCGGGCTTCATCAACTCCCACCAGCCTTGAAGCGACCGGTATGTGCGAGAGATGAACCCACTATTCTTCGGCTTGATCTTGCAATAGGTGTCCTCGATGCGTTGCCAATAGCGTTTACCGGTTTGATCGGTACCGGTGCCTGCATCCATCCCCACAGCTGCCCAAGCACGAACCAAGAGAATATCTTCCGCCTCGGTATAGTTTGTCGAGCGCACGCCGGGGCGGGCAACGGCGGTGAACGCCTCCTCCTCTATCTCGGTCAACTCCTCCTCGTCATCCCCTTCCTCCTCCTCGTCATCACCATCTTCCTCCAAGTCATCACCAGCCCTAAAGGGTTCTAGAGGAGGAGCCCCGAGGTCCACCTCCGCGTCTTGGAGAAGGTCCATGAACGACGTCGACGGTGCGGGCATACCGTCGAGCACCTTGTGTGCGACGGGCGGAGGTTCGGCGATGGCGGCCGCGGGCTTCTTCCGCGCCTTGGGCATGGCCTTCTTCATGGCCGGGGTCCCCCCCGCGGCGAGCTTGGCACCCTGCGGCCCATGCCCAGGCGCCTTCCGCCGGCTCTTGGGCGGAACCGGGGCGAGGGAGGAGGCGGGGGCCGGGGCGAGGGAGGGCTGCGGCGGGACGACGTGCTGGCCAGCACGCCGCCGCTTGGCGCCGACGTGGGTGGCGGCGACCACCGACGCCACGTGCGCCTGGCTCGGGACAAGCGGCTGTTGGGCCGGCGCCGGCGTTGCGGAGGCAGCGGCGGCTGGGGGCCGGGCGACGGGCGGGGCGAGGGAGGCGGGTGGCGGCTCCATGGCGCGCGGCGGCCGGCGGCTGCGAGCGCGGCGGCGGCGGGAGGAAGGGGATGTGGCGGAAATTTCGCTCCCGCGCGTGGCCACTGCAGAATAGGGGCTGGGGTTGTTTCCCCTCTCCAACCCTCACTTTTAGAGGTTGGGTGGGCGACCCGGGGTCCAACCTCTAAATTTTTTAGGGATTTTGGGGTTCTACTCTACGCGTTTATTTTGTTCCAACCCGTAAAAAAGCTGTTATTTGTGAGGGTTTAGGGGTTTTGAGGGTACTACTAGAGATGCTCTTAGGCAGAGTGGCAAACCAAGAGCCCGTGACGCCCAGGGGCATCTTCTCCAACACCGATGCCTCCAAGGCGCGCACAGGCACAGGCGCACAGCACAGCACATTGAAGGCGCTCTGCCTGATGGAGTCTCTGGAGGCACATCGACAGCCGGCCATGCCAATGGAGCAGCAAAAGTCTCATGATCGACACATACTGCCGCGTTTTAAAACGCAGGGCATGCCAGAGGCGAACTCCACGGAGCTGCATCGTGCGGCGTCTCGAACTGTCGACTAAGCAAGCATGGCCAACATTCATGAATTTTCAAAAGGATAGCTCCCTCCAGTACAACGGCAACAACTCTCACAGGAAATCAAGCTTAAATACAGACCAGCATAGATAACTGATCAAATTCTCATCTGAATCGAATGGAAAAAACAACCGTATCGCCGTCATCGATTGCTGGAAAAACATCCTACAATGATCATGATGCATAATCTATTTTCAAGTATTCCTAGCTCAGATTTTGTTAGAGCTTGGTTCAGTTCAAGCAATCTCAAAAAGTGATTCTGTAAGTTACAAATAGTACTTAAAATTTTCTGAAACGATCCTACTGCTCTGTTTAAAAGAAATGTATTGATTGGACTCACCTTTGCTCCTGCGGGCTGATCTTCTCTGCTTCTGTGCGTGGTTTTCCTACAGCGAAGCACATGAACATTTGATTCAGTTTTTGCTACATGATTATGAAAAGAAATCGTAACTGACGCATAATTATTTTTTCACTGCATGGGAGATGCTAGGTAGTCTGACAGAGATGTATAATTATTTTTTCAGGACTTGTGGAGATTTCGACGTGCCTTGAACGACACGGTCTGCCCATATGGCTCATATAATCTACTGTAGCAATGAAGAGGCAATCAACTTCGATCTCTGATAGTGACCACAATGTAATTCTGGTAGAGAGGCAAACAACGGAGACTCGGTCACCTCGGTGGCAGTTAGCTACAAGTCTTTGTCTTGTTGTAACAGAGTCTACGAAACACTGACCTAACGCCAAAGGCAATGTTACTAGCCGTACATACTGAATTATGTGCTCACGCTGAATTGACCAAGATTTTCTTAAAAAATTGAATTGACCGAACCTCCCAATTGTTTATCCTGAACTTGACTACCGACATAATAAGCAACAAAACAATGATCAAGAATTTGACTACAGGGGCCTAGTTGCTCTCAACGTATCAATAAGCTTAAAGAAGCAATATTAAGGGGTATGTTGTGTGATCGTGTAAGCCACAAGACTTACACTGGCCGGCCATGACTCCACCTCCATGCGTTTGCCTCCTGCTACTCTTAGCCATCGCACGCTGCGCCGGAGCACTTAAGCCGGACTGCTCAACTGCTTGCAACTACAGCAACGGAAGCCAGTACCACAAGAACCTCTACCGCCTCCTTCAGACCATCACCACGTCAGCCCCCAAAAATGGCGGCTACTATGACGACATGCTTGGCGTGGGTGCTGATAGGATCTTCGCCCTTTTCATGTGCTATGAGGACCTTTTCTCCCTCGACTCTTCCGCGCCTGCGTGCTAGAACTGCCCTGCCTCAGCCGAGTCGATACTGGAACTGGAGATATGCCCGCATAGCCGGACGGCTCACATCTTGACGGGCTCCTACGTCATCCGGTACTCAGACAAATCCTTCTTCTCCGTGGCCAACCTCTCTGTGGTCCATGCGGCACAACAGAAACTATACTCATCGAGCCAACCACTGGCCCCCTACAACACGTCCAGCATGACCGGAACAAGGTTCGAGTTGATGCACCGGCTCACGTCGAGGGCCAGCCAAGAGGCCATGCGGGTTGCCCAAGGCACCCAGATGTACAACGAGAAAGACCCTCTAGTAGCTATGTATGGGGTGGCCCAGTGCACGAGGGACCTGCCGGCAAGTGAGTGTGCGCGCTGCCTCTCCTACTATACCGATCAGCTGCCGAGATTGTTGCCCAACAACAGCGACGGAGCTTCCGTCACAGGGTACAACTGCTACCTCATGTACTTCACCTACAATAGTGACACGATCAACGAGAGTGAAGCAGGCACTGTGGCAGTGGCACAATCACGTACAGGCCAGAAAAGGATAAAGGCAGGTGCCATCGTGGGCCTTGTTGCAGGCACTGTGGCACTCTTGCTCTTCCTGATCAGTCTGTCGGTTTGGCTCTTGTGGCACCAGCGGCGAAGGCGGTCTGCAGTGGCAGTGAGATCAGAGCTGGAACAACCGCTGAAAGAGGCGATCTACTTCCGTGGCAAAAGCGTAGATCAAGATGAGCTCGAGCAAGGGACCGGGCCAGTGCGATTCTCGTACGAAGAGCTCGCAGCTGCCACCGACTGCTTCTCTGACGGAAATAAGTTAGGAGAAGGAGGCTTCGGGTCCGTGTATCGCGGGTTCCTCCATGACACGAACCTCGACATCGCAGTGAAGAAAGTGTCCAAGAGCTCCCGTCAAGGCTGGAAGGAGTTCGTCTCCGAGGTGAGAATCATCAACCGGCTCCGGCACCGGAACCTTGTGCGGCTCGTCGGATGGTTCCACGGAGGCAACGACGATGACCTCCTGCTTGTATATGAGCTGATGGCCAAAGGAAGCCTCGACGCTCACCTTTACAAGCAGGACCATTTGCTCGCATGGCCCGTCAGGTATGACATCGTGCTTGGGCTCGGCTCGGCACTGTTGTACCTGCACGAGGAGACGGAGCAGCGCGCACAGGGACATCAAGCCAAGCAACGTGATGCTCGACGCGTCCTTCAACGCCAAGCTCGGCGACTTCGGCCTTGCGAGGCTGGTCGGCGATGGCAGGGGCTCGTGCACGACAGGAGCGGCCGGGACACTCGGGTACATGGACCCAAAGTGTGTCTTCACTGCCACGGCCTGTGTGGAGTCCGACGTCTACAGCTTCGGCGTCGTCCTGCTCGAGATCGCATGCGGTCGACGGCCAGCAGTGCCCCAAGATGATGACGACGACGGAGCTGTAATCCATTTGCTGCAGTGGGTCTGGGAGTCTTATGGTAGAGGAGCCATCCTCGAAGGAGCCGATGTGCGGCTGGATGGGGAGTTCGACGGGCAGGAGATGGAGTGTGTCATGGTGGTCGGCCTCTGGTGCGGGCACCCCGACCACGGACTGAGGCCATCCATCAGGCAGGCCATCAGCGCACTGTGGTTCGAGTCACCGCTGCCAAGCCTCCCGGCAAAGATGCCAGTCGCAACCTACATGCCGCTGCCTTCGGCTGATGATTCTTTTGGTTCTTCAGCGGCCAGCAGCAACACCGGCAGCATCAAGGCCAGTACGAGCTCAGTGCAAACTTGATTAGATGACTACTATATCGCTGATCTGGGTCTTTAGGACCGCTTCAGGAATTTCTGGTACTAGTACTTATAATTGCACAGTAAGGCAAAAAAGATACATTTTATATATAATCTTGAACCGAACCAAGCTCTAAAAAGACCTGGCCTACTTGAAATTATGCTTGCTACCGTTTAATTTTCAATTTGATTCAGATGCGATTGATCCATTCTGTGTTATACAAGTATACTTTAAACTAGTTTTTATTTTAGAGTTTTGTTAATGTCTACTGGAGCTCTCCTTTTGAGTACCCATCAATATCCGTCATAGTAATTTCTTAACTGGCATGCATTCTCCTAAGTGGAGTTCATCTCTCACTTGCCCTGCCCTAAACAGGAGGATGCTGCAACCTGTGTTGAACTGTCGATAGAGTGATACTGTTGCTGCATTGAAATGGCTGGATGTGACGAACACATTTCTAATGCATGTGTTGAGTGTGATTTTAAAAGAAGAATGCATAGCAGGACTCTATAAGGTTCATCACAACCTAAAATCGTCTCAAATTTGAACTAGTTATCAGTGAGATTTGGAACTTTGGGGGAGTTTTAGTGAAAGCTAATAGTAGAGATGAACCAGGGTGAACAAATTCAGCAATTTTTGGTTAACGGATGTAGTGAATGAATAGACTGAATGGAACATACATCATGCTGTCTACTGACACTGATTCAGTGCTGAAAAAAATATCATACCTTCACGAAGTGTCATCAATATATGCTCTCCTGGCCTGGGACCTGTGACCATTTCTATTGGTAAATGGCAGTTAGTCATATTTCATATATAAGTAGATTGATCTGCTAGTTTATCGTCTCGCTACTATACCTCATTCCTCCTCACCCTTTTGCAAGCTTCTTGACCAAATGATGGTGTCAAGGCTGTTATTTTGTTTCTCTGTTTTCGCTCAACAGTTCTTTAATAAATTGCAAAGAACTGCAACTTTTTTCTTAACCTAACCATATTTTCTAGCGCAAACGATTTCAATAAACCCAAAGGCCGTCACACTTGCCCAAATTCCATTATGTCCAACAAAAATAAGTTGGACCTACTTATGGCGAGTCTCACCACAGGAAGTCAGTCTTACTTGGCAGCATTTTCTTCAACGTATTTTCCTCTTCACATCTGTGTCCAATCCCCAGTCTTCAACTTCGACTTCTTCGTCCTCTATTAAGTTAGCTGCCCGTCCACTCCACCTTCTTCACCTGCTCAAGAGAGATGACCACTATTGCATACAGAAAAGTATTTTACGTGAAATGTCCAAGAGACTAGGTGCGAATTTTCCCCATTCGATGGAAGCAACTCTCCGAGTTCCAGCCTAATGAACTCCTAGAGTTTGGCTCTTCTCCATGAATACCATACCTCTCCTCCTGATCTTCCCCACAGCGCATGCCGTCCCCGATCAAATTGATCATGTCACTTCTCTTCCGCCTCGTCGCTGTCCCCTCGCTCATGGTCATTTTTGGCGGCGAGGCCACAACAGCCAGCGACGCTGACGACCCCAGGATCGTACACGTGCGGCGAGCACGCCATCCACTACCCATTCTACCTATCCAACCAGTCCAAGGTGATAGATGGGGTGGCCTACTCCTACTGTTGCTACCCTGGCATGGCCATCCTCTGCGAGAAGAGCACTGCGACCCTGCGGCTAAGCGGACACTAGGTACACCATCCTGGCCATCGACTACGGTAACCACACCATCAACCTCGCCGATGCTCTGGTCACCACGGACTGTCCAAGAATCCACCACAACCTCACCATCCCAAGGGAAGTGTGGCTTCAACTTCACGGCCACCGGCAACAGCACCATCTCCTTCCTTGACTGCCCTTTAACCGCCACCAACCCTCCGCCGCCGGACATCATCTGGATAAACTGCACCCGTGCACCGACTTCGAACAAGGACCCACACCGTCACTCCGTGTCCCAGAGCTCGGAGTGCCGAAGGGGGACTGGTTCCGGGCGTGCAGGGAGGTGTGGCTCCTGTGCTGAGGAGTGGCTCGCGATCCCAGAGTACTGGAGGCGGCTGGGGAGCGGCGGGTAAGGCCAGGACATCTCGCACGCGTAGCACGGCCCGAGGAAACATTCACTCCTGTACAAAAATCTTAGACCTTCATTCAGGGTGCAGTTAACATGGTTCAAATGACTGGTATTTGCTTCCATTTACTTGCGGTATATATGCAAAATTCAGATATCTCGGGCATGAGATTTGGTGTGGAGACTTCACCCTTGGTGTATGACACTCAATGCTCACTAAAAGAGAAGCGTGTCACTTTGACAAGGGGGAATTATGTCATAACCATTAAAATGGAAATGCTAGAAAAAGATAGAAAGTCATGCAGAATCAAGAAAATAGTACTGAAGAATGCTGAAGCATTTAGGCATATCTCATAAGAAAAAGAAAATGGAAAATACGATGCTAAAAAGTACTGAGAAAACTTGTATACTTTGACAGCTTTATATTTTGTCAATAATGTATATTGCAACTACTCATGAACGCTGTTCATTTCTTGCATGTACAGAAAAGAGAAAGATGTAAGAAATATCTCTCAGTGACATGATAAATGTTTTGCATCTTCACATTTTCGTTCATCTTTTACCAGATCAGCTTCGGTCAAGTGCATTTATTATCCTAGTTACCGTGTTCAGTTTATCTGAAAGATTGCAACAATAATAAGTCTATCCTCTTCAATAACCTGAAATGCATTTCTTTTTATTGTGTGGCACACATGCTTTCATTATTCCATATTTCGACTCATTTATGCCTCTCTAGTTAGGTGGTCGTAGACAAAGTCCAAACAAACCAATTTACAACTAGATTATATAGGCCCTTTTTTATGCGTTTCCCCCTCCACATTGCCTATGCAGATATAATAGCAAGCTTCACGAGCATACTTGTGTTATGTCTACTTTTCATAGCATGTTTGCTAGGCTTCTAGGCATACAGATCAAGAAAGAGATCGAAGGAAACACCATGGATTGAGTCATTCCTACACAAGAATGCAACAGTATATCCAAAAAGATACACTTACACACAAGTGAAAAAAATGACGGGAACTTTTGCCGAAAAGCTAGGTCAAGGTGGATTTGGTGTTGTTTACAGAGGAGCCGTCAGATATCAGTCAAGATGCTTAAGGACTCAAAGGATAATGTTGAGGAATTCATCAATGAGGTAGCCAGTATGCGATGACAAATATAATCTGTCAGTAATTTCCTTATAGTAGATGGGGGCATGTAAAGTGCAGGTGCATGGGAAGGTGCTGAGCACAACGCAACTTTTTTTTTCTTGCTATATATGAGGTGTTAATTTTGCACTAGCATCATTGCATCAATACTTAGAAGGCACCAGTGCTTAGCAGGTTCTTACACATATTCGAGGAAACACGCATTGACTTGTAATCAGTACAAACATCACAAATGCATATTCTAGGAAAAAAGCTCAGACTTGTACTCAGTGGCAAACATCCTAAATGCATAACATTCTATAGAAAGGGGAATGACTTCCCAGTGCATTCATAACAAAGATCTTACTGGAGCTTGATTCAAGATTATTTTCATTTAAGGCTAAAAAGAACATAGGCGGTTCCGAACAAGAAAGAAGAATGATAAAACAAGATACAGAAAAAATCACTGACTGAAAACAGTGGTCACCATGGGATTTCTTGACCATCCCAAGCGAAGAACTTCCCGTTGTCAGTCTTCTTGGCATTTTCGATGATGGACAGGAGCTTCTGAACAGAGAACTCCCTCGTGAAGAGCTTATCCTTGGCCACATTTTTCTGGAATGGCCGAGAGAGGTCGGTGTCAACTGTTCCTGGATGTAGCAAAATGCAGGCGATGTTGTCCTTCTTGCCCAACTCGACTGATGCAGTCTTTGTCACTGCAAAACATGACCAATACATGCATTTTAGAAACCCAAGTGAAATCAAGGTAGATAGTTGCGTGATAACGGGCTAGTGAAATTTGAATGGAACATGCATCTTACTGTTCACATACATTGATTCAGTGCAGTTTTAGAAGCTCTGTACGAATGCCAGCCTCCCAAACCGTTGTCTCCTATCGAGCCAACCCTGGCACTCATATTTGCAACAACCGAAAAACCTTTCCCTGTTTCCAAGCTCGCTCCAATCTTCAGGAACGGGCGCATGTGCTGCCAAAATGAAGATCAATTCAGACATCGGAGCACAATACAATATCCATTCAGACACTAGAGTAAACACGCAGCAGGGACTAGCGGAATGTTGACACGATTCAGAAAGGAAGGCAGTGACCTCTACCTTGATAACTAGAATAGGACCGACAGCGTTCACTTCGTATGCCAGTAGCAGGGATGACTTCTGAAGTTTGCTCAGTGAGGTCTCTGCAGAGCAACCTGATTTCAGTGGAAGCCATCACATGCCAAATTGTCAATAAATGAATGCAATGCAAACCGAAAGCAGTGCCCCAATGTGAGGAACGGACGGTTTCTCAATCAAATGTGAAGAGCAGACCTGGATGTATGACATTTGGGATCGAGAGGATGCCGGCGGCATTGATCAGCAGGTCGAGGGATCCGTGGGTCTCCCCAATCGCGGCCGCCGCGGCCTGCCATGTCGAAAGGCTCCACCGGTAGTATCGCGTCGCATAATTCTGAGGAGGGGAAGGCAGGCGAACAGATTATGATCCATTACCTCGATGGTGCTCTCGTCGGTGACGTCCAGCGGGAGCACGGTGAGGCGCCGCGCGTGCTCCCGCCTCAGCTCCTGCAGCTCGCCGGCGGAGTCCGGGGCGCGGCAGGTCGCGACGACGCGGCCTTGGTCGCTCCTCCGCAGAAGCTGCCTCACCTGCCGAGGCATGAGACGAGATCAGCGAATCGGAGACTCGGGGGAGCGGAGGGCGATGTGCAGACGGAATGGGGATGGAGGAGGAAGGGGAAGGAGAAGAAGGGCGGCGAGGTGGGAGGGGAATAGGCTGGGTCTGTGCACTCACGAACTCGAGCCCGATGCCCCGCGACGCGCCCTGCACCATGGATACGCCGCCGGCGCCGCCGGCAGTGGCGGACGAGAAGGCCCTCACCGCCGTCGCCATCGCCGCTCTGAGATGGTTACCGCGCATGGTCGTCCCTCTCTTCCGTCGCGGCGTGTAATGGCTTCGTCGTCTGTCTTCACGCCTTCACATGGTTGGGCGCCGTCCGAGCTTGGGGGGTCGCAGTAATGGCGGGGCGGCGGTGAACGTGACGGGATTTGCGCGGCTGGAGGACGGTACACGTGTGTGCCCCGCTCCCCTTCGCTTTCTCCTCTCTCTTTTTTTCCTTTCTCTTTTGCGCTTTTAACCAGCGGTTGCCTGGCACGGCCCGGCCCACCATGGCCCGTTTAACCGCGTGCCGTGCCGTGCCAGCACGCGGGCACCAGATAGAGGCCCAGGCACGACACCACGGCTAAACGAGTCGTCCCGCGGCACGTCTGGCCCTTACGGGCCATTTTGGCACGTTGTGCCAGATTAGCCCAGAAAAAAATGTACTCCCTCCGATCAGATAAAATGTCCCAGAAACATGCTGGCCACGTACATCCACTACAGGAATGGCCACCTGTGCCGACGGCCGCAGCCCGTCGGCAAAGGACCCAATGCCGTCGGCACACACCTATGCCGACGGCCACCGTCGGCACAGGGTGGTCGGCATAGGTCCCCGTAGGCACAGGCCACCTGGCCGTCGGCACAGAAGAAAACCGTCGGCACAGCTTTTCCCGACGGCCAGAGACGCACCGTCGGCACCTAGTTTGTCGGCACAGCGGCGGGTGGGGCCCACATTGGCCGGGCGAGGTGGAGGGGTCTGTGCCGACGGCCTGCCGTCGGCACAGCGTCGCCACGTGGAGGCAGCTGGGCGCTCCAGGGATGGGCCTGTGCCGACGGCAGTGCCGTCGGCAAAGGTACGCCCATTTGGTCACATTAAGGGGTCTGTGCCGACGGCAGTGCCGTCGGCAAAGGTACGCCCAGAATTTTTTTTCCAGCGGCTCGTTTTTTGCAGCAAAAATAGCAGAAAAAATAATCAAAAATCACGACAAATTCACAACAAACAAGATCACACAATGGCTCCATATATCATCAAGTAGATACACACATAGGACCATCATCAAGTAGATACATACATAGCTAGATGTCTAGACGTCCAAAGCCCTACATCTATTGCGCCGACGGCGACGGGGTGAACCCCATATCTCCCCGGCTGATAATAGGTGAGCGTCGGATCGGCGCAGCAGAAGCACCGGAAGAAGGCGAAGCACCAGGAGAAGCTGAAGAACCGGGAGAAGGACCACCAGAAGCGCTTTCCTTGCCCTGGCTCATATTGTTCAATCAACTGCATTGAGAAAGAGAAAACAAGTAAGCATCAAGACATAATAAAATGTAGACACTAAGCATAAAGACATATGCAATGAAGAAGCATGTCGAAAAATAAATACTAAAGAATAAAAGACATAATAACATGTAGATACCAAGCATAAAGACGTAATGCAATTAAGAAGCATGTTGGAAAATAATTACTAAAGCATAAAGACATTATAGACCGTCACCTATCGTCATCACTCTCCTCATCAGGGTGTTGGTTCTCATTCTCACTATCACTATCACGTGAGTAGTAGGGCGGAAGCTCATCGCCAGGCTCGTCATCGTCGTCATTTTCCGCATGAAACTTCGAGAGCACATCTATGTCCTTCAGATCCACCACTGACTCACCACGAGTGTGTGCATTGTTCTCGAGGTCCTCGAGACCACCTATTTGTAAGTCAAAGTGCCCGAAGTCCTCTTGCTCTTGATAGAAAATTCCCTCGTATGTTTTAGGGTCAATGTTGTTGTAATCGTCGTCGGAGGGCCTGGGTAGCTTACCATGTGGGGATACCCGGAACACGACTTCCCAGCCCTTGAGGTTCTCTTTCTGGCATGGGTAGGGCAAATAATAAACTTGCTTGGCTTGGTGAGCCACAATATAGACATCGGCTCCGGTATAGGTGGTTGAAGGCTTAACTTCAACTAACCCAATGGAAGGCTCACTTCTCTGTCCACCATGTGGTCCAGTGCATGGGTCGAACCAGTGGCACTTGAACACAACGAGCTTGAGTTCTATGTTCGTACGATTGAACGTCAGCTCGTATACGTTTTGTAACCTTCCGTAGTAATCTACGTAATTGGCTCCATCGGCTCCTCTGGATCCTTTGGTGAAGACCCCAGTATTTACAGTTTTTGCTCCAGGACGATTATTCTGGTGATACTCTGTATGGAAGCGGAACCCATTCACATCATACTTCTCATACTTAATGACGGTACGGTTAAATCCTTGGGAAACACATCTCAGCTCATTTGTCATCTCAACGTTGGGATCAGCTCCCTACAAGTACGGTTCAAATTGTTTTGTGCATTAGTTACGTGTAATAAGAGGGACAAGTCACATATTGCAAGGTAAGAGGGACACGTTAGAAATTACTTTTCCCATGAACCAAGACACAAATTTTTTTCCTCCGTGAGCACCCTCTTTCAGAAGAGTGTCCAGCTCCGCGGGATCGGGATCCACCGTTCCCAACCAGTATTCATCTTGGAATTGTCTAAAAGGAGAAAATACGTATTAGACCGAAACTGAGTTACTAGTTGCAAAGTAATTTGTTCACCATTTACCTCATGAAATCGAGTACTTCCGTCATGTTTATAAGCACATAGAGCATTATGCAATCCTTCTCTTCCTTGGTCAATTTACATTTTTCACCGGCACCGGCCTTGCCACCGGGACATTGGAAGAGGAGGAGCTTGGGGTCATTCTTGGGCTCGTCGACATTGTACCGAGTGACCGGGTTATGCATAGTGGCAACTTCATCGGGAAAGTACGTTGTCACGGCGTCTGCCATCTCCTTGAGTATTGTTGCCTCAGCTATGCATGCTTCAATCCTAGCTTTGTTTCCAGTTATGTTTCGAATGTACTTAAACTCTCTCTCAATACAAAACTGCCAACGAAACTGCACCGGTCCACCCAAGAGTGCCTCGTTCGCGAGATGCACAACGAGATGTGCCATCGGAACAAAGAAGCCTGGCGGAAAGATCATCTCTAACTTGCATAGCAACTCCGGCACAAGATCACGCAGCTTCGCAATAATCAGGGGACATATCTGTTTCGCACAGAGCGTGCGGAAGAAATGGCTCAACTCCGCAAGCACTCGCCAGATACTATCGGGGAGATACCCTCGAAGCATCACCGGCATCAACCGCTCAATCCATATGTGATAGTCGTGACTCTTGAGCCCAGTGACTTTTCCTGTAAGAAGATTGACTCCATTACTTATATTGGAACAGTAACCATCAGGGAACATCACGGCGATGTTTTTGAGCCACTTGAATGCCTCCTTCTTTTGGATATTATCAAGGCAGTAGTCGGCATTTGGCTTAAACCAATTTTTTTGACGAGGGTTAGGAGGCTTCATGTGTAATCTCTCCCTATCACAGAGCTTCTGAACATCAACTCTAGCCTTCACATTGTCCTTTGTCTTCTTAGGAATGTTCAGGACTGTGTGAAAGATCATCTCTCCAACATTCTTTTCGGTGTGCATCACATCGATGTTATGGGGAAGTTCGAGGTCCTTGTAATACTCTAGCTGCGTTAAGCCTGCCACATGAGTCCAGTTGTGCGTTACACCATATCCCTCAAATCGTGGGCCAGGTCCCACAGCAGGCACGAGAGCACTTAGCTCGGCATCAACTTTTGCACCATCGAACTTCGGTATCGCTTTTTCTTCACGCACAACTACGCCCTTCGTGAAGTTTTTTTGGTCTTCTCGATAAGGATGCCTTCCTTCGAGGAACTGTCGATGCTTGTCAAACGCGACATACTTGCGACCTGACTTTAGCCAAAGGAACTCAAGTTGGTTCCTGCACACTGGGCATGGCCATTTACCAGCTGTACACCATCCGCAGAATAGGGCATACCCGGGTAGGTCGTGCATGGAATAGTGGAACCAAATTTTCATCGAGAAGTTTTTCTTTGATGCTCGGTCGTATGTCCACGTCCCATTGTGCCATGAGTGGTGCAAATCATCCACAAGCGGTTGCATGTAGACACTCAAATTCTTCCCCGGGTATTCGGGCCCTGGAATGATCAGCGACAGAAACATGTGCTTCCTTTGCATTAGTACCCCAGGAGGGAGATTGAGCGGAATAACAAACACGGGCCAGCAGCTGTATGACGCAGTCGACATCCCAAATGGATTGAACCCATCTGTTGCTATTGCAATTCTGACATTCCGAGCATCTGCTGAATTAAGGGGGTGTTTCAAGTCGAAGTTCTTCCATGCCTCACCATCAGATGGATGTCCCATCTTTTCCCGTCCTAACTCGTCGACGTATCTCTTCCCTTTCCTGTGCCAAGTCATTTGTTTGGCAGACTCCTCGGACATGAAAAGCCGCTGCATTCTTTTTATGAATGAGAGGTACCGAAGAACCTTCACAGGGATTTTTCCCTGCGTCTTCCGACCATCAGGCAGCGTTTTCTCCTCATACCTAGAGGCCCCACAAAGGCTACAGTACTTGTCATTCGCATATTGTTTCCGGAACAACAGGCATCCTTTTGGACAACAATGAATCTTTTCATAATCCATGCTGAGCGATCCCAATAGTTTCTTCGTCTCGTGCATGGATTTTGGCAGACAATGCCCTTTGGGCAACATGTTACCAGATGTTGTCAGATTAGCTTCAAAGCCTGCACGGGTGGTGGAGAACTGACACTTGTCACTTAGTAGTTGAGCTACGGCATCGAGCTGAGAAACGTTTGCACCCTCGTATAGAGGCTTCGTAGCCGAGGCCATCGTCTCATAGAAAGCCTTCGCGGTTGGCTCTGGTTCCTCCGGTGCCTCCGGTTCACCCGGTTCCTCCTGTTCCTCCTGTGGAGGTGGCGAATCCGGCATGTAAGCAGCATGGTGATCATCTAGCATGTTTCTCAACCCATCGTACTCATTGCCATCGATCCGCTGCCGCATCACCCCAACTCTGAGACGTTCGTACTGATCAAATTTGACATGCGTGACGTAGTTAGGCGTATACCCATACAACCAAAGATGTTTAGTCATATCTTCCTTTCCTTGACGGTCACGATTCTTGCAATGAGTGCAAGGGCACCTTCCACGAACTCCTTTTGCCTTTGAACCACGCCCTAACTCCTTCACTAATATATTGGTCTTCATCTCCCACTCCTCTGTTCTTTTAATCTTATCGACACGGCCACTGTACATCCACCCATTATCAGCCATCCTCTGCTTTATTGGGAGCGAAACAAGCACGCAGTCTTTTAATATGCACCAAGTAATAATAAAATGATTTAGTGTCACCAGATTAATTACGGTCAAATTTTAATCTTTACATCATGCAAGGGTTCACCTACACTTCTAATAGGAGGGCCTATCCCGCCCGAGTACGTGTAGATCGAGCCGTGTTCCATGTTCTACCCCGACCCGAGACGGAATTTCGGCAGCACCTCCCCGCTGTTCTTCAGAATACACGTCTCGAGCTTGTCAAGCCGAGAGGGTGTGCATCCGAAGAACAACAGGGAGGTGCTGCCGAAATTACGTCTCAGGAAGGGGTAGAACATGGAACACGACCCGATCTACACGTACTCGGACTGTCCAACAGGACAACCCGGAAGTGTTACGGTTATAAATATGCAAAGATGGACAATCCTGCATATTTATAAATTTGTAACCCTTCCGGATGGGATCTGACTCGGGTTACGCGACTGACTTGGTGATCTAGACCAAAATAAACCTATGCAGCAAGAGAGGCGAAAGATTTATACCCTCGAAGCGTGATCGGTGGCCGGAGAAGGTCGAGGACGTGCTCCGGAAGAGGGCGACAAAACAAAGGGCACCGAGGCGGCCCCTCCTCAGCTGGAGAAGCCGCGACGACGCGGGGACCGACGGTGCTGGCTGGCGGGAAGCTACGTCATCTAAAAAGTACAAACAATCGAAATATATAAGCAAATATCCCTCCATTTTACCTAATAATTAAACATAAAACAGAATAAACCACAGAACGATGTAACCATATTAGCTAAACATAACACATATAGACAAGTAGCACAATAATACATAGGTAGCATGTATGATAAGTCTAGCAGTACAACAGGTAGCAAGATAAGTCTAGTAGTACGACAGGTAGGATGATAGACATCCTAAACTCGACTCGCGCCGGTGTCAGTGGCGTCGTCCAAGCGGTCCCAACAAGAGGACAGGCTGCTGCTAGAGTCCTCGCCCTGCTGCTGCGTGCCGGAGGGGCCGGCCTCGCCCTGCCCGCGCTGCTGCCGGCTCTCGCTGAAAACCTGGTACTGGACCGCCATCACCTGGGGATCAAGGAGGAGATCCTTGACCAAGGGGTCATCCTCCTCGCGCTGGTGGCGCGCCCTGAGCAGCCTCTCTGCCTGCCGGTGCTCCCTCTCCTCGGCCTTCGTCGCGATCCTCATGCCATCTGGCGCTAACACATGCGCCACGCTCCGCTCATCCTCAAAGTTGAGGATCGCTCTCGCCCCAAAGTGCTGGACCGCCGCGCAGTCGTAGGCGCGGGCCGCCTGCCACGGGCACCTGAAAGTACCAAGCTGGATCTTCCTGTGATCCACTGTGATCTGAGCTGCCCAAGTCGGGATCTTCGTGGGTCTCCGATGAACACCACGAAACTTTCGCTCCGGCTCCGACATGATACTTAGTTAAGTAAAAGCATTTGATACACGGGTTAGTCAAGGAAGCATAGATAAAAAATATAACAAGAACCATGTGACAGAATTACTATGTGACAGAATTATTCAATGTGGTGAAACCATATAACATTTTAGCAATCAGTGAAACCATATAACAGCTACCAAATGCATCTAGCAAGCATATAATAGGATGCAGCACTTTGATGGACATCTAGCAAGCATCTACAGATCCACTAACATCCATTTACCAATCCATCTAGCAAGCATCTACAAACCGAGAAACAAATTCGGAGCAGGAAATAAAATAGAAAAACAGAAGAATCGGCCGGGATCGTCCTCACCTTGATGGACGGAGGCGGGGCCGGCGAGGTGGTGCCGCGGGGTGGTGCACGGAGGCGCGGACCGGGGGCGTCGGAGCTGTCGGCGGCGTCCAGGAAGGAGGGGAACGGGGGCGTCGGCGCTGCGGCTGGTGGGGCGGCGGGGTGGTGCACGGAGGCGCGGACCGGGGGCGTCGGAGCTGTCGGCGGCGTCTAGGAAGGAGGGGAACGGGGGCGTCAGCGCTGCGGCTGGTGCGGCGGCAGGGAGCGGGTGGGGCGGCGGGGTGGTGCACGGAGGCGCGGACCGGGGACGTCGGAGCTGTCGGCGGCGTCCAGGAAGGAGGGGAACGGGGGCGTCGGCGCTGCGGCGGGTGGGGCGGCAGGGAGCGGGTGGGGCGGCGGGATGGTGTGCCGGTCGGCGGCGGGGAGCGGGGGCGACAGGGCGGCAGGGTCGTGGTGGCGGCGCTGGGTCCGGGTGAGAGGAACCCTATCCTCTCGCTCGGGCTGGCAGGAATGAAACGAACGGGTAGGCTCGCTCGGATCTTTTACTGGTCCAAGCCCTGTGCCGACGGCTTTGCCGTCGGCACAGATTAGATTTTTTTTTTAAATCCTTTTCTTTTATTCTATTATCTGTACAAATGTAAAGATAAAAAATAAACAGCTGTATTTGTCTGGTTGTGTTTGGTTGGGACATAGGCACATGGGAAACCAACTTTTATCACAAGTTTTTACAAGATTGCCCCCGTTTCGTCCGAAGTGGGAGTTTTCACCTCTAAGCGCAGAAACTCACTAGAGAGAAACTGAAGCCGGTGAATCCGGTCACACCCCGGAGTAGGATATTGGAAATTTACAACACACAACACACTTGTATACATATGGTATGGCATAACCTAGGGTTTGGTGGGGTTCCGACGCTCCGGGGCCCCGCTTCGGCGAAACCCTGAATCCGCTGAAAAAACCCTAACGTTTTCGTCTACCCCCATAGACGTGTGTCGAAAGGGGGTAGGCCAGTGGACTTTTTTGCCTGGTTGTGTTAGGTTAGGCCATAGGCACATGGGAAACCAACTTTTATCACAAATCAACACAAGATTCCACCCGGTTCGCCCGAAAGGGGAGTTTTCACCTCTAAGCGCAGAAACTCACTAGAGAGAAACTGAAGCCGGTGAAGCCGGTCACACCCCGGAGTAGGATATTGCACATTTACAACACACAACACACTTGTTTACATATGGTATGGCACAACCTAGGTTTTGGTGGGGTTCCGACGCTCCGGGGCCCCGCTTCGGCGAAACCCTGAATCCGCTGGAAAAACCCTAACGTTTTCGTCTACCCCATAGACGTGCGTCGAAAGGGGGTAGGCCAGTGGACTTTTTTGCCTGGTTGTGTTAGGTTAGGCCATAGGCACATGAGAAACCAACTTTTATCACAAATCAACACAAGATTCCACCCGGTTCGCCCGAAAGGGGAGTTTTCACCTCTAAGCGCAGAAACTCACTAGAGAGAAACTGAAGCCGGTGAAGCCGGTCACAACCCGGAGTAGGATATTGCACATTTACAACACACAACACACTTGTTTACATATGGTATGGCACAACCTAGGTTCTGGCGGGGTTCCGACGCTCCGGGGCCCCGCTTCGGCGAAACCCTGAATCCGCTGGAAAAACCCTAACGTTTTCGTCTACTCCCATAGACGTGCGTCGAAAGGGGGTAGGCTAGTGGACTTTTTTGCCTGGTTGTGTTAGGTTAGGCCATAGGCACATGGTAAACCAACTTTTATCACAAATCAACACAAGATTCCACCCGGTTCGCCCGAAAGGGGAGTTTTCACCTCTAAGCGCAGAAACTCACTAGAGAGAAACTGAAGCCGGTGAAGCCGGTCACACCCCGGAGTAGGATATTGCACATTTACAACACACAACACACTTGTTTACATATGGTATGGCACAACCTAGGTTTTGGTGGGGTTCCGACGCTCCGGGGCCCCGCTTCGGCGAAACCCTGAATCCGCTGGAAAAACCCTAACGTTTTCGTCTACCCCCATAGACGTGCGTCGAAAGGGGGTAGGCCAGTGGACTTTTTTGCCTGGTTGTGTTAGGTTAGGCCATAGGCACATGGGAAACCAACTTTTATCACAAATCAACACAAGATTCCACCGGTTCGCCCGAAAGGGGAGTTTTCACCTCTAAGCGTAGAAACTCACTAGAGAGAAACTGAAGCCGGTGAAGCCGGTCACACCCCGGAGTAGGATATTGCACATTTACAACACACAACACACTTGTTTACATATGGTATGCCACAACCTAGGTTTTGGTGGGGTTCCGACGCTCCGGGGCCCCGCTTCGGCAAAACCCTGAATCCGCTGGAAAAACCCTAACGTTTTCGTCTACCCCCATAGACGTGCGTCGAAAGGGGGTAGGCCAGTGGACTTTTTTGCCTGGTTGTGTTAGGTTAGGCCATAGGCACATGGGAAACCAACTTTTATCACAAATCAACACAAGATTCCACCCGGTTCGCCCGAAAGGGGAGTTTTCACCTCTAAGCGCAGAAACTCACTAGAGAGAAACTGAAGTCGGTGAAGCCGGTCACACCCCGGAGTAGGATATTGCACATTTACAACACAGAACACACTTGTTTACATATGGTATGGCACAACCTAGGTTTTGGTGGGGTTCCGACGCTCCGGGGCCCCGCTTCGGCGAAACCCTGAATCCGCTGGAAAAACCCTAACGTTTTCGTCTACCCCCATAGACGTGCGTCGAAAGGGGTAGGCCAGTGGACTTTTTTGCCTGGTTGTGTTAGGTTAGGCCATAGGCACATGGGAAACCAACTTTTATCACAAATCAACACAAGATTCCACCCGGTTCGCCCGAAAGGGGAGTTTTCACCTCTAAGCGCAGAAACTCAGTAGAGAGAAACTGAAGTCGGTGAAGCCGGTCACACCCCGGAGTAGGATATTGCACATTTACAACACAGAACACACTTGTTTACATATGGTATGGCACAACCTAGGTTTTGGTGGGGTTCCGACGCTCCGGGGCCCCGCTTCGGCGAAACCCTGAATCCGCTGGAAAAACCCTAACGTTTTCGTCTACCCCCATAGACGTGCGTCGAAAGGGGGTAGGCCAGTGGACTTTTTTGCCTGGTTGTGTTAGGTTAGGCCATAGGCACATGGGAAACCAACTTTTATCACAAGTTTTTACAAGATTGCCCCCGTTTCGTCCGAAGTGGGAGTTTTCACCTCTAAGTCCACACACTTGGTTGAGAGAAACTGAAGCCGGTCACACACCGGGGTAGATTATTGGACATTTGAATCACCCAAAACACTTGTACACATATGGTATGCATCAACCTAGGTTTTGGTGGGGTTCCGACGCTCCGGTATAGACAATTATTCGCGACGTTATTTTATGTGGGTGGAAACCGCTATTCGGCGAAGCTATGTACATAGAATATGAATAAAACATATTAAACTTAATTGAGAGTAATAAATAGATACATAAAAAACAAGATTAGGGTAAAAATGTTAAAAAATGGTAGAGATCTCTGCCGACGGCTTTGCCGTCGGCACAGATTGCCGTCGACGTCACCTTAACCTCTGTACCGACGGCTTCCTGTGTCCTGACGGGTGCCGTCGGGATAGAACATCTGTGCCGACGACCGTTTCTTTGCCGACGGCCTTGTGGACGGCTGATCCTCGTACGCCCCTGTGCCGACGGCCCCGATAAATAGCCGTCGGCACAGGTGCTGGCCGTCGGCACAATTCGCCATTCCTGTAGTGATCTGCAATGTACAGCTCGCCTCACTTTTTACCAAAGGAAGTAGAAAATTCTAAAAATTAAGTAAAATGAGGCACAAGTGTCATATGGGATAAAAGGTGAACTTTATTAATGTTACCACATTAAAACCTTCCATCCTTAAAAGGAAAAAGAGTAAAGCTCGCGCTAAAAGTCGAAATTACAAAAACAAAAACAATACAAAAGGGTAAGAAAATTACAAATACTACAATTATGTGTCTGATTCTTCTTCATCAATGGCGATATTTTCGAACGCAGATAGAAGTTCTTGGTTATCGGCAGTGTGATTGGATCTATGTTTGGCAAGTTACCCATCTTTCAAGGTCATTGGTTTCTATTATGCAAGGTTTTTTATTATTATTTATCTGTAGAAAAGGGTAGCCTAGTCTCTGCATCGATTGATGCATGCGGCTTTTATTATTCAACAAGGATCCGACAAAGAGTATACATCAAAAGGATCCGAAGCCACCACTCAACACCTACAAGCCTGATAATGAGAGAAAATCATGCCAGCAGGGCCTTGTGCCCTAATGACAAGAAAAAACCCCATCAGCTATAAGCCTGGAACATTCGCATACCCCGAGACACCCTCTAGGTGAACGGGAGCGTTCATCCGGTCAAGCAGATTCTTAGTGAGCACCTCCAGCACACGCTATTGAAGCCGTCGCCACCAACAAACCACAAAGCCACCGGGGTAGAGATCCGCATAGCCCTCGCCAGTCCTGCCATCGACGCCGCCACGGCGCCCGACAGCGCCTCCACCGTACGCGCGTCCATCATCCCGCGTCCGCCGCCGAGACCCGTCGTCGTCGACGCAGAAGAAACACGCCGCTCCTCCGAACCACCTCCAAACCAATCAAGCCGATATCTGCTCCAAAAACGCTGCCCTTAAGAGGGGTAACGACGCCGGACGCCGCCAATGTCCAATCCGGGAGACTCAGATTTGGGGTTTCCCCCGGAGCAACACGAGTGAAGTGACGAGAGCAGCGAGGATGATGCCTTCAACAAGGTGACGACGTCAAGCGTCGCCGTCATCGTCAGCCAAGACCGAGGTCGAGGCTCGGTTTTCACCGGCTGTCACGTCACCTCGAACTCGTCATGGACCACCGTCGGAACTCGGTGTGGGATCCCAAGATCCCCCACACCGGTCCCAAACCGGCCGACCACCTCCGGCAGGAGGAGGCCACCGCCGCCGTGCCCGGGGCCGCCACCCCGGCGCCCATGTGATGTGGACGAAACCATAGGGTAGCCGCCGCGTGTCTTGGCAGGAATCAAGCGGACGCAGGTGACCGTGTCCCTCCAGACTCAACGAGTCCAGATCGGGCGGCGCCGCCGCAACCGCCATCGCCTGCCGCCATCGCATGGCGGATCTCCGGCCGCCACCGCCACGCACCACCGCAGCCATCGAGAGAGGACGGGTGCCGCCTCCTCACCTCGTGGTCGCGACCATCGGAAGCCCCGCCGCCGCCTTGCCGCGCGGGCTTTGCCCGGCGACACCTCGCAGCGGCAGGGGAAGGGAAAGGCGGCGAATTCGCGCGTACCGGCGTTGTGCGCCCTAGTGCGGCCCAGGCGCGGCCTCAAGGGAGTGGAGGGCGGGGGGAGGGGGGAGAGGTCGGCGACGAGGGGATCGGTGGTGGTGGCAGCTAGGGTTGGGGTCGGGGAGCGGAGCGGCCAATGAGTTGGGTGTTGATGCAAGGTAACTCTAACAGTTTAAAATTTTGAATTCCCAATTGTAAAACTTTCTGGAGTATGTACAGCACCGTTAAGAACACACATTACCTTCAAAAATCTGGCACCACGAATAGCTTTTCATGAACAATCAACATTTGTGATTTCCCTTAGCCAACTGTAACAACCAAGTCGTACTTTCAAGTTTTGTTCTATCATGCTTTATTTTGTTGGATAGGGTCAATCGCTCTTAAATATCCTGATATTTATGTCATATATAATTCTAAACACCTTGACCTAATAATTAATGAAGAATAGTATGTTTTAGGCCAGGGTAGAGGGCCCTCGCAGCCTCACCCCGATCCGCGGGGAGCACTATATGTGGCACTAGAAACTATTGAAGTTATAGAAAGAATTATGATAAATTTCTACATCCATTCTTTTATACTCCTCACTATTTATACATCATAATTTGAATGATGGTAACATCAAAAAATGATATAAATGATGCAAATATTTAGTGTCGATTAGAACAAACATAAACTTTCAAGCCTAGCAAACTTGTGGGTTTAATGAAATAATTTTTCTGGTGAATATTAGAAAATGACGACACTACATATGTTAAACAAATAACAATCGGAGGGACACAGGACATGACGTTAAAATTTTGATAGATAATGATTATGGGGCTATGCGACTATACTTGCATGAAATACTCTTCGTGCTAAACAAAATATCAGTTATCCATAGTAAGAAAGGAGTTAAATTTCCTCGATGGATCATGAATTGATAGTTCACGTATATACAATGGGAGGCATAAATACATATTCTGATTCGGCGAAAACAGATTTATCAATCTATATAATTTATGAAATAGTGCATTCCACTTTTTACCCTCTTGTTATGCTTTTGCGACACTAATTAGCCCATCCACTACCAGGGAAATGGCCTTCTGTGACGCACCAAAAAAGGCTTTCTGTGGCGCATGGTGGGTGCGCCACAGAATTGTCGCCACAAAAATGTGAATTCTGTGGCGCACCCCCTCGTGCGCCACAGAAATCCCAACATTCTGTGGCGCACCCAGGTCCATGGGCCACAGAAACATCTTTAGTGGCGCATCCTCAGGGCGTGCGCCACCGAATATCATGCGCCACAGAAAAATAGGGCATGCGCCACAGAATACATGTACAGGTATTCGCAATTTGCTGCTGCCCGCTGTACAAATACAGGTATATTACAGAAATACAGGTATATTACAGGATTTATACAGACAATAATATAAACAACAATATATTTTGACAGGTATATGAAAACAAACACATTACTATGTCATCACATTACTTATATCCCGAGATAACATACATATAGAGTGACAAGTGCGGAATTTTTACACAAATGTTGATACAAAAGTTCATCGTTTCACACGTTACAAATGACCGCCGGTTCCTTCCGGGCGGTGGCGACGGCTGCAGGTTTCGAGGGCTTCGGGGGACGGATCGGGGCCCGGAACTTCGAGATGGCGCCACCCCTCATCAAGAAGACCCCCCCCCCCCCCCCCACAAGACGAATCTGGTTCTTCGGCCATGGCGTGACCCAGTTGGGGCACTTTCCAAGGACCATGTGGCCATCAGCTCCCGGAGGTTGAATGGGGGGGTCGATGTCGAAATACGCAGACACTACCGTAACCACCTTGACCTTCATATTGGCCTCGTCCATTCTAGTGTGGTGCATTTCGTGGCTCTTTGGTTGTATGACAGTGCCCGCAGCAACTTCCTTCAACTCGCCGCCGGGCTCTACCCTATGCAGGAGTATGCAAGGGGAGTCCTGAGTCAACACATGTTGGGCATCATGAGATGGCAGTCATCAAAGCAGGCATAGTTATAGAAGATGACGCGGACTAACTAATTAGTTACCTTGGTGATGGCGTCCAGCTCGGCTAATGTCGAGACAAGGGCGTGGGTGCCGGCGGCCGGACTATTATTCTCCGGCGGCTCAGGTGCAGTATGAAGCACCGCCGTCGTAGGGGGCGTCGGTGCGACCAAATGGAGCGGCGGCTGCGCCGCGGCGTTGGGCGGCGGGGTCACCAGGTCCGGCGACAGGTTCTGCTGGTTCATGGTGGAGTTGCTGCCGGAGAAGATGGGCACGTGTATCGGCCCCTGTTGACCTCCCGCATTCCAGGCAGCTATCCCCTCCAATAACGCAGGGGGAAACATCTCCCGGAGCCTGTCGGTCACTAACTTGTCAACCGTGTTGGAGTCCACTTTTTCCTTCTCTAGTGACTCCACCTTCTTCCTTAGCTCCACAACCTCGGCTCCATCCTTGGTCGGCTTCCTCCTCTCCTTTCTGGTCGCGCCGCCGTCCGAGCTGTAGTACTCTGTGAACTTCATGCTCGTACCAAAGCCGGACACACGGCCAGCTGAACTCGGCGGCGCCGACTTGTCCCTATTCCTGAAAACGTTCGTCGCCCTGTTGAAAGTCGTGTCCCACGGTTCCGTCGATCCCTGGGACGACGGGCCGGCCTCAGCGTCAGCCGTCAACTCTTTCTCCTGCAGACAAAGGTGAACCCACTTAGAAATTTGGCTTTGTTATCTAATTAGATCAACGCAATGGACTTTGAGATATATGTGGTAATTAAATTCCCTTACCAGCACTTTCTCGAAGTCCCTCACATCCTGATCATCGTTAATGAATTCCCCAGTCTTCCAGTCCAGATGGTAGCGGGACCGGACAAAGTTCTGGATCTGCTCATCTGTGATTTTTTCCCACGGGTTTTCTTTTCCAAGACGTGCAATCTCGGCATCCTCCTTGTCCCAAACGGGCTTTTTCCCTCGGTAACCGCCGCTTCCCAAATGGTGGTTACCTATGTTCAGCTCCCGCATGTCCTTCCCCCACTTGGTCCATTTTTTAGCCTCCTCAGTTTGTATGGACAACTTGAATTCCTCGAACTCTTCTTCGGTGATGTGCGGCTCTTTTTTACTAATCTCCTCCCAGCTGGCACCCTTCCCAATCTTTCTCTTCACCCGGGTTTACCAGCTGCTCAAGGCGGTGCTCATCTTCGTGATGGCTAAACTGTCCACCTTTTTGTTGACCGGCAGCGGGAACGTGTATCGTTGGTAACCCTCTTGAGAAGGTGTTCGACCAAAGCCTCATTGGCTGTGCTTCTGAGGTCCTTCGTGTTGATCGACATGCGTTCCCGGAGGATGCACCCTAGTTGCATGCTGTACCCCGAGGCAATATCCGCAGGCGCCACTGGTAGGCCACTTGCCGTGACCTCAGTGAACACGTCGGTGACATTGGCGACCGATTGCGGTGTCCGATCCCTCCTTGGCTTCTTCTTCTTCTGAGCGGCCGGGTTGCTGCCGCCAATACCACCATCCGTGTGGTCGCTGCCATCGGAGGTGGTGGTGTCATCCTCATGGCCGCCGTGACCTTCTAAGTTGTATTCGGTGTCGTCCTCCCGTCCCTCTTGCTCATCGTCGGGACGGTCGGCGCCACTGGTGGCGGCGGCATCCTCCTCCTCACAGAACGACTTGTTCTTTTCTCTAGCTTCTTTTTCGACGCTCATGCGCTTAGAAGTGTCGGGCTCCGCGTTGGCCGACATGTTTGCACTGCATTAAAAAGAGACAAAAAGTTAGTACAACAAAAATATAAGAAAAAAATCACTTAATTAAGTACTAAGATACCCCGGGCCATGCATTAGTCGCAATACCCCATATGTCCTATTATTAGCAAAGTCATGCCAAAATTCACGAAAAATTTCGGCATGACCTTTGCTAAAAATAGGACATATGGAGTACCCGAATTTGCCGGAACGGAAGTTAATCGACATTCCGGCAATCTCAAGGGCCTCTCGGGGTACCTGCATATATTTCACACATCCACACATCTTCGGCCGGCATCTCCGGCCGGCAACAAACAACATATGGAGTATCATCCACATCCACACACATCCACAATATCTCACACACATCCACATCCACACACATCCACAATATCTCACACACATACGTGGCATCACCACATCGACATCTCACCTGAAAGAACGTGGAGGTTCTTCTAAATTTCCTGCATACGGCAAAATAATGCATTAGTTAATTAAACTTAACCTTAAAAATAGGTTACTTAGCATGATAAACACTAGTCATGATATTACTTAGCAATTGCAGAGAATAAAATAAAATTAATCTAGTGACCTAGCAACTAACCTAGCTACTGCCACTAACCTAGCTACTATCAAAAATAGTAACCTAACAGCAACAACTACCTAGCAGCAACTAACAGCAGCAGCAAGCAACTAACCTAAGCAAGCAACTAACTTAGCAAAATTTTAAACTAACCTAGCAACTAACCTAGCTAGCAGCACTAACCTAGCAACTAACCTAGAAACTAACCTAGCAACTAAACTAAACTAACAACTAACCTAACAGCAACTGAAATCAACAAATTTGACTAAGGAATTTGCACAAGCACCTTCGGTGCTAGGAGGGAGAGGAGACCAGGGAGAGGAGGAGGGGCTCACCTTCGGTGCTAGGAGGGAGAGGAGACCAGGAAGCGCGTGCTCTCGGTGCTCGTGGCAGAGGGGCGGCGAGCTCTCGTCGTCGGCAGTGCTCGGGGCGAGCTCCAGGCGGCGGCGAGGGGCGTCCGTGGAAGGCAGAGGCGGAGAGGGGCGACGGCGAGAGCAGGGCGAGGGGAGAGCAGGGAGAGAGGGAGACGTCGACGGCGAGGGCAGCCGGAGCGTCGACGGCGAGGACGGCGAGGGCGGCCGAGCGGCGGTGGTCGGCGGCGGTTGGTCGAGAGCGCGCGGGAGTCAATCGAATTGGGGAATTTGGGAGAGAGAAGAGGCTGGCGCGGGGGCGGGGCCACATGTAAGTGGGGCACAAAAATTCTGTGGCGCACGGTTTCAGCGGGATGCGCCACAGAATTCTGTGATTCTGTGGTGCATCTACTGGGGCGTGCGCCACAGAATTTTGTGGCTGGAGTTGTTAAAATTTTTCCTAACAGTTATTTGACAATCACAGGCGCATGTCCCAGTGGTTAGAGTGGGGAAATTTCAGTATGTTGGGGCAGCCAGGTTCGAATCCTGGCTGTCTCACATTTTTTTTCTTTAAAAAAAATATTTTTGGTTAAATTTAAAGAAAGAACACACATTTGTTATTCTTTTAAAAATTATTTTTTTAGTAATATTTAAAGAAAGAATAGATACACATTTTAAAGAAAAGAATAAACACACATTTTGTTAGTAGACCATTATTTTATTCATGATATACATATGCTCTTGTCTCACACACACATACAAATAAATACACAAAAAAAGTCTTCTTCCTCCCGGTTCCGAGCTAGTTTCTCTTCACAATCTTCTTTCCCTTCTTGGCGGTTGAATACTTTAGGCCGGGCACCTTGAGATTTCTTCGTGTGAACGGACAACCTTTAGTAGGTAGGGAGGTCTTCTTTCTTTCTCTACTAGTAGTAGGCATGTCGAAGTACTTGTCGAATTCCTCCTCGATCTTCGGATCGCCGTTCTTGTCCAAGTCTTCCTCGTTGGTGTCTCCTTCCATTCCGATGATGCTCCTCTTGCCCCTCCTCACGACAACATGGCTAGGCTTTGTCAGGTCGGTAATGAAGAAGCATTGGTCAACTTGGCTAGCGAGTACCCATGGCTCATTTTTCACGGAGGCGTTCTTCGATTTGGCTTCGGGTATAACCATGGTGGTGAAATACCGGCCTTCTTTTTCGACGTTCTTGGCCCATCTCAGACGGAACATTGGCACCGATTCTCCACAGTAGTTGAGCTCCCATATCTCCTCGATCCTTCCTAAGTATCTTTGCTTGACGGTAGCCTCGTCATCGCCGTAGGATAGCATAGTTACTCCTGAGTTTTGATATTCGCTATTCCTGTCCTTTTCCTCGGTGCAGAATCTGTAACCGTCACTAGTACAGAACGACACATCGGATACCCCTCTATGGAAACGGCAGGAGTTAGGCGACGGAGAATCGAGCCTTCCGCGCGGAAAAAGCCGCCCGCGAGGGCTATCCTCCCGCGACCCGCGACACATCGGCAACTGTTGTGCTTTCCGCAACCGTTTGCTTTATATGAGCAACGGACATATTTTCGTGTCCGTATGCATTATTTTCATTATTGTAAACGGTTAATATGGATGACCGTATCCGATGATTCCATCCAGACCTAACGCTATGAGTGGTGTCGAGTTAGCCAGCTGCGGAGATTCCCATAAGACTGAAAGATAGGAGCGGCGGCGGCGAGGGCGGAGGCGGAGTCCAGATCTTACATCTGTGCTGCGGGCGTCGATAGGCGCGCGGTGGTTGCCGGCGTCGAGAGGCAGCGTGTTGGTTGCCGGCGTCGAGAGGCAGCGCGTTGGTTGCTGGCATCGAGAGGCAGCGCAGGGAAGCTTGGGCCCAATTCCACAGCTACTGGGGCGGTGGTATAACCCGAAAACCTACTACTTATTTTTTTAATTATTTTGATTTAGGAGCGCGGAGTATAAATCTTACATATGTAGTTTGCCATTTTACTAGATGGTTCTTGATCGAGCTTGGATGTACGGTGGTCGCACGAGTCCTGAATTCTCACAAGGTGTGGTTGAATTCTTGGACAGGGCTTTGCAACACATGGTAGAAAGTAATGAACCGAAGATGTTTTGTCCTTGTCTTACCTGTAAGAATGAAGTCTTGTGGCCTAGAAGACAAACGATAGAAGAACACATTATTTTGAGGGGATTTATGGAATCGTACACATGTTGGTCAAAACACGGTGAACAACAACCAGCAATCTTTGCCGACAACCGTGATGATTTGAGCAACGATAATCATGAAGTCAATGCCAGAGATGGTTTGGGCAACGCTGATGATGATGTGCATCCAGATGAAACCAGAGCCGATGGTCCACAAAAAAACCTAGAACAGATGATCAATGATTTGGAGAATAATATGGAAGGTAATGATTAGATAAAGAATTTCCTCTGTCAGTCGGCAGACTCGAAGAAACCTCTGTATCCGGAATGCAAGCTCAGCAAGTTGGATGCGACACTAGAATTGTTGAAATACAAGGCAGAGAGTAGTACATCCGATGTGAGCTTCACAAAGCTGTTAAAACTTGTCGCATTATTACTTCCACCTGGAAATGACTTGCCAGCGAACACTTACCATGCCAAGAGGGTGATCTGCCCCATTCCAGCCGAGTACGTGAAGATACACGCTTGTAAGAATGATTGTATTCTCTACCGAGGGGAAAATGAAAATATGCGGCGTTGTCCCATATGTAACTTTCCTCGTTACAATGTGGTCCAGTGTATCTGCGCACTATGTATCCGTTCGAGCGCTTCATGGGTATACTCAAGCACTACGTCCGTAACAGGTATCGGCCAGAGGCAAGTATCGTTGAAGGATATCTTTCGGAGGAGGTGGTTGACTATTTCATCAGCTACATGGATGGCCACCGACCTATCGGGGTGCCTCTGTCCAGGCATGAGGGGAGGCTAGATGGAAAAGGGTTAATGAAAGATAAATCATGTTGGCCAGAGTGTGAATTATTTGAGAAAGCACATTTGTACGTATTGCAGCACCTTGCAATCGTTACACCATATGTGGATGCTCACAAGGATCTACTTAGAATTGAGCTAGGAGGCCGAGGCTTGACAGAGAATCAGAAGGAAGCACAAGTCTTGAAACTGCACAGCCAGAGATTCGCTATTTGGCTGATGACGAATTGTGTCGGAGATGATGACGAGACTTTAAAAAGTTTGGCAAGAAAGCCAAACTTTACGGTTCATAAATGGGAAGCATATGACCTGAATGGCTACACCTTTTATACAAAGAATAGAGACAACAAGACCATGTATCAGAATAGCTCTATTAAAGTGGAAGCGGTAGATCCGAATGGGAGGAAGGATTGGTACTATGGAGTAATTGAGGAGATTTGGGAGCTGGAGTACGATACATTACTCACGGTTCCATTGTTTAAATGCAAATGGGTCAAACTGGGTCATGCGAAAGTTGACCAGTACGGCACTACATATGTCAATCTCAACGAATTGGGATACAAAGATGAACCTTTCGTTTTAGCTACCCAAGCCACCCAGATCTTCTATGTCAAAGACCTACTACATAAAAATTGCCATGTTGTGATGAATGGGAAAAGGAAGATCGTTGGGGTGGATGACGTTACTGATGAAGAAGAGTACAACCAGTATGAAGACTTGCCAGCAACTGGAGAACGCATACAGATCAATGACCGACAGGCTCCTGGAGATGGCTTTTACGCAAGAGGTGATCACTCCGATGGGGCAATTTACAAAGGAAATATTCAGGTTGATCCAGTTTTACTAGAGGAGGACGAAGAATGAGCAAATTAATTTGTACCCTAAAGTGATAATTGTATTTCTTAATTGGCAAAGTAATGTGCTGTTGTTATTTCTTAATTTTCAACCGTAAACGCTACGTTTATTCAAATTCCGAAATATAATTTATTTATACCACATCGGCAACGGTTTTTTTGAATGCACCGTTGCCGATGTGACATAAACCCTACTTCCAGACTTAAACTTTGGGGACCAACCTACCACCCCTCGCATTTCCCCCCGCTCACCGTCTTCAACACCACCCCCGGCGGCGTACTCACGCTCAGCTGAGTTCATTATGCGGACTACTCGGGCCGCCCTTGCGGCGCAGGCGGCTTCCCTGGCCGTCCCCCCACCCACGGTCTCAGCTGAGTTAGTTATGCGGACTACTCGGGCCGCCCTTGCGGCGCAGACGGCTTCCCTGGCCGTCCCCCAACCCACGCCGCGGGGCAGCTCCAGGCTACGACGGCGTCGCGCCGACGCCGTGGTCAGCGAAGACGCCCAGAGGGTGGGCTCTATGCCCCCCCTCAGGCGACAACCGCGGCCACCGTCTCCACTGATTTGGCTCCCGGAGATGCTGCCGCCACAGATCTGGCCGCCGTCTCCACTGATTTGGCTCCCGGAGCTGCTGCGGCCACAGATTTGCCCGCAATAGAGGAAGGGGCAGACAGCGGCGACCTCATACATGCCGGAGACACACTTGGGACAGGTTAGTTGTGCTGATTAACTGTATTACACACTGTAAAGTCGGACCTTTTAGTTTTAATTAGATCCACCTTCTATTATTCACCTGTTATTCAGAGCTGTTGTCTGGTGATGAAGGGTCCTCGAGCTCATCCTCGCAGCAGGATCAGTTTATCATGAAACAAAGGGGTCGAGGAATTAGAAAACCAACCCTAAAGCCAAGAGGAACATTTACAGTGGAGATGATTGACAAGAAAACTGGTGCCCCGTTGAAACCAGTCAAGGCACATAGGAAATTTAAGACATTGTGTGGGTGTGTAGTCAGGGAAAAGGTCCCCATTACGGTTGACGACTGGAGTCAAGTCACTCCAGAAGAAAAGACTTTCATCGTCAACGCCATAATGAGCCAGTTCCAGCTCGCAAATGAGGAATGGAAGCCTGCAGTTCAAGCTGCTGCTCTTTCTAAAGCAAAGGATTCGTTCCGTAACTTCAGGCACCGTCTGTACTCCAAATTCCAGAAGAAAAATCGGGATGCTACACTTGTATACCCCTTCATTAAACCTGACGACTGGAAGGAGTTCAAGAAGTATAGGAGGACGGAGGAGTTCCTAACAAAGAGTAAAGCCGGCAGCGCCCTCATCAGTAAAAACAAGCATCCCCACAATATGGGGGTTCTTGGATATGCTGGTTCGAAGCCCATATGGAGAAAACAGGATGAAGAAGCAGTTGCTTCGGGGGGCACGGTTCCTTACTCTGATCTTGAAGGTGAACGGGCACGAGACTTCTTGAGGGCGAGGTCTAAAACAAACGAAGTTGGTGAACTTGTTATAACTCACCCCGAGACCCAAAAGTTACATAAAACAATGGTAATAACCATATATAACCTAAGTTGTTTCCTCCTTAACTGACACAATATTTCCTTGTGTACTGAATTCAGTGTACTACTTGTCTTATCTCCAGCTGGAGCTGAAAAATAAAAAGGACAGCGGAGAGATTCTGGCACGAGGGAAAGATGACATTCTCTCAAAAGCTTTGGCTACGCCTGAGCCCTCTGGTCGGTCTCGGACGTTCGGCACCCATGTTGGCCACAAGAAGGCTTTCGCGATAGACCAGGCTGAAAGGCAGGCAATGAAAAAGGCCAGACATGACGCTCAAATGAAAGCACTAGAGACAAATATTACGGCCAATATCGTTAAGCATCTTCGAGACGGTCACCTTGATCCCGGTAGGGGGGAGTGCCCTGCAGCCAGGAGTAGTTGTGGATCATTGTCGGTTGATGGTCTTGTAGACACCGGCAAATATGCTGTGGACGACATCACGAGCCCGGTGAGATGCAAACTACATGTGCCTGTAACCGTGATGACGCATCATCCCCTGGTGGCAGCACTAGGTATGGTTCAGCCACCTACCGATGTGGTACCTCAAGTGGATGGTGTGCCCTTAAAGCCAGGTTTTGCAATGTGCTTTGTGGACAAGGTCATGCCTGGCTTCGAAGGCATCTTGCTATTTAACACCTGCGTCGATGCAGACGTACAAAGCTTGGGCCAGGCTAAGCTGAGATACGTACAGTGGCCCAAGAAGGAGATTTCTCTTCTCAGTGCCCTGCCATCCACCTCAACAGCTTCTCGACAGATGGCGTCGTCTGAAGGCCTCCGTTCAGCACAGCTCCTCCTTGATATTGCGGCCAAACAGCCTTCCAGAGAACAAGCAGTTGAAGATACAACGGTTGCACAGAGTTGTGAAGCCACACCAACACCGCCTGTCGATGGTAACTCACCTACTGCCCTTGTGGTGAACAACACCACCAACTTGGTTGAAGCTACACCAACACCGCCTACGCCTCCGCCTCCGCCTCAGCCACAGCAGGCTTATCTGCCGCCTCCGCCTCAGTCACAGGAGGCTCAACTGCCGTCCCTGCCTCCTCAGCCACAGCAGGCTCATCTGCCGCCTCCGCCTCCGCCCCAACTTGTTCGGACACGTAGAGGCACCACACCCGTCCGGGCGAAGGACCATGCCAAGATGGCCCCGATAAATAGAACCCCGATGAAGCCCAAGCCCAAGCCCAAGACCATTAAAAAAAAAATACTGCACCGATTGACAGCGACCAATACCTAGATGACGAAGAATTTAATAAGAAATACAATGCAGAGGTGCAAAGTGGCCCCAAATACGTGCGTGGACAGCCATTGTTGACTAGAGATGGATTACAAAGATCAGGCTTGGCTTGCCAGCAGCTTCATGAAAAGTACCTCCTATGTTGTGAACAGAATAAGGAGATAACCTTCAGTATCAGGAAAGAGGATTTTTACGGCGTCCAAGGTGACGTTCGTTATAACTGGGAGTTTTCAGAGATGTTCCAAGTTTTCAACCTGAATATTGTTGATGGCACGTTCATGCGTTTGTTCACATTGTATGTGCCTTACAAATACTTTTCACATTTTAATAGCTTTCTTCTGTTCAGTACATGCTAACTATTCTCTTTCTTGTACTTAGGAGCCAGGTATTCGAGTGCAACCGCAGGAAAGAACCGGTAGGTTTCCTTGATCCGGCTCTTATCAATTACACGAACATCTGCAGCAATGGATACGACGATTATTTCAACTATGCTGTGAAAGCGTTGACTCATTATCAAGACAAAGAGTTGATCCTGCTTCCTTACAATCAGGCGTAAGTTTGTTATCAAAAATTATCTGTACATCCTGCTTCCTTACCATCAGGCGTAAGTTTGTTATTTTCCTTTGCAGTTCTCACTGGTTCTTAGCTGTCATCATTCCTAAACAGAACAAGGTATTGTATATAGATTCCCTACTTGGAAGTACAAATTATACACCCTTGGCGAAATTCTTGAACAGGTATTACATCGTTCCCTAGTTTACTTTATGATTTAACTTTCACGTGTTGTTTTCTCAATCCGCCAACTCATTACTTTTGTAGTGTGTTCGAAAAGTACTTGACGATAATCAAGAGACCGTTGGCCAAGAGAGGAGAACAGGAGGCCATATTGAGTCACGTACAAGTTAACCCGGTAACAGTTGCTACTTTATTCCTAGTTTTCACAAATACCTGCTAGCAAACCAAACTAAGTGAGCGATTTTGTCACCAACATTACAGTGCCCTCAGCAACCACCTGGTACAAATCTTTGTGGGTATTATGTGTGCAATGCAATATTGAAAGTCGTTCCCACCTCGAGAAGTCTGCCAAGCCTCGATTCGGTTAGTAATCCACGACATCATCAACAATTCATGTTTCCTAACAATATTTGCAGACATACATGACGAAAGATACCTAACTAAGAATCTGCCTGCAGCTTATAGGTGGAATGGGACGTGCACCTTTGAAGAAGGATGTTCTTACGATGGTGAGAGGCAAGTTTGCTGCGTTCGTCCTTGAACACATCGTAAGCAAGGAGGGAAAACTACACGACCCTAATCCATGATCATGAGATCCTATTCGGCATTTGTTCACCTGTCCATACCGGCATTCTCGCTGGTGAGACTATAGATTTTTCCAAAACAATTGTTGTCACCATTGTGGTGTAACTTCTTTAAATTGTGTCCACTTTTTTCCGAACAATGGCTGAAAACTTTGTATTTGTAGCAATAGCAATAGCTGTGAACTTGTATTCCAACATTTGCTGTAAACTTTGTGTTCATATGATTGTTGTAAACTTGTATTGCTGAATGTCTGCTAAATAATTGCTGTAGCATGGGCGTGCAAGCGCAGCTAATTACTATTAGCTTGCAATTAGACATAGGAAACGGGCAAACAGAAATAGCCGTTGCCGACATGATACAACACTGGTAACGGAGGACAAAACCCTCCGTTGCCGAAATGGTCACACATTGGTAACGGAGAGCCGGAGGCTCCGATGCCGAAATTTTCTCACATCGGAAACGGTGTTCTGCCACCGTTACCGATGAGGGCCCCCACATCAATATCGGAAGTGGGGACACGGACCCTTTCTCCGTTGCCGAAGGGGTTTTTGGCCCGTTTCCGATGTGTCGTTCTGTACTAATGCGTTGATGTCGTACGACTGATAGGTCCTTACGTTCTGTGCTCTTCCACCCAAGGTTCGATCAATTGTAAGTGTTGTAGCGCGACCCGGTGAGCCCTGTCGAAGTCGTCGCGTCGACCACGAATGATGACAGGGAGTGAGCGGTAGCCCTCGCGGTGACCAAATCCAGCGAGCCTGCCGAGGTGCCTCCTGGTGGGCAGACCAACATCCTCGTTCTTGGTGCTTAGATAACTCTGGCAGAACGAGATGCACTCGTAGGTTAGAAAGCCCTTGGCCATGCTTGCGTCTGGACGGGACCTGTTGCGAACGTATCCTTTCATGACACCGTTCTGCCTTTCGAACGGCATCATGTAGTGCAGGAACGTCGGCCCTAGCTGCAGGATGTCATCAACGACATGGAGAAGGAGATGCACGCAGATGTCATAGAATGCGGGCGGGAAGTAAATCTCGAGCTCGCATAGTATCACCACGATCTCGTCCTGTAGCCTGTGGAGCTGCCTCACGCCGATCGACTTCCTGTTGATGACGTCGAAAAAGTTGCAAAGGCCAAACAGCGTATCACGGACGTGCTCGTCCATTATCCCTCGGAACCCAACGGGAAGTATCTGCATCATCAGCACGTGACAATCGTGAGACTTCATCCCGCTGAACCTCTTCTTCGTTCCGTCCAGATATCTGCTTATCTTCCCCGCGTAACCGTAAGGAAATTTGACTCCTAGGAGGCACCTGTAAAACTGCTCGAGCTCCTCCGGACTCATAGTGAAGCAGGCAGCGGGAAGCACCACTGCGTTCTTCTTTACCCTTTTGCGGCGACCTTGAGTCCCTTCCGTCATCATCATCATCACTATCGGGGGCCTGAAGATCTTTCTTGATGCCAAGCCATTTCAGATCGTATCTTGCTTTCGTCCCATCCTTGGTCTTTTCCGACATGTTTGAAAGAGTGGCAAGAAGACTCTCGGTAACATTCTTCGTAATGTGCATTACATCGAGGCTATGTGGCGTGTGGAGGACCTTCCAGTACTCCAAGTCGTGGAAAACAGACCTCGCTTTCCATACACTCAGTAGCGGATCTACCCTCGGTCACTTTTTTCCCGGCGCAGGGCACTCCTCCCAATTTTTCAAAAGCTCGTCGATTTTTGTGCCGCTCCTCGGGCGCGGTTCTCTTTCGAGCTCGTCTGGACCATCGAACAAATCACCGCATTTTCTCCACGGGTGCTCCATGCGAAGCCACCTTCGAGCCCCTGGGTACACGGTTTTCGAATACCCGGGATCCCTTGGTAGCTGGATATGCGGGGTCTCATCCATGCACTTGACACATGCGCAGAATCCGTGGCCCACCTAGGCCGATACATATGAGTATCCAGGATAGTCCTGCACCGTCGTGAGCAACGCGGCTCTCATATCGAAATAATCTTTAGTGTAGGCGTCCCACGTACGGGCTGGCGTCTCCCACAACGTGCCTAACTCCTCTTTCAACAGCCCGAGATACAGATGTATGTCGATACCTGGTTGTTTCGGCCCCTGAATGAGAATACTCATGTGTATTTACTTTTGCTTCGTGCACAGCCACGGAGGAAGGTTGTAAGGCCATACAAACACGGGCCAGGTGCTATGTGTGCTACTCTGGTTGCCGAACGGATTTAGTCCATCGGTGCTCATACCCAGCCTGACGTTCCTTGCGTCGCCCCTGAAATCTTCGAAGGCGATGTCCAATGCTTCCCAATTGCTAGCGTCTGAAGGGTGTGTCAGGATCCTGCCCTTCTCCGGATCTTCTTCGGGCTTCTCCATTTCTGCGTGCCATTGCATGAGCTTTGCTTCCTTAGGGTCCACGAAAAACCGCTGCAGACGGGGAGTGATAGGAAAGTACCATACCACTTTTCGAGGATTTTTCTTGTTCCCACTCTTATACCGTCCGTGGCCGCACACCGGACATGTGGTCATGTCCTTGTAATCGCCCCGATAAATTGAGCAATTATTAATGCAGGCGTGGTATTTGACGTGCGGTAGGTCAAGAGGGCACACGACTTTCTTGGCCTCCTCGATACTACTTGGCAATGTGTTCCCCTCGGGGAGAATATCGTGCATGAATTTCATGTTCTTGTCGAAGCTCACGTCGGTCCATCTGTTTTGCGCCTTCATCTCCAGAGCACCAAGCGTTACTTGCAAGCGCGTATCCTGGGGCCGACACCCAGGATACAACGGAGTGCTCCCGTCTATCTCCATTTGCGCCAGCTTGGCTTTCTCTCTGGCTGCAGCTCTGTCGTTTCTCGTCTCCTTGAGGAGCAGTTCTTGAATATGAGCATCCCGCAAGGCCGACATTAGCGGGGTCTGCATGCTCGCGTCTTCTCCACCACCATCTACTTCTTCATCATGACCGTGTCCGCCGGCATCTCCTTCGTCATGATGATCTTGTCCGCCGGCATCTCCTTCGTCATGATGATCTTGTCCGCCGGCATCTCCTTCGTCATGATGATCTTGTCCGTCTTGTTCCAGCATGAAACCGCGCCTGAGCAGGTGATCCTCCAATTGTCCAGAATCAGGGTCGATCCACCTCACAAGTTTGCATTTTCGACATGGACATCTTATCTGGCGCCTGTTGCACCGAATCATGTCCGCCTTCGCTTCTTCCTTGTATCTACTGATTCGACCGGAGCTCATCATGTTGACCATGGTTTACTACGCGGTATACATAGAGCAGAAACGAGAGTATATATGTTAATTAGAACCGCAACAAGCACACACAGACACACACATGCATGCAAGGTCGCCGAAAAAATTCGGCATGACCTCTCTTAAAAGTATGACATATGGGTAGTGCAAAAATTTGCCGAAATGGAAATTAATCAACATTTCGGCAAACATCCATGCACCACGCCGGCGCAAGCAACAACAAAAAGTTTCTTCCGGACCAATTCATGCACAACACACAAGCTTCATGTATAATCATCGTCATGCCATCGTGCAAACTTCACCTACAACATACAAACATCCACACACCGCCGGCCACACAAAACATGCATATGCATGTCCATCCAACTTTCCTCACCTAGTAGATTCGCTGCCGAGACGTGACCGCGATAGACGAGAGATTGTGTGGTGTTGGAGAGAAAATAGTGGAGAAAAAGAGATGTGGGAGAGAGGAGGAGAGTATATATGGAGAGCCTCCCGGCCCTCAACAATTATCAATCAACAAAAATAGATTTAACTACAAAAAATGGAGAAAAGTATGTGCAAAATGGCATGGGAGGGAGGAGGTACACGAGCTAGGTGGAGGAGGAAGAAGAAGAACAAATGGGTAGGGGAAAGGGGGGCTGGCCCCTTTTGTACATCTGGGAAAGCCATTCTGTGGCGCATGGTCCCACATGCGCCACAGAATTCCTGCTTTCTGTGGCGCACGGTCCGTGCGCCACAGAAAGAAGAAATTCTGTGACGCATGTGGGCCCATGCGCCACCGAATATCTTTCCCACCAATCATTGGTGTGGGCCCCATCATATTTTCTGTGGCGCATGCCCACAGATGCGCCACAAAAATAGCGCATGCGCCACAGAAGTCTATTTCTGTGGTGCATCTGTGCGCATGCGCCACAGAAATGACCCCAGAATTCAAAATCCAATGATTGGTGGTGGGGCCCACATGTTTTCTGTGGCGCATCTCCATGCGTGCGCCACAGAATGTGTACTTTTAGTGGCGCATTTGTGCTGCGTGCGCCACAAAATGCGCACACATTCTGTGGCGCACCTCCTATGGTGCAGGTGCGCCACAGAATATTTTTTGTGGCGCACGCACGTTTTGGTGCGCCACAAAATGTCATTTTATAGAAAGGCAGTTTCCTGGTAGTGATCTAGCGGTAAGTCGTCTAAATTGTACCCATTTTAGAAACTTTGAAGCCTCCTTTTTCCGATGCATTTCCGTTGGGCAAGGTGCGAGATGATGATTGAACCTCATATCAGAACAACAACATCATACTTAATGGATATTGAAGATGAGGTTGGGCATTATCATCGATGCCACCCTCCGATCTTTACATATTTTGACGCACCACATAGTTCTAAGATGACGGACTATTCTAACGAAACACGCGGATGCCAAAATGGTGTGAAACTGTGTTAAGAAAATAGATACGCTATATTTCTAATTTTGCTTCACTAAGTGGGGCTAACAAATGCACAACTGTGGGGTAAAAAAATGGAATTCACTCTTTATGAAAACCACATAAAATACACTTTTATAGATCATAACTGGAAAGATCTTATTATATATCTTCTGTAAGGGGTAGCTCTAATTACTAGAACTGAATTATATATGTTGTTAAAAACGAACCTATAGGAGATCTCAATTCCATAGTTACAATTGCAGAAAAAATGAGATGAATACTTTATTGTATATTTGAACATTCTCAATGTGGAAGCCCTTTTGCCATCTATAACACAAA
This sequence comes from Poa pratensis, assembly GCA_947311845.1. Classification (NCBI taxonomy): domain Eukaryota; kingdom Viridiplantae; phylum Streptophyta; class Magnoliopsida; order Poales; family Poaceae; genus Poa; species Poa pratensis. The sequence continues at coordinate 12,850,896 of CAMZMU010000010.1, forward strand.
TGAACCATGCAAATTCAAATTAACCTACGAACTCTGGTACTCCATGCAAACAACTTGATAATCAACAGTGGTTAAAGTTGACTACCCAATCCACCAAAAAAAGATTATACACTTGATTTGGGCAAATCAGGCAAGATAGTATATGAAAAATGTTAGATGTAACGCACACAAATAATCTATGATCTACACATCATACATTCTCTTAATGTTGATAAGCATAATCATAAGATGTACCATGCAGATAATCAGAGATTTGGTATGTGCCAAGGAGAAACAACATAAAATTCCTCTACATATGAAACAACACTAATTTCGTTGCTACATAGACAAAACCCCAAGCTGCGGAGTGCTCATGTTAGCTTGATATTCCTCTTTGAGTCCATCTCACAGAATTTCATGTCAATCTTTCTATCTCGCGAAGTGTCTTCTTTCTTTTGCAACGAGGTAGATAATATACCTCACCCAATTGTATAAGCCAAGTGTGTGATTCTTTCAGATTTTCTATCAGTTTCAACGGTGACGGAGCTTGGCCCTATTCTCAAGAGGGCAAATGGGCTGAAGGGCAAGAAATATAGCAAGTTTTGGTAAACATCAAGTTTTGGCAAATAGGCTCCGTCGGATCTTTGTAAACATCAATTACAACATAGAGGTCCGCTCAAAAAAATAAAAATCAATTACAACATAGACATTCACACGCACCCACGTCAGTGCGTCACCATACACAAACACATCAATTACAATAAGCTGGATATATTTATGTGCATACATGCGGTGTGGACTGTGCAACCAATGGACTTGAGACGTGGATGCTGGTAGCCTGTCTCCTACAAGCATTAGCTAGTGCTGTTATGCTGCTAGCTAAGCCACCAACTTTGATCTGGTAATGTCGTAAAGAAAACACAATCTGCTTCTTCTATCAGTAATTTAGTATCCACAGAGGAACAAACTATTGTTCTTCTTACTTCTTTTTTTAAATGAGCCTAGGAGATTGCTTTTCTAAGATCGATATGTATGTTCCATAACTTCGTGTATATACATAATTACATATATAAACTGATAACATATCACCAAAGATGAAATGGAAGTATATATATTTTACTTGACCAGCCAAAGAAAAAAGTAGTCGTTGATTTAAGTATTAACAAAATGAAAGAAAAATAACAAAAAATATACTAAAAAGTTACACACATCAAAACCCAATCTTAATTAGAATACACTCAAAACATCAAAGCTATCAAGCAGCCTATAATCCTATCTACCAAAACCAAGTTCATAATAGATCGTACGTGCTGGTACACGTGTGATCTTCCCCTAGCTTCACACCCGAGAATCTTAGATCTCGTACGTGCGTGCATGCAAGAACGCAGAAAAAGTCAATCAAATCCAGAAACGACGGCTAATTAATACCATGCATGCAGCAAGGTTGATCGTATAAATTGACGATCGGTGACATGCAAAAGTGGCTAGCACGTGGCGTAGAGCTGGGCCAGCTCCCTCACGGCGTCGTCCTCGCCGCCGGCGCGGAGGTCGGCGGCGTTGTTGAGCATCCACAGCAGGTGGTCGAAGAGCACCACCTCACACTTGACGGCGACGCCCGGCGCCTTATTACTCTCGATCCCGCGCCCCCCACCGCTGCCGTCTTCAGTGGTGTCGATGAGCGCGGCGATCAGCGGGTGGCTCAGGTGCTTGGCGCTGATCAGGTACCGCCGCCGCGAGCTGCCCACGAACACCACCGCCGCGCCGTCGGCCGTGGCAGCAGTGGAGGCCACCGCCTCGTCGACGGCGATGTCCCTGGCGGACATGGAGCGGAGGTTGCCGTAGGAGCGCGACGACCTGCTGCGCGACAGGCTCTTGCACTTGCGCAGCAGCACGTTCCCCAACCTGTTCATATACGCACGCACACACGCAAAAACCAAACCGATTAAACTCCTAGACTAGGACAAAATCAAGCAGACGTACACGATCTGAATGTCAAACAAAATGGAGATTGGGAATTGTAAATCTACGTGTGGGTTGTGTTGGTGAGAGGGTGAGAGGAGGGTGGCACGTTGTTGTTAGGCAAGTGAGGTAGTCCATCAGTCCCGACCTCACTTGCATGGCGGTTGGCCTAGTTAACTGGAGTGCGGATGTAGGTATGGGATGAGATCTGCATCGGACCATCCATTAGATTTTTATAAAAAACTACCAAGCAGGAGACGCACTTCGTAAGCACGCCACTGCTACAAGCTCACACTCACACAATGCCTACCTACTTACCTAGTCCCGGAGTTGCCGAGCTTTGAGATTGATGAAATCATCGTATCACTGTCAACGACAATGTCGTCTCCCCTCCGAGGGAATTATCCACTTCAAGGATATACACATAGCATCAACTTGATATATTATCTCTCATATGTTCTTCCAAAGTTTGTCGTTCAGAAGATGTTTGCCGTTCAAAGGAACTCAGCCTCCTTCCGCCCATTCCAATGATTTCTCGAAAGTGTTTCAAAATTGAACTACAACTACAAGAGTGCTCAAGAATCTTGACATATTTTTTAAGAAAAACTTTCACAAAGTGGACTATCATGTATATAGATTCACGACTTTCGAGCCACAATAACCATGTTCATGGCCATATCCATAACATACTTCATGATATTGTGACCATATTTGTCACTAAGGTGCATTTTGTGATGACAAACAATAGTTTCAAAAGAATCTTCTACTTTTTGTTACAAAAATATCATTATATATTTTAGAGTGCTAAAAAAGGTTTCTTTATGAAGAAAGAGCAAGTAATATGGTGAAAAATGTCACCTCTCCAATTTTCATAGAAATTAGACTGTACTGATGGACAATTCCCAAGTTTTATAAATTATTAACTGTGTAGCAACTTTCACAGATTTAAACGACTTTATGTCGATTTACCTAATTGAAATGTGAATTACAAGTGTGTATAAATGGTCCTAAGAATTCACAAAAAATATTTTGAGGTATATCAGTAGTCATAGTATTGGGAACCACCGATAGCTTTGAAAGATTCAATCCCTTGCTATGAATAGCATTGCCGGCAATTTTGACGTTGTTTTGAAAAAATGAAGATAATTTTAAAAAAATAGCATCCTTCCTCATGCTCTCATCTTATGTGTGCTAGTTGTGAGAAAAAATAACATACTTGCAATATGACAATTTTTAAAAAAAACTCCTTCACAAATGGGCTATCATGTGCGAATATTCGTGACTTTCAGAAAAAATGACCAAGTCATGGGCATATTTGTGACATAGTTTATTATAATTTTCTGAAATTGTGCACAGAGGTGCATCTTTTCATGACAAACAATGTTTCCCAATAGTACTTTTTATGAAAAAATCATTTTCCATTTTATAAGTGCCCAAATGGGATTTTTTTGTGAAGTACGTGCAAAGAATATGGTGCAAAATGGAACCTATGCATTTTTCACACAAATATTAGACCATATTTGCTTGACAATACCCAAGTGGTGGTTTTAAGTTGAGTAGTGACTTTATGCTGATTTATTGAAAGTAAATGCAGAGCGCGTGACACATGCGACACTTGCGCCGCCACTAGTCATTGTCGGCCCCACAACTAGTCATTGTCGGCCCCACAACTCTAACTCGGCCCACGCCATCACTTCCAGCCCAATCACCACCAGCGATCCCATGGTTGTTGCTTCGATCTGAATCTAGGGTTCTTCGGCAGGGAGACAGTACACTGAGGGGAACAGATCTAGGGTCATCCGATTCATTTTCAATGGGGCTACGGCAAGCCCTGGACAGTGTGGTCGGTCCTTCAGCAGAAGGTTAGTGATTCACGAATTTCGATTTTGTGTATGCTTTTTTTACATGCTGCAAACTCTTGTCTTTTTCTGCAAACACACGATTGAGATGCTACGAACAACTCTAAGCATCTGCTGCAAATGTTACCTTCATGGTACAAATGTTTGTGTGGTGTGCTGCAAGCTTTTACCTCCAAGCTGCATAAGTATGACGATTTTTGGGGTATTTTCCAATTTTTTGCATACTCGTATTTGTTTTTTATGTATGGGTGTTTCAAAATGTTCCGATGTTTATTTTGCTATTTTGATATCACCGGGAGAAATGGTGCAACGATGTTGCGAATATATAAAAATGAGAGTATGTTGTATAATGACAGGATGACTCGGATTCGTGAGTGCTAGTGACACCTAACGGCTAGGCAGCGCTGATTCCGGCCGGCAGATGCCTAGCATTCGCCTTTCGCTACCAGATTCAATTAGCAAATAACCAAGTGAGCCAACGTGTTGGATTTAATCTTTCCTAGCACTAACCTCCAAGCCTACGTTTCTTGTTTCTTTCAAAGTTGCCCTTGTCAAGATCGAAGCGCACTTCTTCTTCAACCAACAATGTATTATTTTGCAGCTGGCTCGATCGATCCATCATGTCTACAGCAGAGCATGTAGTTGGTTCATATCAAAGTGACCTTACATGGATGAATGCATGCGCCAATCAGGGCCGGTCCTGAGGTTTCGGGGGCCCGGGGCGAAAGTAAAACAATGGGCCCTATAAGAATTAAAAAAGGTTAATTATAAAAAATTAGGCATAAAAAGAAATATAAAGATGATATCAAATAATATATCCATTTCATCTTACAATTTCTTCAAACCTTTTTAGATGCAAAGTCAGTGATGAGTATTAGTCTTACAATTTTTACATGTTAGGGCCAACTGCCTTCTCTCTTCTAGGCGTTACCGTATGAGCAGGCCATGAGTCACATGTCGAGACAAATTATGTGGTCGTTTTTCCGACTCTCGCTTCTCATGCATGAAATTGACCACTTCTTCATTTTGAGATATGCGCTTCTCAAAGTATTAGTGTGATGTGCGTATTATTGTCATTTACCTACATCAGCATAGAGGCCGCCACCACATATTGTTTTGAGCGACTGACCGTATCCAAGTTTTTTTTTTGTTACAAACCCATATCCCAGTGTTTTTTTAGACAACCCATATCCCAGACAATTCCGTATAGCTTACTAAAAGAAAAAGGGCCTAAGTAACGGAAGGAAGCCCAACTAAACGAAGGCAATATGGTTATATGGCCCAGGTTAAATCCACCAGAAAAGCACCTACCTCTTCGTCCTCGTTTACCAGAACTGAACGAGAGAAGAACTGCTCTAATGGCGCTGCCGCTTCCTATTCTTTCGCGCTGCCTATTCGTTAGCTAGTCGAGGAATGGGGCCCCTTTGCATCGGGGCCCGGGGCGGCCGCCCCTCTGCCCCGCCCTCTGGGCCGGGCCTGGCGCCAATCCACCGCTTGTTTGTTTCATTCGCGATTAACCCACCGCTTCTACTTCTTTCTTTAGTTGATTTGATTTGACAGATGAACTATATCCATATCTGACCGACGTGATTTATCGATGCATGTATATCCACTTTTAAGTTAATCACCTGTAAAATTCCGTTATGTATCGATCACCAACAATTAATTGATGGATGCACCACCGGCATGACAGATCAGATTTCATCTTGCGTGTATGTGCAATCTCTTGTCACGCAATTAGTTTTGGACTATGTATCTATGGATGCATCTTGTCCGTCTCCAACGACATGAGCGGAATTCTAGCTGACCCATCCCGGATGTTCATGAATAATGCAATGCATGTTAGGATAGTTGAAAGATCCAACTGCATGACTCATCTTCTTTTATTACTACTCATTCCGTTCATAAAAGGATGTCACAACTTTGTCTAAATTTGTATGCATTGGACGGAGGGAGTATATGAATTTCTCTAAACGCATAGACACATCAGTGGATATGCGCTGACTAGAGATAAAATTAACCCCAACTGTTTTTTTAACAAATTATTTTGATTCTCGATGACCCGGTTGGGCTCACCTGCCAGCAGCTATGCAGTTACGTAGCGACGAAAGTGATGGACATTTCTGAAATACATTATGGAGGGTAAGTGTGTTTTTGGATTTAGTAAATCTGCGTGGATAGTGGAGTTTCTTTTGCTGTGGCGTGAAGATCAGTCCAAGATAAATACTCCTTTTTCCGTTTCAAAATATAAGGCGTGCTATTTTTGTGTTACTTTTAAGATTCGACTTTGACCACTAATATATAGTAATTATATTGATTTTGAATGTATAAATGGTATCATTGGATTCATCTTGCAAAATTATTTTATTTCATATATCATTATACTATTTTTGTGGATATGTTATAAGTACAAATCATGGTAAAAAAAATCTACGTCGCTGACCAGCGAAATTAAAGGGCGTCTTACATTTTGGGATGAAGGGAGTATAATTTTAAGAAACATTGAGCACGATGTAGATATATTCATAGTACACTACGAACATATATATGGACATACTTACACTACATCGTGCGTTGACGATTTGAGTCGAGTAGCTTCGAGATTGAAAAAGATATCACTATTAGCTCGCTGTCGACTTAAACAACAACTCACAATCAAGAGTGTAATCATTTTCAATTATACACATATGGTGCAGAGCGCGTGGTCGAGTGACCAAGGTGAGCCAACATATCTATTTACTCTATCTTGGCACTAACCGCCGAGCCTACCGTATTTTTCTTTCGAATTAAGTTGCTCTTGTCAAGATCGAAGAGCACTTTCACTTCTATCAACAATGCTGCAACCTGCTCGATCGATCCATGCATCATGTCTAACAGCGAACATGTATTCCCTCCGTTCCAAAATAGATAACTTCTATTTGTTCAAAAGTTGATGTATCTAGACATGTTACGTATATAGATACATCTATTTTTGTATAAATTTAAGTCATCTATTTTGGAAAGGAGGGAGTAGTTGGTTCACATAAAATTGACCTTACATAGTTAGGGCATCTCCAGCCGTGCCCCCCAGGGCCCAAAATAGCGCCGTTTTGGCCTGGGAGCGCCGTTTTTCTTCCAGTCGCCCCCCAAGAGCCCAAATAGCGCCGTTTAGCGCCGTTTTAGCGCTGGCGCACCCAGGCCAGACCCAGCCCATTGGGTTCCGCCTGGGGGGTGAAATGGCGCGAAAACAGGGCGGGCCAACGCTGTCAGCGACTTGGGCGAAAATGGCGGGGAAACGGAGCGAAAATGCGGCATCTTCATCCCCTCGGCTCCCGCGCTGGTCAAAAGCCTGCCGTAGTTATGGCTGCGCCACCGCCGACGCGTCCAATCCGTTGCCACGCGCCGGTCCAAGGCTGCCGGAGTTAATGCCGTGGCGCGCCACCGTCTGGCCTCCTGCGCCGCTATAAAAACCCCTCCCCTCGCCGTGCACAGACGCACATCTCTCTCTCTCGCTCTCGCCTTCCTCTTCTCCTCCTCGCCTTCTCTTCTTGCCCACAGAGCAATGGCCGAGCGGTTCCCTGGCGATCATGCCACCGCGAACGGTTAGAGGAGGTGCGGATGCTGTATCAGGCGGGCTACCCGACGCCGCCTGATATGCGCGTCCCCGGTGCATCCGCCGGCCAAGCCGCGTGGCTTCTGAGTGCCGGTGGTGTTCCCGTGGCTCCGCCGCCAGAAGGGGTGGACCGCGTGGACGCGATCTAGGAGGTGCTCGCCGGCCTCTCCGACGAGCAGGCGGAGGATCCCCGCTGGGATCCGGCGAACCACGCCTTCTGGACGGATTTCTTCCGCCAGCGCCACGCCCGCGAGTTGGCCGACGAAGGCCGCAACGGCCCGGTGGAAGGCCGCAAGAACTCCAGGGGCCGCAAGAGGTGGTGGGGCGCTCCAGGACGCACGCTCGCGTTCATCCTCGAGCACATCCACGCCGGCAACAGGCCGCGGCTGATGATGCCGCCGCGCACGCCGTCGTGGATGCCCGGGGGGATGAGCGGCACTTCCTCGTCCTCCTCCTCCGGCGCGCGATCGGCGCCTCCTGCTTGGACTGCCCCGGAGTCACCGCCGCCCATCCTCAACTCCGGCCGGCGCGCACCCAACCGCGGCGGCAGCGGCAGCCTCCGCATCAACGAACGCCACGCTGCGTCGCCGCCTCGCGGCCTCTTCCGCCGCCTCGTCAAGCCCAAGACGGAGGACAAGAAGAAGGCGCCGGAGTGGCAGGCGCCGCCCGACTATGTCAGGGCGGCCATCAATATGGCGGCGCCGGAGGACGGGGAGGAGTTCCCCGGCCTGAACCTCGCCATCGCCGCTTCCATTGAGGACGTCCCTCCGGCGCCAGACGACGTCGCCGACGCCTGGTCGGCGAGGGAGCACGAGGCGGAGCAGATCGCGCGCCAGCAGCGCATCCTGGAGGAGGTGGAGCGCCGGCGCGCGGAGGAGCAGCGCGTGGCGGAGCGGGCGGCGGCGCGCGCGGCGGCTCCTCGTCGTCGCATTCCACCTCCGCCACCGCCCCCGGAGTACTACATCCTCGACCCCAGCGACGAGGGCTCCTCGTCGTCGCATTCCACCTCCGCCACCGCCCCCGGAGTACTACATCCTCGACCCCAGCGACGAGGATGTGGACACCCCCACCGCGCCTGGGCCGAGCAGGTGGCACGGCGGAGACGACGGCGAAGGCCCCAGCCGCCCCGCCGGAGACTCCGACGACGACGACGGCGGCGACTACACCGTCTTCTACAACCAACTGGGCATGTAGAACGGCGTCTAGATCACCAAGTTATATTTTTATTAAGTTTTATTTTATGTTCAACTATGTAATCGCCGAATTTCGCCCATATATGTATGAAATCTGCCTTAATTAGATAAATTTCGTGCAAATTTGGTTTTTTGAATTTTTTGGCCCAAATGTTGGGTTTGGGCACGGCTGGGAAAACGCCACCCCAGGGCGTCAAATAGCGCCGCTGCCCCCCAGGCGGGCCAAAATAGCGCCGTTTTTCGGCCTGGGGGGCGAACGACTGGAGATGCCCTTACATATGGATAAATGCATGCACCAGTCCACCTGGCCATACCGATCAAACCGTTTTTGTTTTATTCGTGATTAACCCACTAGATGAATTATATCCAGACATAACCGACGTGATTTATTGATGCGTGTGTATGAAAGGACATTTTTGTATCCCTTAGTTTTGTGTGTTAGTTAACAACACATGTGATAGTTTTAATCTGGTGTTAAGTGTTTGCAGGTTTTAAATGTGTCCAGCACATGTGCATCTACACCAAAAAGAGAAAAGAAGCTTTTGGAGCCTTTTAGGCCGGAGTATCCGGTCCCCAGGACCGGAGTCTCCGGACTCAGAGGTTTCTGGCCTCTGTGCAGAAAATGTGCTCAGCCTCTGGTGGGGGCCGGAGTTTCCGGCCCCAGTGACCGGAGTTTCCGCCCCCAGGCCGGAGTTTCCGGCCTCCAGGACCGGAATGTTTGCTGAGCCTCGCTTGGCCGAAAAGATGTTCAGCCCCTGGAGGGGGCCGGAGTATCCGGCCCCAGGAAACCGGAGTTTCCGCCCCAAGGCCGGAGTATCCGGCCACTAGCACCGGATACTCCGGTGTGAAGAGAGCTGCAACGGCTAGTTTTTCAGGGAGGGGTATAAATACCCCTCCACTCTCCTCCAGCCAGCTAGCTCGACCAGAATACAAGATCCCCATTGTTGCAAGCTCAAGAATCACTAGATCTCCCAATCCCTCCACCCAAACTTGTTGATCTTTGGAGGATTGAAGGAGAAGGCCCCGATCTACATCTTCACCGAGCCGTTTGTCATTTCCCCCTCATTCACTTGAGGGACCATTGCTAGGGTTTCCACTAGGAAAACCTAGCCCCCTATTGTACTCACTTGATTGTCTTTGTGACAGATTGTAGCTGTTTGGGAGCCCCCAATCCTTTGTGGGTTGTGCCCCAAATCGTTGTTGTAAAGGCTCCGGACTCCGCCTCGAAGGTTTCCGATAGTTGAAGTGAACCAAACCTTTGTGGTGCGGTTCACCGGAGAAGAGGGTGAGGCCTTTGTGGCCGTTGAACCATTGTGTTGGTTCACACCTCTCCAACGAGACGTACTCCCCTAAAAAGGAGGAACTCGGGATTACATCCGTGTCTCCGCGTGCTTTGACTTCGGTTACCTCTATCCTTGTTTACCGCCTTATTATATCGTGCTTAGTTGCTAGCTTGTCATATAGGTAAATTCACCGTAGTTGCATATCTAGAGAATTTACCTTTTGTGTCAAGCCTAAATTGAAAAAGACTAAAATTGGAGTAGCACCTATTCACCCCCCCCTCTAGGTGTCATACCGATCCTTTCAATTGGTATCAGAGCTAGGCTCTCTTGTTTTGGGTTTAACCGCCTAAGAGAAGTATGACACTAAGTGAGGATGAGGCCGATCTTGCCAAGGCCAAGAGACCATGGCATCCATGGCCGATATCAAAGTTGGAAACAACATTGACATCGTCCATGAATGACATGAATGTCAAATTTGATGAGTTGCGTGACATGCTCATGAAACTCACAAATGCCAAGGTTTCGGAAACCATCCCACTAGAGGGCATCTCTAACTCCGATGAAGGTGATTCCGAGGAGGGTAAAAAGAAAAATGAGAAGGGGGTGGAAACCACCTCCGAATCTAAACCAACTCCTCCTACCAAGCATGAAGATGGGAAGGAAGAGTACCATAACGTTCCGGGATGGTACCCTATCGACCCACCTATCACCACCCGCATAAACCCCATTGGTCCTCCACCTAAGCTTAATGCATTAGCCTTTGCTAGTTGGCAACGCTCAATGAAATCTCATATTAACAGTGCCTCTATCGAGCTTTGGAGGATCATTGAAGATGGGTACAAGGTTGCGGATCCAAGCAATGTGACAAGAAGAGAATTTGCCGAAAAGCAACTCAATGCCTCCGCACTCCATATGATTGAACTTTCAGTGGGTGAAAGTGACAAGCATTATGTTCTCAATGCCACCACCGCCAAAGAAGCTTGGAATTGTCTTGAGGTTGCATTTCTTGGGAATGAAAGCATGAAGAGAAACCGATATGAGTCTTTGAGCAATGATGCCGAAGGATTCTACATGTTTGACAATGAGACTCATGAAGACATGTATGGAAGACTCAAGACTCTTGCAAAGGCCTTCTTTGATGTGGGGGCAACCTATGTGGATGATGCTTATGTCAAGAGGAAGTATGTGAATGCTCTCTTGCCTTCCGAGCCCATCGAGGTGAAGGCCATTCAAGGAAGACACAACTACAACGAAATGACATCCAATGAAGTTATGCAAGAAGTGCAAGCCTCCAAGGTTGCCACCAAGAATGCCGAAGATAGCCGTGCTAGGGCCATGGGGATGAAACAAGGCCCCTCACTTGCTTTGAAGGCCAAGGTGGTATGTCTTGATGAGGTTGAAGCGTGCCCAAGCAACATTGCTCCAAATGATCTTGAACCGGCTCTAAATGGTCATATAGCTCTTGCCACAAGAGAGTTTTGGCAAGACCCGGCAAAAGCTAAAGCCAAGGTTGATAAAGAGAACAACTCAAGTGGGAAGAAAGAGCTAGCCTCAAAGTGGAAGACGTGCTATAATTGTCATGACAAGAACCACTACATAAGAGAGTGTCCTTATGAGAACCGAGAGCAAAATGGTGGGAAGCTCATCCCCAAGGACCATTCAAAGTTGATACAAAAGAAGCCCGCAAGACCAAGGAAGCCTTTCTTCAAGAAGGCACCAAGAATTGTGTTGGTGGCACAAGAAGAATATGCCACAAGTGATTCCGAAGATGAAGATGCACCTACTAAAGAGGTAGCCGCATTGGCTATTGTATCAACTTCATCATCTTCTCTCTTTGAATCCCCCAATGAGAACTTCTCCACCAACAACGCTCGTTGCCTCATGGCTAATGTCACCGAGGTATCATCTCCTTCTCCCAAGACTATGCATGAAATGAGTGATCAATCTAGTCTTGTGATTAAGAAAGAACTTGTTGCTTTCGATACGTTCATGACTAACTTGCAAGGTGAAGCTAAGGAACATGTTGAGTCTCTCATGAGACAACTATGTGCGGCCGAAGAACTTCTTCAAGAAAAGAGTAAGATTGAGAGAGAGGATTCTCTCACCATTGCCTCTTTGAATGCTTCCGTAGCATCCTTGAATGCCTCTCTTGATGAAGAGAGTGAAGAAAGATGTTCTCTTGAGGAAAGACTTGAGTCTCTTGATGCTAAAAATGATGATATCATTAATAAAATCATTAAGGATAGAGATCATGTTGTTGCTAAATATAAAGTGCTTAAAAAGGAGAAAGTTGAACTTGGGGTTGCTAATGCTAGACTTCTTGAGGGTATGGAGAAGCTTGACAAGGCTCACAAGGCCTTGGAAACAACTCACTCCCTTTTAGTCAAGTCTCATGAGCAACTTCAAACTCAACTTTCTAAATCTAGCTCAACTAGCATATCTATTCTTCCTCGTGTTCATGAAAATGTTATTGAAGAAAATGTTAGTGCCAAGACCTCTATTCCCAAAGTAAAGATAAGGGTATTGCTTACTTATTTGAGCAAAAACCACACAAAGGGAAGGAGGGTCTTGGTTATGTAGCCGAGCCCAAGAAGAAAGTGGGCAACAACAAGAAGATCAAGACCAAGCCCGCACAAGCCGAGACTTCCATTGCGGGTGGTAGTGCCACAAGGGGCAAGACCACTCGTAGTGACTTTGCGGGGCATAACAACCCCAACTATATTCTTTATGTTGATTATTATGGGGATGTTTATGCTCAATATGTTGGTCCATATGATGGTTACATTGATTACTCTATTTGGGTTCCTAAGACCCTTGTTGCTAACCAAAGAGGACCCATTGAGAAATGGGTACCTAAATCCAAGCAATGATTTCTTGTAGGACTATGCTTCCGGTGGATCTAAATGGGTGGTTGATAGTGGATGCACTAGTCATATGACCGGAAGCAAGGAGATTATGACGGATTGAGACCAAATCTAGATTATACAATAACCGTCTCTTATGGTGATAATTCAAAAGCTGAGGTAAAGAGTCTCGGCAAGGTGGTAGTTGCAAGGGATATCACCCTTGTAAATGTCATGCTTGTTGAGTCTCTAGGTTACAATCTTATGTCCGTTCGTGCTCTTAATAAGATGAACTTTGATGTCCATTTTACTATTGATATGGTGGTACTCTTGAGGAGCAAGACTCTAAAGGTCATGTTCGTTGGGTATGTTGAAAATGAGTTGTTTGTGGTAGACTTTTCGGGGTCTACCAACACTCAAGCAATATGCCTATTCGGAAAGGCCGACGTGGGGTGGTTGTGGCATCGCCGCTTGTCCCATGTCAACATGAGAACTTTGCAAAGTCTTCACAAGGGTGGCCACATTCTTGGACTAAAAGACAATGTTTCTTTTTCCAGAGATCGTCTTTGTAGGGCTTGTGTTGAAGGAAAGATGCATGATTCTCCCCATCCGGGCAAGACCATTATTTCATCAACGAGGATTTTGGAACTTCTTCATGTTGATCTCTTTGGTGCCGTGCCTCAACCTAGTCTTGGTGGGAAGAAATATTGTTTGGTGATTGTTGATGACTATTCAAGATTTACTTGGGTTTATTTCTTCAAGACGAAGGATGAAACCCAACAAACCATCATCGACTTTTCCAATATTGTTCAACGCCAATACAATGTCCCTATTTTGGTCATTAGGAGTGATAATGGCTCCGAGTTCAAGAACTACACCTTAAATGAGTTTCTTAGTGAAGAGGGGATTCGTCATCAATATTCCGCTGCATATACCCCTCAACAAAATGGTGTAGCCGAAAGGAAGAACCGGACTCTCATGGATATGGCAAGGTCTATGTTGGCGGAGTTTAAGTCTCCGCTATTCTTATGGGCCGAGGCTATCTCCACGGCGTGTCACTCATCTAACCGGTTATTCTTTCGTGTTGGCAAGAAGTTTACATCTTATGAGATGCTCACCGGCAACAAGCCCAATGTCTCCTACTACCGAGTTTTTGGTTGTAAGTGTTTCTATAAGAACAAAAGTGTTCGTTTGTCTAAATTTGAATCTAAAGCTTTAGAGGGTGTTTTTGTTGGTTACGGTGCCGAATCTCACACCTATAGAGTCTATGACAAGACCGTTGGGAAAGTCATAGAATCTTGTGATGTGAGGTTCGATGAGAATGACGGCTCCCAAGTGGCGCAATTTCATGTTTGTGATGTAGATAATGAGGAACCTCAAGAAGCAATAAGAAGAATGGGGGTTGGTTTCCATCGCCCCATTGAAATCCGTCATGAGCCTCCTCAAGCAAGTCCTAGCTCCACTCATGTGGAGAATCCATCATCACAAGTTGAAGTTGCACCTTCTATGGAAGCAAATGATGCACCTATCCAAGAACAAGTTCAAGGCCCTCCTCAAGTTGACCAAGAGGCTATTCAAGAACCAAGTTCTCCTATTGTCAACACTAGCCAAGGTCAAGACCAAGATCAACCCTCTCCTTCTTTTGTTGAAGATGAGCTTCAAGATGATCAAGGTCAACATCCGGTCAAGACGGGGACTCAAATGATCAAGATGATCAAGCCGAAATTCCTCGCATCAATGAGGATATCGAAACCCGTCGTATAGCAAGAGTCAAAAAGGATTGGAGAAGAAAGAGTCTTCATCTAGAGAATATCATTGTTAATGTCAAGAACAAGGTCACCACAAGAAAACAATTGGCAAATTTCAATGAACATCAAGCTCACATCTCTATGGTGGAACCAAAGAAAGTCTTTGAAGCTCTTGAAGATCCGGATTGGTTGGAAGCCATGCATGAAGAACTCAATAACTTCAAGCGCAACAAAGTGTGGAATCTAGTGGAGAAGCCAAAAGATTGCCTCAATGTTATAGGCACCAAGTGGATATTCAAGAACAAGCAAGATGAGCATGGAATGGTTGTGAGGAACAAGGCAAGATTGGTAGCTCAAGGGTACTCTCAAGTTGAAGGCATTGATTTTGGAGAGACCTATGCTCCCGTGGCTCGCCTTGAGTCCATCCGTATCCTTCTTGCATATGCATCACATCATAATTTCAAGTTGCAACAAATGGATGTGAAAAGTGCCTTTCTTAATGGTCCTTTAAAGGAGTTGGTATATGTTAAGCAACCTCCGGGATTTGAGGATCCACACTTCCCTAACCATGTCTACAAACTTGATAAGGCGCTCTATGGTCTCAAACAAGCACCTCGTGCTTGGTATGAGCACCTAAGAGAGCTATTGTAGACCGTGGCTTTGAAGTGGGGCAAATCGATCCCACTCTTTTTACCAAGAGGGTTAAAGGGGAGCTTTTCATATGCCAACTTTATGTTGATGATATCATATTTGGCTCTTCTAACAAAGCTTTTAATGATGAATTTTCAAAGCTTATGACCGATAGGTTCGAGATGTCCATGATGGGAGAGTTGAAGTACTTCCTTGGTTTTGAGATCAAGCAATTGAGTGGAGGGACCTTCATCTCTCAAGCCAAATATATCCAAGACATGCTCAAGAGGTTCAAGATGCAAAATGCTAAAGAGAAGAAGTTTCCTATGGACACCAAGTGTCATCTTGAACTTAATCCAAAGGGTGATAAGGATGTTGATCAAAAGCTCTATCGTTCTATGATTGGTTCTTTGCTTTATCTTTGTGCATCTAGACCCGATATTGTGTTGAGTGTAGGAGTGTGTGCAAGGTACCAAGCGGCTCCCAAAGAAAGCCACCAAACGGCGGTTCTTCGAATCTTTCGATATTTGGTTCATACCCCAAGGTTTGGTTTGTGGTATCCTAAAGGCTCAACTTTCTCTCTTGCCGGTTACACGGATTCGGATTGGGCCGGTTGCAAGGATGATAGGAAATCAACTTCCGGGGCTTGCCAATTCCTTGGTAGGTCCTTGGTGAGTTGGTCTTCTAAGAAGCAAAATTGCATATCTCTCTCCACCACCGAAGCCGAGTATGTGGCGGCCGCTAGTTGTTGCACTCAATTGTTGTGGATGAGGCAAACTTTAAAGGAATACGGTGTCCATTGTGACAAAGTGCCTCTTTTATGTGACAATGAAAGTGCTATCAAGATTGGTCACAACCCGGTGGAGCACTCAAGAACGAAGCATATTGAGATTCGCTATCACTTCATCCGTGATCACATCATCCGGGGTGACATTGAGCTTGGCTATATTCCCACGAAGATCCAACTTGCCGATATGTTCACGAAGCCACTTGATGAAGCAAGGTTCACTTATTTGAGGCATGAGCTAAATATCATCGATTCGGGGAGCGTCGCTTGACTATCTTGCATACACACCTATTTCTTGACTATCTATTTGGTTTAGGTGTAGGCATGGACATAGGGGGAGTGCGGTCCTAATCCATTGGACTATCCCTCCCCCCATTATGCCGATAGTAAGAACTCATTTTGTCTCTATATGTTCATTTTATGAATTGTGAGCTTAAAATGACGAGTAGTGGCCGTGAACCCAAGATATATCTTCGCGGTGTCACACCACACACTCATACATGGTGGCCTAGGCCACCGCCCTCTTCTTTGTGAAGAGTTGATCTTATTTGGTCTTTTATTGGATTTTATTGCCTATCCGTTGTTCTTTATGGAAAACACGCTCAAATGATGATTCTTATTTGATTTTTGTGCCTCTTACCAAGTTTGAGTGTGAAGTACCATTTCCAGTGACTTTGTGTCTTATCCCAGGCCTATCTTATCCCAAAGCTTGCTCTTCTTGCATCCTTCATGTCCAACAGAAAAAAATCCAGCATTTTGAGTTGGTGGGGCCGGATAATCCGGTGCATAAGGCCGGATAATCCGGTCTGACAGAAGTATCCGCCCTAAACCCCGGAATCTCTGGCTCAGGCCGGAGACTCCGGTGTGTTTAGGCCGGATACTCCGGTCCGGCAGTTTCGCAGGGATCTTAAAGGGGATCGGGGTGGGAGTTGTATTCACAACTTCCTCACACCCCCGACCCCCATCCACTCCCCTGCCGCCGCCACCACCTCGAAGTGCTGCTCCGGCTGCTCCCCGCCGCCGGAATCCGCCGTGCCTCCGGCCTCCTCCTCACCGACGCTGGGGACCTTCCTCTCCTCCGTTTGGGCTGCACCATGGACAAAAAGGGTACCTCACTCTCTCTCCCTAGGTTTTCTTCTCGATCTAGGTTTGGAGAGTAGTTCCCTTAGTTTTTCTTGGTGCAAAACCTTTTAGATGGCAAGGTGTATCCTAGAAGTAACCCTAGAATTATTTGCACAAAGTTCTTGAACTAAATCGAGGTTTCCCCTCTCAGGGGCCGGATAATCCGGTGTTGCAGGCCGGATTCTCCGGTCTGGACCGGATAATCCGCCCCTGAGGCCGGAAACTCCGGTGTAGATCAAGATTTTAGTGCCCAGAATTCTTTAGTTACTTCTTCTTTTTGTTCCTGGACATGCAAGCTTATCTACATGCTTTCCTACTACTCTGTTTCTCACAGGTGCTCTGAGGACTAAGGCCCCGTCTCAAATCCTCACAAGGTTTCAAGGAAAGAACGTAGTCAAACAAGGGACAAGCTGTTGTTTGATAGCAGCGCTGGTCGGTTGCGTCAGCAGAGTGCCATAGATGAGGAAGCCACAAGGCATGCTGCCCTAGGTGGGTTCGATGATGAAGAAGAGGCCGAGAGAGCCCATTTTGATTCCTTGACCACAGTTTTGGGTATGGGGAAGCTTGAGTTCCGCCGGATGAGATCTCAGTCCTTCTTTGACTTGCCGCCCAACACCAATGATCCTAACTTTCCAAGGAAAGAGCAGCAGCTGATTATGCATGAGATTTATGCCCGTATTGAGAAACATGTGGTTTGTGAGCAAAAAGTGTTGAGTCTTGATGCCTTGAACTTGAAGCCGTACTTTCAAGAGGCAGTGTGGATTGTTCGGAAGCTTGGTCTTGAGAAGCTTATCTCCACTCAACAAGGCTATGATATTCAGCTTATTCATCAGTTCTTCGCCACAGTTGTTTTTGATCATGATGAAGAAGTCACAATGACTTGGATGACCGGTCCTCACAAGTGCACCTCCAACTTTGTGGAATTTGGACAGTTTTTGGGCTATGTGTTCAAGGGGGCTACTACCCCAGTTGGGAAGAGGATGCATGTGGAAGGGGTCGCCTACAACAAGCGTCGCTTGCGCCCTTTATACTCTGTGGCATCATCGGTTGGCTCTAATCAAGACCTCCTCCCCACCTTCAACATTTTTCTTCGCATGGTTCGGTTTAACCTTGCTCCTCAAGCCGGAAATGTGGATGCCATTCGAGGAGGACTTGTCAATCTCCTTTACCATGCTTACAAGGTTCAACAGGCCGGTCCGAATTGCAAAGGTCAAGAAATTGATGTCATGGATTTCATCAAGTGTGAGTTGCTTTGGGCCATTTTTGAGCATAAGAATCCTTTGTACGCACCATACATCATGAAGCTCATCATTAAGAAGGTGCCTTCCGTTGATGTCTCTCGCCTCACCAAGCATCCCAAGGGCACTCTCCGCCAATTGAGCAAGCATTCCAAGCAGCCGTCTTCCTCTCATGCACCTCCTCCACAATCTAGTGATGAGGAGGCGGCGACCGAGGCCCCAATGCCTAGAAGGAGAAGCAAGAATGCCGACCCTCCATCTTATCTTCAAGGAAGGGCTGAAGTGAATATGGAAGTGAGCAAGCTATCTTGGTGGAAAAGAAAATTGCTTTGCATGGAGTTGCACTTCACAAGGAGAACCATGGTTCATATGTGAGAGAGAAGCACATCATTGACAACCAACAAATCATGATCAAGGAGTTGCGCAAGCTCAACAATGGTAGTGTCACTCCTCCTCCGGAAGAAGATGAAGATGGGAATCCTATTCTCTCCTCCTCGTCCGCCGAGACTCTCTCATATAGCAAATGGAATGAAGACGTCTTTCCTTGGTCCGATTATGCGGATGTGACCTCTTTGCCATCATCTTCTCGCAACACCGGCAAAGCTCCCATGAACATTTCAGATGAAGACTACAATGGAGAAGGGGATGGTGATGAGGACGGTGAAGACTCCGAGTGATCTCCATGGGTTACGTTAGTAATGCTCTTTTCCCTTTTTGGCGTCTCGATGCCAAAGGGGGAGAAGTAGTTCTATTAGATTCTCTCCGTGGGATTTGCATGGGTCGGACACAAGCATGTGCTTTTTATCATTCTTGTTGCGCTTGTGTCCCTTTATGTTATTTGGAACTTTTATTTGCATCTTATGTGTTGAGAACTATGGATGTTATCTATGTGAGTGTAAGACATATGGATTTCTTATTATGTATGGTTGAGCCTACATTAGTGTGCTATGGTTTATATGGATGTTATCTACATTTGTATGCACAAGGTATGGTTTTATCCCTAGACTCAACCTATATTGTGATATGTCCTTTTGGGAAATGTGGTTGTTTCCATATCATGTTGCTATTTGGTTAAGACTTGTCTCTCTATGTGTGTGCTTATGCATTCCAAGGTAATTGTTTATATGCACACATCTAGGGGGAGTATCTCCTTTTGTTAGACATGATATGATCTTGTTTTTTATCGCAAATCCTTGTGTTGTCATCTAACACCAAAAAGGGGGAGATTGAAAGGACATTTTTGTATCCCTTAGTTTTGTGTGTTAGTTAACAACACATGTGATAGTTTTAATCTGGTGTTAAGTGTTTGCAGGTTTTAAATGTGTCCAGCACATGTGCATCTACACCAAAAAGAGAAAAGAAGCTTTTGGAGCCTTTTAGGCCGGAGTATCCGGTCCCCAGGACCGGAGTCTCCGGACTCAGAGGTTTCTGGCCTCTGTGCAGAAAATGTGCTCAGCCTCTGGTGGGGGCCGGAGTTTCCGGCCCCAGTGACCGGAGTTTCCGCCCCCAGGCCGGAGTTTCCGGCCTCCAGGACCGGAATGTTTGCTGAGCCTCGCTTGGCCGAAAAGATGTTCAGCCCCTGGAGGGGGCCGGAGTATCCGGCCCCAGGAAACCGGAGTTTCCGCCCCAAGGCCGGAGTATCCGGCCACTAGCACCGGATACTCCGGTGTGAAGAGAGCTGCAACGGCTAGTTTTTCAGGGAGGGGTATAAATACCCCTCCACTCTCCTCCAGCCAGCTAGCTCGACCAGAATACAAGATCCCCATTGTTGCAAGCTCAAGAATCACTAGATCTCCCAATCCCTCCACCCAAACTTGTTGATCTTTGGAGGATTGAAGGAGAAGGCCCCGATCTACATCTTCACCGAGCCGTTTGTCATTTCCCCCTCATTCACTTGAGGGACCATTGCTAGGGTTTCCACTAGGAAAACCTAGCCCCCTATTGTACTCACTTGATTGTCTTTGTGACAGATTGTAGCTGTTTGGGAGCCCCCAATCCTTTGTGGGTTGTGCCCCAAATCGTTGTTGTAAAGGCTCCGGACTCCGCCTCGAAGGTTTCCGATAGTTGAAGTGAACCAAACCTTTGTGGTGCGGTTCACCGGAGAAGAGGGTGAGGCCTTTGTGGCCGTTGAACCATTGTGTTGGTTCACACCTCTCCAACGAGACGTACTCCCCTAAAAAGGAGGAACTCGGGATTACATCCGTGTCTCCGCGTGCTTTGACTTCGGTTACCTCTATCCTTGTTTACCGCCTTATTATATCGTGCTTAGTTGCTAGCTTGTCATATAGGTAAATTCACCGTAGTTGCATATCTAGAGAATTTACCTTTTGTGTCAAGCCTAAATTGAAAAAGACAAAAATTGGAGTAGCACCTATTCACCCCCCTCTAGGTGTCATACCGATCCTTTCAGTGTATCGATCACCAACAATTCAATGATGGGTGCACCACCAGCAGGTCACGTCAAATTTCTTCTTACCTGTACGTACAATCTTGTCTCGTATCAAGTTTTGGATTATGTGTCTGTGGATGCATCTTGTCCGCCTCTAACGACATGAGTGAATAAATCATGCATTATTCTGCCCGATCGATCGTCCGTGAATCATGCATGCATGTTAGGAGAGCTGAAAGATCCAACTACTCCTACATGATTCATCTTCTATTTTTGTTGACGATATAAATTTCTCTGAGCGCGCAGACAGATGAATGGATATGAGCTGACCAGATATAAAATTAACCCTGAAGATTAAGCAAATTATTTTGACTCTCGATGACCCAGTCGGGATCACCTGCCAGCAGCTACGTATTGACAAAAGCGCTGGTCTTTTCTGAAATGGTATGGAGGGGGTAAGTGTGGTTTCTGTTGTTTGTAGTGGATTTAGTAAATTTGTGTGGATACTGGATAGCGGAGTTTATTTGTCTCTGGCGTGAAGATCAGTCCAACTCGACGTATCTACTGGTCAAAGCCATGTTGATTGATCGATGAACCCTGAATTTTATTATTGATTGAGCTAGGGATCACTGGTGCGTCTAATCATTCGCTTTGGTTGTATACATGAGCTAGAACTAGCCACACACACGTGGACCGCAATATGCAAAGGATAATGCTAATCGGTGTGTTTTTTTTTTTTTGAAAAGGAGGATAAATCTCGGGCTGATGCTCACATTAATATATAATTCCCTCCTTTCCATATTAGTTGTCATTAAAATGAATTCATCGACGACTAATATGGGACACTGAGAATACTTATATTATACTCACTCTATACTAAAATAAGTGTCTCAGATTTGTCCAAAAGTGGATTTATCTAGACATGTTTATGTCCCAAGATACATCCCAATTTAGGCATAGATAGGATGCACACAGTCGCAAAGCCAAATGAAAAACAGGAAAAACAACACAGTACAAGAATGACCAATCATAAACTATGCTGACATCTATGTGGGATAAAACTATTCCTCGCCGTCCCCATCAACCGTGCATACACAGCCATAAACAGGTATCTATTGTAAATACGTCGTAGACGACCATGAACGGAACAAATGGTACACCGGTAAATTACCTACAAAAGAGTAAATCATACATTAAATCCAAATTATTTTACTTCGCGAAATCAACCATATTACGACAATCGCTCCCAGAATTTTATACTTTATACTTATGATCTATTATGCGTAAACCAGTTACCAAATATGTTTGCAATACTAAGTGGCGTATACAAGTTACAAGTCACATGTAAAACAGACGAACTTGTACTGAAAAAAAAAGTGCTTAATTGTCTCAGCATAATGACATAGCATTTTAAACTTCCGACACTTATGTGTTTTCAAGATTATACTTCATAAAGATTAAAACTTTGCGAATGCATCACACGAATATTTTAATTTTGAATGACACCTTTATTTTTCAGATTTATTTATTATCAACTGACACTGAAGAATGAATGAATGCTTCATGGATAGAATTCACCGAGAATTCGTCATTCCCATGTAGATTCCAGAATAATTAATCAATCCATGTGAGAACTGAACAATCATCAACCACCCAAGAAGGTTGTTCAACACCGCAAGCCTCGGATCTTTCATTAAAATGAAGCGCCACCTTGAAAATCTGAAAGCTCCACCGCCTTTATTCAGGAGACGAATGATGTATCGACTAAGGATTTCCCTCGTGTAATCAATCACGCAATATAATCCATTAACTGGGAAAACGTCAACTATGTACTGACAATAATCAAATAATGGAAGAAAACGTCAGCCACACCTACATTCCGGCAGAGGGGTGCCTCATAGCCGGGCACAATAATTCAGCCAGCATGCCAGCCGCAGATTTTGATCCTTTGTGGTGTCGTGTCCCAATTAGGACACGTTGATCATCGATGTGTCAGCATGCATGTACCGTAACGTAACGTGTTTAGCTACACCTATGCATCCAGTTTTGCAATCATATAACCTGGATCAATTTGTCATAACAAAATATATATCTATAAAGTCAAGAAATACACGGCTAAAACGTAGGGAAAGACGAAATGGGAGTTTTTGGTTGCGTGCGATAAATAGACAGCAGGGAGAGAGAGAGACACAACATTTGTCCTTCTGTCGCTGCTCTGCTCTTCTCTTCTCTGTTGCTATTGCTAGTTCCAACTCCGTTCACCACCACCACCACCACCGTCTTCTTCTCTCTCGTCGGCGGCCGGCGGCGGCTTCCATTTCGTTCTCCTTCTGAGTACTTGGGTCCGAGCAGCCATGGCAACTGCAAGGGAGTAAGGACTCCGAGGTGAGTTTTTCTTCATTCAGATATCCCCACTTCACCTGTCTCCCCGCTCTGCAGTTCCATTATCTGTTTCTTTGCATTCATTGGGAGATAGGTAGACGCGGATGCACGGATGGATCGATGGATGGATTAAGCCATTGATCGATTGGAGTTTAGGGAGTAGGATAATTTCGTCTTAATCAGTCCGTGATGGTTCCCCTCTTCCCACCTCGTTTCCATGCGGTCTGAATGAACAACCGGTGCTTCAGGCGCAGTGTCAGAACAGAGCATCCCTTGACCTCATCGACCCATCTCGTCTCAGCTGCGTCACCACCGCTGCATTGCCGATTCTCAACTGCTCTCTGAAGATTTGGGTTAACTAGTTATCGTCCAGATGATCTGTAGTTTTGCTTCTTCGCAGGCTAGAGGAAAGCAGACACGAAATTCACATCCTGCTGCTATGCTATACCCACAGATTAGCAAGGGCGTGTGAGCTTTGATTCTTCTGGCCATGAATATGGTGATCAGAAAAATAAAGTAAAAAAAATATAGGGTGGGGGTTTTTAATTTTGTATATAACTTCCCCATATTTTTAGTTTGAATTTTTGAAACATTTTGAACAGATTTTTTAAAAAGGGAGAGTTTTGGTCATTTTTCAGGGTTTATAAAAGCCTTTTATGCATTTAAAAAAATAGAGAGTAGTTTCAAAGTTTTCAATCGCTTAACGAACATACGAATTTCACTAACAACGTGTTTGAAAATATTTAGGGAAGAGCAATGTGAGTTTAGAGGAGGGACAACGTTATGGTGAGATTAAATATGAAACGAGTCGTTTTTTCCCAATCCTCTATTTGGCGCATGATATGAATTATGTGTGAGAATTTGAGGAGAAATTTGATTCCCTTGTTTGTTTCGTGAGAATTGATGAGAGATTAGATAAAGGAAATTAATGTAGGTTATGATGAAGGTTAAGATAGACTCGCTAAAACAAGTCCCTTCCAACTCCCACCTAGCCCCTGCTAATAAAACGGTGTGAGTTGAAGTATAAATTCACATATCTAATCCCTTCTCAATTTTCCAATCTCGTAAGCAAACAATAGATTCAAAGTCTTGTACCTTTAATTCTCATTGCCGCTCCAATTACTCCCAACCAAACACGTTGTAAGAAATGATACCTCCGTCGTTCCGTAAAACAAGACATATAAATTTGGTCAACAGTTAAATAATGTGAAGTTTGACCGAACATTTAGAACAAAAATATCAACATCTACAATGTCAACTCAGTGATATTAGATACATCATTAAATATATTTTTGTAGTATATTTATAGAATATTATAATTGTTGATAGTCTTTTTTATAAACTTAGTTAAACTTCACAAAATTTGACTTTTGATAAACTTTATATGTCTTTTTTTATAGAACGGGGGTAGTATAGTCCTCCGGTTTTAGAAATACGCTCTCATACATACACGCACGGAACACGCTACACACATATATGGCTGCTTAAGAGAAACTCCAGCTGATTACCGCAAAATCTTGTTTCACTAGGCAGCCCTTCCTCAAGTCTAGTGGGCCCCTCCCCAAGGCCGATAGAGGTAGGGAAACGGGACTACAACAGCAAGCCGCCACAGACCACTTTGCACGCGGCCCCGTTTCATTGGCGCGTCGGATGAATATTGAATTGATTCACTAGCTAATTATTTCTAATTATTTTAAAAGTTAGAATTGACGGAAAGGGATAGATTATATATTTTAACACTCCTTCTCATATCTAGGCTAGACAAACGGAAAGATTTTTACTTGGGATCGACGAGAAAACCTTAAATGTGGGAATATTAAACAGTGTGTTGGTTAGGTTTTGAACTTGACTCTAATACCATATTAAATTGATGTAAAAAATAGGCACTTATCACAGAAGTCTAAAGTGATGAAAAGAGACAGGCTATATATTTTAACAACGAGGGGCCTTTCGTTTGCTGCCGCCGCGTCTTCTTCCTCCCCTCAGGTGGCAGCACGAAGTCCGACCATGATTCGTGTCTGGAAATTGAAAATCTACGCGGGGAATCGAACATCCTTATCAAGGAATTGGAGTTTACCGTAGGAAATCGAAACTCCTCGCTGGAAATTTTGTCGGATTCCAGCGAGCCCGGTGGCGGAGCTGGTAAAAGTTTCCTCTGGCCAACTATTTCTTGCTTTGTAGTTTACCACAAAATTCACCCCTTCTATTGGTTATATGGGCATGCAGGGATTGATTTGTGGGAATCTCTAACAAAATTGCGGTACAGGCCATTTTACCAAAACTATGAAAAATAGTTGTTTTTCGAAAAAGAGGTTGAATCCTTGGCCTCTGCAATAAAATGATGCACACGGATAAAACATCAATCAATCTGAAGTCACCCTCTCATACCTCTATGCACATTATTTAAAACCAGAGCACCAGTCCAGCAGACTCTCAACGCGCACCACACGTGCACGCTCCAAAAGTCGCCGCCATCTATCCCCTGACCCATCTTCAGGACATGGATCAATGCAGGCTCACTCTCTTAAATTGGAGGATAATTTCACTTCTCCGGCCTCTGCACCAATTAGGGACGTACAAAGCATTTTAAACATTAGCATCGGGATTTTTAATCCCGGTTACACATCAAACCTGATTTTTAAGGATATATTCATGAGTATCAGTAATGTCAGATACTCTGAACTCGGGTTTTGGGTCTGTAAGTTATTTGCATAATCTATTCGGTGAACTTTTTTTTTGGATCTATTCGGATGTATGCTAGAGTTTTCTCTCTTCCGCATCGGCAACTCGAAAAACTGACTAAATAAGGGTTGGCCTAGGCCATTATAAGAGTATCTATAGGGAGTGTCATATATTATTAGGATTATGCATATGAATATATGATACTAGTATATAATACTACCCAATGATGCAGTGTATCATAGCACATCTTATTTATTTGTTTGTAAAAACGGAAAAGCAGTTTTGAACCCGGGAACCAGTGAACCTGCCCGTTTAAAAAAAATTGAAAATCATATTTCTGAGTTTCAAAAATTTCTTAAAAAAATTATGATGTTGCCAATGATACATCCCACAAACGTGAATTTTTTTAGTGTGAAATATTTTATATTATGGGTTACACAAAAATAACAAATCTGATAAACTTTAGAGATTTGAAAATATCCATACTCAGATATACAAATTTGTCATTTTTGTGTAGCTCAAAATACAAGGTTTTTGAAGTTGATATTTTGCACGTTAGATGGATATATCATTGGCTACATTTAGATTTTTTTCAGAATTTTTTGAAACATATAAATATAGTTTTTGAATTTTTAAAATGGGAGGGATCACTGGTGCCCAGGTGCAAAAAGTCTCGACTGTGTAAAAACCCCATACAAATATGTACAAGATTTACGTGCTATTTAAAATGTCTATTTTTATGTGATATGATATCGTAACATGGGTAGATACCACTATAATCTCTTTCTTTATCAATTGTTGTGTCACGTCAAAAAAATTCTACCATAGCATTCATGATACTACCTATAATGCCCCAGTATGGCTAGTCTAAAATATCTGAGTCAGGGGAGGAATCATTTATCGGCAAACTATCTCCCTCGTGTAACCAATCACGGGATAATCTATTAACTGAGAAAACGTCAGTCGCAATAAAAGAGAAAACTGAGAAAACGTCAACTATGTACTCACAACAATAATCAAGTAATGGAAAAATACGTGAATTATTGCAGCCACACGTATGTACAGTAGAGTACAAAATACACGCCGGGCACAATAATTCGGCCAGTCAGCCGCAGAGTTTGATCGTCGTGCTCGTGTCCTAATTAGGACACGTTGACAGGATGAGGCGTTTTGTGCGTCCGATCATCGATGTGTCAGCATGCAGGTAGCGTCACCTAACGCGTTCAGCTACACCTATGCTATGCATCGAGTTTTTTGCAACCATATATACTCCCTCCGTCACAAAATAAGTGTCTCAAAGTTGTACAAAAGTGAATGTATTTATACTTATTTCATGTCTAGATACATCCATTTTTTAACAAATCTAAGACAATTATTTTGGGATGAAGGGAGTACTAAATTTGAATTTGTTTATCGCCCAAAAAGCATAAAAAAGATCTGAAAAGTCCATGCATTTTGTTAACTCAAATGCGATGGTGATGTGAAGTAGACAGGAGGGACAGAGAGAGACACGAGTAGCTGCTGCGTAGCCTTCGAGGAACACAACATTTCCCCTTTTGTCGCTGCTCTTCTCTGCTTTGTCGCTAGCTCCAGCTCCCACCACCACCCACCACCACCACCCATACCTTCTTCTCTCTCGCCGGCGGCTGCCGGCGGCTTCCATTTCGTTCCCCTTCTGGTTTTGAGCACCCAATCGGGTCCGAGCAGCCATGGCAAGTGCAAGGGAGTAAGGGTTCCGGGTGAGTTCTGTTTCGTTCAGAGTTCGCCACTTCGTCTGTCTCCCTCTCTGCAGTTCCATTCTCTGTTTCTTTACATCCATCGGAAAGATATATAGGTAGACTCAGATGCACGGATGAATGGATGGATGGATTAGTCTCCATTGATTTGAGTTTAGCACGATTTCGTCTTAGTCCATGGTGGTTCTCCTTCTCTCACCTCGTTTCCATGAGGTCTGAATGAGCATACCTTACCACAGATGCAGTGTCAGAACAGAGTATCCCTTGACCTCATCGACCCATCTCATCTGAACTGCGTCACCACTGCATTGCCAATTCTTCATTGCTCTCTGTATGAGTGTAGACTCGATTAACTAATTTTCAGCCAGCTGATTTCTAGTTTTGCTTCCAGCTTTCACAGGCTAGATAAGGCTGACAAGATATTCAGAGGTATATGATTTCACATCCTGCTGTACCGGCAGAGATATAGCAAGGACATGTGAGCTTTGATTCATGAGTCTGGCCATCAATATGCTGATCAGTACCAATACCACTACTAGCACCAGCACCAGCAGGTATACCATGTTGCTTCCTTCCCAATCCTGACTGTATATATCGATTGCTGCTGCTGCTAAATTCCATTTTTATTTCGATAAAGGGCGCTTTATTATACTCATAAGTTAGTATCACGCTGACACAATTCATGAGAGCTTACGCCCGGCTGCTAAATTCCATGTTCAAATATATAATGGTACAACATATCTCCTGTTCTGTTCTGAAGGGATGTGCTTTGTATCGGCAGGAACCATCACGCCGTTCATGGTATCCATTACCTGATGCCGGCGTACCAAACCGCCGGTGATAGGCCGGCCGACGACCAGTTGGTGAAGAATGTCAACGGTCCCGAGACGTTCACCGAGATGGAGGAGGGTGATGCCATCTGGATACCACCCGAGGCGGCGGACAACAAGGACGAGACTAAGCATTTGGGTGCATACACAAATGATGACGATGACGACGATGATGATGACGACGACGGCGATGACGGTGATGATAATAGTATGGACTGGGGGCAGCCGGGTACCAGTGACTCTGAGCCGAGCCCCAGCCCCAGGGAGGCGCGACACACGTCGATGCTCAAGGCCATGGACAGGCAGCTCAAGATGCTCGTCAGCCGGTTCCTAGCATCTGCCGGCATCTCCTTACCACAAGAAGACGATGGCGGTGAGAGCTGGCTCGACATCGTCACCTCCCTGTCCTGGGAAGCTGCCCTGCTCATCAAGCCTGACGGCAAAGTCGGAAACGAAATGGACCCTGTGTCTTACATCAAGGTTAAGCGGGTCGCGTCCGGTACCCGGCGACAGTGGTAAAAAATACTAGTGCTCTCCTGAACATAACCAAATTATCATCGTCGCCGCGATGTTATTATATTCTAATGGGTCTGTTTCTTGTTGCAGTGAGGTTGTCAAGGGCTTAGTCTTCAAGAAGTATGCAGCTCATAAGCACATGCCGACCAAGTGTCACAACCCCAGGCTGCTTTTGCTCAGGGGCGCCCTCGGTGATTCTGATGTCGGTTTGTCATCGTTTAATTCTATGGAAAAGGTACATGGATATCCTTCAAATGCCAAATTCAGGTTTTATTTATACTCTTTTTACAAAAAACAACTTAAGATTTATATGGGCGAATCAAACATAAACACCTTTTTTTCATGGTCTTTTATCAGGAAAAGGGCCATTTGGAAAAGGCTATCATCCAAGTGATGGAGACATGCACTCCAAATGTTATCATGGTCGAGAAAACAGTTTCGCGTGACATACAGGAGCTTCTGTTGAACGAAGGTGCCACACTAGTTCTTGATATGAAGCTCAACCGGTTGCAGAGAATTGCTCTCTGTTCTGGCTCTCCCATCGTCTCGGTTTCGGAAATCCTGGGTGCGCCGAAGTTAAAGCAGTGCGACTACTTCCATATCGAAAAATTTGTGGAGGAGCATAACCTTACTGGTGAAGGAGGGAAGAGTCCATCCAAAACATTAATGTTCTTGGAAGGTTTTCCCAAACCACTGGGGTGCACGGTAAGCTTTGAATATATTTTATGAAATTCAAAACAATTTTTTTGTCTCTCTAGCAGTTAACAAGATTATTCCTCTTTACTATGCATGATTCTGTTGTACTTGAATATATTTCATCTGCACAGCCATTATAATTTTTTATTCCTTTAGATACTACTACGGGGAGCAAATAGAGAAGAACTGAAGAAAGTCAAGCAAGTCATGCTCTACACGGTATTTGCAGCATACCACCTGGTTCTTGAGGCATCCTTCTTTGAAGATCAGAGGGTATTCTTGAATGATAGAGATGCTCCAAATTCTGTTGGTATGAAAGAAGGTCCAGTAGTAAATAGTTGCGGAACTCCTGTTGGCGCAAATGGTTCTCTTCCTGTCAGTCATAGAGAGAATGATGTCACATCTAACAGGTTGCCAGAACAATATTCTGATGCAGAGAAAAGTACTGTTTCTTCTGGAAAAACAGATGCTCTATGCTCACCGGCGGATGGCTGCTTGAGTAAGGATGCAACCATCCATTATGACTCGAATCATGTATTTGCTTCTGAAAAGATGCTACGCACAGCCTCAGGATCACTGAAAAAATTCATTGATATATTCCACCATCAGAATATTTATCTACCTGTCACCACTCAAGAGACAACCGATCATCAGAAAGAAGCAAAACTTGAACTCAATCAAGAATTACCAAGTGAAAGTTTCCATGCTGGGGTAACAACGGATGGACCAGTTGACTCCAGTGAGTACATGGAGAATGTAAAACATTTCCAGGAACAAGTATTTACTAAAACAAATCAGCAAATGGTACTGGCTGATCATCCAGATAGTGGAGAGCATGAGCAATTATCAGTTGAAGTAGAAAATGGGGAGCGGCATAGCACCACTTACAGCGAAGAGAAAACCTCACACATGGACGAGGTTGATGACTTAATGGATTCTCAGAGCATACTGATTTTGTTGTCCAGCCAATGCATCACAAAACAGGTCATTTGTGAGCAGAGTCATCTGTCCCGGATAAACTACTATGGAAATTTTGATGTCTCCTTAGGACGATATTTGCAAGACATTTTGCAGAATCAGGTAATATTACTGTTATTGCAGCATTCGCATATGATGAGAAATTTATCAATGATTTATTTTTCGCTTCTAGTCTTCTTTTACTCTCTTTTTTCGTACATAACATATTTAAATGAAAATAATCAGTAGTATTCTTTCATAGAGAAGCTTGTCTGCCGTTTGATACAAAGGATGTGCTCAACGACTCATGATTTCTGAATATTTTATTTGTGGCAGAACCTAAGCTGCTTCTCATGCGGAGAGCCTCCAGAGTCTCACATGTACTCTTACACCCACCGTGACGGAAATTTGGCAGTTCTTGTGAAGCGTTTGCTGCCTCGACATCGTTTGCCTGGTGAGTCCAAAGGAAAAATTTGGATGTGGACTAGATGTCTAAGATGTGATGAGCATGCAAACAGGATATCCAAATCATCTCGGAGAGTGCTAATGTCGACCGAGGCACGTAATCTCTCGTTTGGGAAGTTCCTCGAACTCAGTTTTTCAAACCACTCTGCTAATAGAAGGCTATCAATGTGCGGACATGAGGTGAACAGGGACTGCTTACGCTTTTTTGGGTATGCTAATGATTCAAGAATTTATATTATATTTATTTATATTTATTGTTATGTTTTATCTTGCAAATGCATAATATTCATATTTTTTTCTTCCTTTCATATTCAGGCTGGGCTCCAAGGTTGCGATGTTTCAGTATTCATCAGTCGAAATATATAACGCCTGCAAGCCACAACAAACGCTTGAGTTCCATAATCCCACGACTCATGAGTTGTTCGAGCAACAGGGGAGAAATGTACGAACTGATTTATTTGGTTTTATGACATCTCATGGTCCCTTACGCGCCTTTGCAATGCAGTCTAATGCATCCGTTGTGTTCACTTAGGTTCTTGCTCGAGGAGTTAGCCTTTTCGTTGAAGTTGAAAGGATACTACAGGACACAAAGAATCAGTTTCCTGAGGTGGCGATCGACTGCGGCGCCTTCCTTCCTGTTGCAGAGTTCTCTCAACTCGAAGAGATGTTGATGAAAGAGAAGAAAGAGTTTGTGGTAAACTGCATTTCCCTTCTTTATGTTACTTCAACGAATGGACTCTTGATTCCCATTTTGATTTCTGGTGATTGTTATCTTACTGGTTGTGTATTGATATCATCATGTAGGATTTTCTCGTGAAGGCCGTTGATCAGCACGGGGTGTCTAGGTCCTCTGTGCATGAGATTCTTGATGTAAATTGGCTCTATCAGGACCTTCTGCTTGAACTATATGTGTGGGACCGTCGGTTGCATCGACTCCTACTGTGTAAATCTTCTGGAAAAGAAAGAATGAGTAATGGCATCAAGAAGGTGACTGTCGAACTTACTCATGACCAAACGGCAACTGCAGTGGAGACCGATGATACTGCCGAGTACACAAGCAGACAACTATCATTTGAGAATGGGTCTGTTGAGCCGGTGCAGTTTAGTGAACTGGGGATGAATGAAAATGCATCAAAGTTGACTGATGAAAAACCTCAGGATAGGCACTATGAAGAGCAACATAGTGCAAAAATGTCACCGTCTGGAACATCGGATCGCTTGGATCTGCAGGGGCCGGGCAATGGTCCAACTGTACATTTGATATCCGTCAAGCAAGATCCATTTCATATTCCACAGTTCAGAATTTCTGAATGGGAAGACAGGGAGAGATGGGTTTGGACTCCACTTTGCGAGTCAAGATTGTCTTACAGGCAGGAACTCCAGGCTCGATGTTTGGAAAATTTTGAACTTGTTAACCGCTATTCTCCATCTCATCTGCCCCCCTTGCACAAACAGTCTGCTGAAGATGTGTGCTCTCCACGGTTTGTAGTCGGTCCAGGTGGCAATGTATTGTCTGTATCAGAGGATGAGATATCCAGCATAATCTCCCGCGCTCTTGCCATAGCCGAGGACCGCCGCCATTTATTGGATTCTATTGTCGGGAGTCATGCATCCGACACGCCGTCTGAAGCTTCCTCTGCCTCTTCAACTTGGTCGTCTACTGACTCCTCAGATTCAGAAGCAAGCTCTTCATTTGACGACCTCTACAACTACGATAGCTCGCTTCTATCATCCCCTCTCCACCCCGAAATATCTGTCAATGGGAAAGCAACTCTCAAGGGGAAATATTCAGTCATTTGTGTGCATGCTAATCAGTTCTACACTCTTAGAAAGAAATGTTGTCCATCTGAGCTTGCATATATCGCTTCCTTAAGCCGATGCAAGAAATGGGACGCCCAAGGCGGTAAAAGTAAGGCTTTCTTTGCAAAAACAATGGACGGCAGGTTCATTATCAAGCAAATACAGAAGATGGAGTTCGAGTCTTTCATAGAGTTCGCCCCGGATTACTTTAAGCATGTTTACCACTCTCTAGACACAGGGAGCCAAACTTGCCTTTCCAAAATTTTAGGAATCTATCAGGTATTTTTACATCAGTATATGGAACATTATTCCAGATTTTCTTGTGATGTTTGATTTTATTTCCAGATTTACTTGTGAAGTTTATGTGTTTTGATATAATTGTGAATTTTCTATTTCAGGTTAAGCAAATAAGACATGGCAAAGAAGTGAAGATTGATCTGATGGTGATGGAAAATCTTCTCTTCGGACACAACGTGTCACGGGTATATGATCTCAAAGGTGCTGTTTTCTCTCGTTACGTCGCCGACTCAAGTGACGGTGACAGTGTTTACTTGGATCAAAACTTTGTCGAGGATATGCGTGTTTCTCCGATATATATTGGAGGAAGAACGAAACATCTCTTGCAGCGGGCAATCTGGAATGATACATCTTTTCTCACAGTATGTGTTTAATTCACTTAAACCCCAGGTCAATTAATTAGCCATGTTTCTATACGAATAATATGGGTTAACCAAATTATTGCTCTTGCAGTCGATTAATGTCATGGACTACTCACTACTTGTGGGAGTGGACAAACAAAATCATGAGTTTGTATTCGGCATTATCGATTACCTGAGGCAGTACACATGGGACAAGCAACTGGAGACATGGGTAAAAACTTCTCTCGTGGTGCCAAAAAATATTACGCCGACGGTCATTTCACCCAGGGATTACAAGAAAAGGTTTAGGAAATTCATGACCAAGTATTTCCTAACGGTTCCAGATGATTGGAGCACGGCGAAGAACAACTCTGGGACCTGTAAATCCTGTGATCGCGGCAACTGTAACTTGTCAAAAATTGACAGCAAGAAGCCTCATCATCAAGCTGAATCATGCTCTATTCAGTGAAGATTCTCCCTCGTGGTTATCCGGCTCATCTTCTAGCTTATTTTTAGCCATTTTGCAAGGAGTGTACATAGAATGAGTGCCTGAATTTACTTGTAAAGTTCTCCAAAATTTTGCATCTTTTAGGCAAATTTTTGGAGGAGGTTATGCTCAAAATACATGTACCCTCGCAATTCTTTGGTTGCTAAACCCAGAATGATTGTATTGAAATCACATGAATTGTAGATCATTCGTTCATTCCTTCATGTATGAATAATGAAACAGTATGAGATTGGCGTAGTATGTTGGATGTTGTATCGAGCCTCTTGGACGAGTATATATAGAGGTACAAGACTGGGAGGGCATCAGGGCAAGAAGCCCCTCCTAAAGATAAGGTAGGAGATGGATTAACATCCTGTAAGAAGAGAGAGGAAGAACGAAACATCTCTTGCAGCGGGCAATCTGGAATGATACATCATTTTTCACGGTATGCGTTTAATTTACTTAAACCCCAGGTCAATTAATTAGCCATATTTGTATCTGAATATGGGTTAACTAAATTATTGCGGTTGCAGTCGATTAATGTCATGGACTACTCTCTATTTGTGGGAGTGGATAGACAAAATCATGAGTTTGTATTCGGCATCAATGATTACCTGAGGAAGTACACATGGGACAAGCAATTGGAGTCATGGGTAAAAACATCTCTCATGGTGCCAAAGAAAATTACGCCGACGGCAATTTCGCCTAGGGAGTACTAGAAAAGGTTTAGGATCGAAGTTCATGACCAAGTATTTCCTAACGGTTCCATATGATTGGAGCACGGCGAAGAACCATTCTGGGACCTGTAAATCTTGTGCTCGCGGCAACTGTAAGTTGTCAAAAATTGACAGCCAGAAGCCTCATCATTAAACTGAAGCATGCTCAATTCGGTGAAGATTTTTGCTCGTGGATATCCAGATCATCTTCTAGCTTATTTTTAGTCATCTTGCAAGCAGTGTAACATAGAATGAGTGCATGACTTCAATTGTATAGTCTCCAAAAGTTTGCATCTTTTAGGAAAAAATTGGAGAAAGTTAGGCTCAAAATACATGTACCATCTCTGCCGAGTGCCTCTTAGGGCCACTTCTTTTAGGTTTATGCTTATAGATTTCGGTGGGAATAAGCTCATAGAAACTGTCATTCCTCTTCTTTTGCGCTTATTGAATTTGGGCTAATGAGATGTGTAATGTCTATATTTCCCATGAATTTGTTATTTGATAAGTGATTATAAGATATCCACAACAATTTAGTAGCAGAACACGAGCCGAGTCAAGGAAATTATGAAATGAAATCCTATTATTCTGCAGTGCTTCACGAGCACCAGGATGGGTATAGAATCACACAAGATGACCATTGCGATCAAAGGACCGACTCATTTCAGTTCAGGGTCATTTTCTTGCTTGTAGACATGAACTAGAAAAGATAAAATGAAACCTCACGTGTTAGTAGTACTTTAAACCAATATACTAGCTCATTTCACAAGCAAAGTTGTGTTTCAGTTATGCATGCTATAACTTTCTGGTGCAAACCAACAAGCAGTACAGGAACCGCTGATACAACATAACTAACCAGCTCAGCAATTATTGATCATTTGGTTGCAGATGGAAATAATATCTCATTGTCCATCTGCTGCATAAGGCGAAGCGAAATAATCTTCATGTATGTACCTGAATATCACTGCTTCACAACACTACTGGATCGGAGCAGAGGCGAGCTCCTGGGCCTGTCGGGCCGAGACGGAGCTAGCAGGTCGCGTCGGTCGGCGAGCTCTTGAGCGCTTCGGGTGGCGCTGGAGACGGGGATGGATGCGGTAGGCGACGAGGATGGACGGGGCCGGCGGCGCCGAAACCCTAGGCGGCGATGGTGGCGGCGCTAGAAACTCTCCAGCAGAGAGCGGAATGGGCGAAGGAAAACGGTCGGGCCACTGGGTGCTATGTTTGGAGTAACTAGCTAAATGCCTGTGCTTTGCTACGGGTTAAATCCTTTGAATGATTTGTATTTCAAAAATATGCACAAAGGTTAATTATCCAATAATTGGCATTCAAAACCTTGTGGACCTGATTTGATTGACCAATTGATCTGTGAATGGATAAGAACTACAACAGACAATAACTATTGAGAGTAAAAACATTTATTTGTATCAGGAAAGAACTACATAATTAAAACCAAAGCACTTCTCTATAATTCTTCAGCAATCTCACAGATAAAATAAAGTGACCCAGTACGTGTTCTTCTGCAGCTACACATCACGCTTTTCTCAAATATAAACAACTGATATTATATTACCAATTATGATTAGCACCAAACTATTCTAGATCCACGCAAAATAATTAGCTCCAAAGTTAGGCAAAGAATCAGATAAATATATCCGCACATTTCTTATCTAAAGCTGCTTGGTGAACTAAAAGAAGATAACCCAAATTGTGTGTATCCTCGCTTGCCAACGAAGAGAGGAAACTGAATCACAACTAATACATAGGCGAATTTGCCGTGGTTCCATCTCTCAGATGTAACCAAAGCCCAGTGCAACAAAGATGCCTTAGAGATATTAACCGAAGTCCAAAGCTTCACTACAATGCAAATTGGCATAACTACATGGACGACATGGCATCGATTTGGAGCTTTGTTCAATTGAGTCTGAATCCTGAAGCGGCAACCACAAACAAACTTAAAAATGAGAAACGATGCATGAAACAAGCCTTGCGCGAAGCCGATGCATTGCCCTTTCCTCGAAGAAGCTTATCGTGGAGTTGATGATCAAAAGGCGTCCAACTCTTTCCATTGTTCATCTCAAATAACCTGTATGCATAGCATTTCAACATCAGAGCATGAGGAGCCAAGAACAAATATCCATGACATATATTATTCAATTAATATGCAATGAAATGGAATAAAATTTCTGCCAAAACCGACCTGACCCCCTCGAGGTTGTCCAGCTCTTGCGTGGCGGCGTTCAACCAATCCCCCTTGGCACACATGGACTGCTTCAGCTCCGTCTGCTGCTCCTGGCACACCAGCAGCCACCCCCTCTGTCGCCTACAATGCCTGCCGCATCTCCTCCACCATCTGAATCTTGCAACTCTCGAACCTGTAGCAGCAGAGCATAAGTCATGCTCGCCCAAACGGCAAAATAAATAAACTGGACAATAAGGCATGGAGGATTACTTGCTTTTGTAGAGGGATTTGGAGTTGAGCTGCTGCCAACGACCACACATCGCTCCGAGGACCGCATCACAAATGAGGCGCAGCAGCAAGCCGGGGGACCTAACGTTAGCACGAATGTTCCAGGCCATCTTCTGAAGGTGCCTGCCATGTTCAGGATTACATGAATTCTTAAAATGTATACGGAGATTTGAAACTTTTAGCTCTGAAATAAAATATACCATCAATAAGGCTAAACTATCAATGTTAGAAGCTACAGGCAATTGAAACGAACCTCGTGCATGACCTTTCCTAGATTTTACAGTGTGTCCAAACTTTCAGAAACCATGTTCAGCCACACGAAGCTCCGCCCGGTTAGCACTGCCTTCTTAAGATGTGTGCTCTAGTGTCATCAATTTTCTCCTTTGCGCTCTCCTTTGGATTATCCTTACAATAATGAGATGAGCTCTGAATTTGTTATCCATCCAAAGTATCTGCAATCTTACAAGAAGAATTCAGGGCCGAGCTTCTGAAATTGTTAAGCATCGCTGATAATAATATCTTGTTAGCAGTTAGAAAGCAACAAAAAATTATAGATTTATAAGCATGTAATGCATCATCTGTTGCAAAACGTGATTCCTAAAGAATTATAAGAATGCAACGCATCATCTGATGTAGTTTATGATGCCCCATACACCCAATCTAGTTCGTAGCGCCTAAAACAACTCGAGGACAATCTAACCGCTATAAAACAAGCAAATATAAACCGCTAGAAACACACACACACACCACATACTGATTCTAATCAACATGTCCGGATCTAGCAGATCATGGCGAATGGTACACAGAATTTCGATGAGAATTTAGATCTAAGCATACGTAACAGTGAACAACTAACAGCTCTCCGCACGAGCCAACTATGAGAAGAACGACGAGATGCATAGGGAGAGGTAGGGGAGAGGGGAGGAGGGAGATGGATCGTACCCTACGTATTTTCCCGGATGCCCCTGCTCGCCGCTCAGTAGTCGCTGTAGCCCAGCACTTGCTGTTGATGACCATCCAAAGAGGGACACGGAAGAGGTAACTGAGCAAGCAAATCGGTGAGCCTGAACCTCGGGGCGGAGGTCGAACACCTTCTTCGCCCAGATGGCGCTTGCCTTGGGAGGCGGAGGACGGCGGAGATGCGTGCGATGCCACAGACGAGGGTCTCTGTCATGTCGTCCACCCGTATTACACGTCATCGACCAGGGCAGAGGTTGAGCGCCTTCTTCGACCAGACTGGGCAGGCTTCCGGGAGCCGGAGGATGGCTGAGATGCGGGAGGCATCGATGGCGTGGAGGCAGGCGAGGGCTTCCGTGAGGCCGCCCGGCCTTCGAGATGCGAGGTGGGTCTTGAGGGAGAGGACCGGGGAGAGGAAGTCGGACGCCGCTCTTCGCCGGACACGGGTGAAGGACGGCGGCGGCTCCGTCTTGAATGGCGATGGGGAGCACCGGGGCAGGGGGTGGCGGTGACGGTGGCGACAGCGACAGCGACGGCGACGTAGGATTGGTGGTAATGTGGCAGTGGGGAGGCAAGGGGAGCAGGAGCAGATTTAACTCACGGGGCGAACAGAGCAGATTAGGAAGGATGAACGAAGCGTTTCCTAGCTGTTAAGGAAAGCGCGTTAATTACTCAGAGTAATTTACTCTGCTGATCGGTGCAGAAAAAACCGTTGTGGGGGTGATGTTGAACGAAGAGGTTGGACGAAAATTTTGACGTACGAGAGGAACAAATTTTTTGAATGGTCACCAGGGATGATGGAGAAGACCCTCCACCTGAATTGTATTCATTTTCTGTTTAATGAGTTCAAATGAAGTATTCTTTTTGTCAAATATGGCTCTTTTACAAAAGTAATGACGAATCTAACCCCTCTGCAAAACTATTCTCAAATCTGGCCCCTAAGGTCGGCTCTATCGAGGATGGCGCCGACCTTGTACATGTCGGCTCCATTCTCGTTGGCGTCGACCCCGTTTTACTTTTTTTAAGCGCTTAGGAAAATTGTGGGACTTTCTTGATGGCTCCGAACTGAACAAGTTTGGTTCCATCCTCTTTGGCGCCGAGCTTAAGAGGCCAGATTTGAAAATAGTTTTGAGAAACACCAAAAATCGATCAAGATGTTAAAATTATGCAAACTAGACATTGCCAGTTGTGCAAGTGGGAGACTGTTGGATCCTATTTGGAGGACACACAATTGACACAAGAAACACAAGCTCTCAAGTTTAGATCCCTTCTAGTTGGATTAGAGGAACCTCTAATTAGAGGCAACCTATCCGATTAGACTAGATCTAATCTCTCTCTCCTTCTCATGTGTTAAGATCTCCACCTCATATCCTCCAGTAGTGCTTCAAGCTTGGACGACAAAGCCCTGCTGAACCTTTCCCAGCGTACGCGTGCAAGCTCTCGGAGGGGTGATCCGTTGATCTTGACGGTTGACCATCACGCTGATGGATCAAGGTGACAAGGCAAGGAGGAGAAGGCGCCGAAATCTCTCTACCAGTCTTGGTTGAGAGAGACGGCAACAAGCTACATCGACAAACGTCATCAACACTTCTTCTGCGACTTCGGTGTTGGTAACGTATTCCATCTAGATCTTCGGATCTTCGTATTCGCATGTATCTTCATAGTAGATCTTGGGAGGTGTTGCGTAGCAATACGAAAAAATTTAATATACTGTACGCGAAAGCCAGTAGTGGTATCAGAGCGATCTATGCGTAGATACATGATTTGATCTAGAGCACTTGGTGTGCGGGCACCGCATAAGTTTGCGCGGGTATGTTATTGAGGTCTATATCTTCTAACATTCAAGTTATTTATGTTGCTTCCCGATATGCGGTCTCGTCTTGTTTCCAGCGGCATAGTATGATCTCGGACTTCTGGCAATCCGTGGACCTTCCGGCTGCTCCTAGTATACCCGTCGGCGCCAACGAAGTGCTTCAGTAGTTTCGGATCATATTATAGTTGGTCTCGTCGACTTGATAGCGGATGGGGCATGTGGACTAGGTCCACACGGGGGTCATGTGCTTTGGCAATCGTCTGGGTTAGCATCCGCAATGTTTTCGTAATGTTGGGATGGATAATCACCCCGCAAGGTTAATCTTGAAACATGAGTAACTATGCTTGGTAAGGGTCGTAGTATTTCCGGTTGTCCTGTTGATCCTACAACCACGCTAAAATATGCAAACAAACGTTAGAGGCGTCTAACTCTGTTTTGCAGGACATGTGATGTGGTATAGTCTCGAAATATTATTTTGTTGACTAACCTTAATTTTGTTGGCTGGCATGCCGTTCTTGTTCGTCGAGCTATGGCGATAGTGGAGGATAGGAGAAGGCATGCAAATGTCGTGAACCTCGACATGGCCATGCCGGTGGAGGCGCCACCGGCGGATGGAGGAAAAAGACTATACTACATCACGAAGTGTTATTTACTTGTGCATGTTTTATATATGTTTTCTTGCTCTTCCCTTGATTGCGCAGTAGTATGATTATTAGGGAGATTTCTCAGTAGCTGCAGAGTTTAATTAGTTGAGCTAAAATTGAAAATATTAAGGAGTTCGTGCTCTTTCAACACGTAGCAGCGTCAAACCGGATGCTTGTCACTGTGCGCCATGTATCCATGAGTAGTGTGTGCCAAGGGTTTGGGAGGCGTGTAGTGTACCGTACCTACAGCAAAAGCGGTTAATTGTCTTGACGTTCGAGCATAACTAGTTATGAGCTCGGAGCACACGCATCGAAAGATGAAACGAAAGTCACGGTAGGAAGTGATTGGCTTGTTGACCTACCCGTTGTAAACTACATTCAGTGGCATGTTTCCATCTATTGATCGTATGTTGAGCGTGGATTTCGTATACACTAATTTGATCATGAGGAATATCAATTTTAGTGGGACATTTTAATTTAGTCTCAAATATTAATGCTAGATAATAATTATGAACATGTCTAAGTGAACTCAATTGTTGTAGATCAATGGCTAAAATAGCACCCACGTTTAACCTTGGACCATTGATTGAGAAGAAACCCCTGACTGCGAATGGGAGCAACTATGCTGATTGGGTTCGCGCCCTAAGGATTGTTCTTAGGAACGCGAAGAGCGATTACATTCTTGATGGCCCTCTTCCCGAGGCGCCTGCTGACAATGCGTCAGAAGCTGAGACAGACGCGTACACCTTGAAGAGTGATATGGCAATTTCTGTTCGGT
Source organism: Poa pratensis (assembly GCA_947311845.1). Classification (NCBI taxonomy): domain Eukaryota; kingdom Viridiplantae; phylum Streptophyta; class Magnoliopsida; order Poales; family Poaceae; genus Poa; species Poa pratensis. The sequence goes on from CAMZMU010000010.1 coordinate 12,892,082, forward strand.
GTCTCCTGTTGACTTGTATGGAACCTGAGTTGCAGAATAAGTTTGACCAAACTCCTGCATACGACATTATTGTTGCACTCAAGGCCATGTACCAGACTCAGGCTAAAACTGAGCGTTATGAGATAACAAAGGCACTGTGGTCATGTCACATGGCAGAAGGAGGCTCTGTGAGCGAGCATGTAATCAAGATGTTTGGTTATGGTACTAGGCTCGAGGCTCTGGGATTTCCCATTCCAGCCGAGCTAAGTATAGATTTGGTGTTGGCATCCCTCCCACCGTCTTACAGCGGTTTCATCATGAATTACAACAGGAATGGGTTGGAGAAGACACCAAATGAGCTGCTTGCAATGCTGAAAACTGCTGAACCTATTGTGAAGAGGGAAAACAATCAAGTTATGATGGTTACCCAAACCACTAAGTTCAAGAAGAAGAGAACGAAGATGTCTAAAAATGCTAAGGCATTACAAAAGGCTGTGGACTCGGCTCAGGTGGAATCCGATTGTTTCTTTTGTAAGAAGAAGGGACACTGGAAAAGGAACTGCAAGAAATTTCTGCTGCAGAAGAAGAAATCTTCTAAGGGCAAGAAAGGTATAAGAGTTATACTTGCAATGATATTTGTCAATCTTACTAGCAACTCTGGAGTATCAATTGCTAATTATTTTATACACTTGATATAGGAGATGCGGGAAGTAAGGTGGCGGAAGAGCAAAGGTTGAGGATGTGTGTCAAGCTCGACGCATGGAATTTCATCCACAAGATGAAGACATCTTCAAATCTACTTTTCAGTTTTTTAGTTTGAAAGATTTGAGAGTTTCGGCCCAAGTTATTGTAATAAGGTTGCATTCTTGGCGATGGAAATACTCTTGTGATTTGGTGGGATTTCATGTCCCGTTTATCGAAGAATATTTTGGATCAATCCCTTCATGGATGATCAAGTTACAAATCTTTTGAGTTATGGAAATATCATGTGTTCTGAAATATTGTTGTGATTATGTTGACACCACCTTCGAGTGGCACTATCATCTCAAATGCGTCATATGCATGATGGAAGGAAATTTGATATTGTTATGTGAAATAAGTGAAAGGCTTGATGAACTACATGATTCTTAGGAGTCATAAATTCATTAAGTGTTCAGGCACATAGTGAAGTCAATAAAGGTTGAGTTGAAACATAGTCAATAATTTTATTGATGTCTTGAAGCTACACAGTTATATTTTAGAAAGATTGTCTTAGTATTGTAATGAATAGAAATTCTATTTCGGTTCATGTATTTGATCAAGTCTGATTGAATAATTGCTAAGATCTTTGCAGAATCATATTCCTAGAAATCCAATTTAGTATATTTAATGCTTGTCTAGTTTTAGCATAATGATAGTCCTTGAATATTCACGTCATCGTTTTGAAAGAAAAACATAAAGGGACGTGATAGTCTTAGATACTTAGAATTTCTTAAAAGAAGTTCAGTTCTAAAATGATGTAAGGATTTAATAATATTATTTGTCTTATTGATTGTGTCATAGTTTTGAAAGATAAACATGAAGAGACACAAAGAATTTGGGTTCCAAGTTTTATGAAAGACTGAAACTTGATCCTAAAGGAGGAAAATGAATAAAATTGCTTTGTAGGTTGTTCCATTAAATTAATTGGAAGTCCTCTATAAACACCACATAAGTGACAATGTTTTGGCACTAAGATAAATGTGATTTTGAGAAATTTTATTCTTCTAAAAGAATTTAGTGGGAGGATAGTGAAATCTTGAAGAAAATATTGAATCTTCGGAAATAGTTATCAGATGTGTGCAAGCGGAAGCAATTCCAATTGACAAGTCTTTTAGACTAATACCGAGAGTCATAGCATTTTAAATGCATGACGTCTTGTCAAGATATATTCACTTAACCAGATTAGGTGGCATACAAGTTTATAGGAAACTGAATATGCGATAACAAAGTAAATAAGGGAATGTGCTAAAATGAGATCCCATTAGATTATGATTTAGACATCATATATATGTTAAATATCATTGTTGTTAAGTTATGAATAACTTAATAAGGATCTTTTTGTTAGACGAAAAGATGATCACAAAGTTTTGTTGATCAAGAAGGATTTTACGATACTGAGTTTATATAAGACTAGGAAACATGCCCGTGCGTTGCAACGGAAAAGAAAAATCTGCCTCGCTGGAAAAACAAAATTCTTGTTGTAATGGCGGGATGAACGGATAGTTGTGACGATAATTAAAGTGTGAATTCAGTAAATAAAATCTGCAAAAGTATCACACCATAGTTAGAGATGTCCTCCGTTGACTTGCTTGCCGTGTTACTTGCACACAAACGGATGTCTCCAAATGTGCTCACATTGGACAACACATTGTATGTTGAAGATCTTTTTTACATGACAAAGCGTTCCTACTTGCAATCATTATATGTTGAAGATCTCGAACTCATGATTCGCAAAAAAAAAAAAGATCTCGCACTCCACGGAGTGCATGTTGCAGTGCCCTTGCGCATATGCTGCAGCTCATTGTTGACGTATGTTGCATCCCTTCACGCTGAACCGGCGGATCTCTAGGTGGTTGGCCTAGCTGGACACGCCGATATCAATCACCTTACCGAAGCGGCCGAAGTGTCGGTTTCCAGGCTGCTGTGGCGGTTTGTGGAGCCGATTACACTGAACGTCTTGTGCGCGAAGCCCTTCTCGTGGTTGGGCGTGATGGTGGCACAAGCAAGCGCCAAGGTGGCCTAAGGCCACCGCTGTTGCATTGAGCCGACAGCCACGGCCAACGGGGACGCCGTATTGTTGGGACCAAGTGCCGACTCCAGTCTACCATTGCTGCCGCCGTGTAGGCTCGTGGAAGGCAGAGCCGAGGTGAGCGCGACATGGAGGTTTGTGCCGGCAGCACTCTCGCTGGCGCCGCCGCGGGGCGTGGGGCTTGGGCCATAGGGAGCTAAGCAAGGAGGTTCTCGCGGTCGGTCGTCGTCCGTCCCGGCACGGTGGAGCCCACAGCTGCGTATGCAGTATGTGGATCCTGGGCCTCTGGCTTTCCTGCGGCGATGCTGATCGAAGAAGACGGTGCATCTAAAGTGTTCATGGCGCTTGCGGTCACGCGTGGTTCCGACTGTTGCGCTCCATAAATTTTCAAGGAAACCAACTTTTTATCCGCTGCTTATAAAGAACGGAAAGTTGTCCAGACATGGATTCCTAATCCTATACGTTGGTTTCCAAGGTTTCCTTTTAAAAACGGAACACTGCTTCCGTTGAGTTGACATAGGAAGCTAGAAACGCGTGCGGGGTGAACGGACGAAAAACCAACCGATCGATCGGAGGAAAGCCCGGGACATACAAAACCAAAAAAAAAAGACACGACGTACCAAACCGACCAGACGTACCAAACCAACCAAGGAAGACTTAATGCCTTTATTATTAGGTAAAGATATTAACGAAAACATATTCCTTTCAAAGGAAAGAAAGATCGAGGATGTGTACCTAGTACAGCTCGAGGATTTTTTGTTAATTGAATATAAATCAGAATCGTATAAAGAGATGTTTGTCTAGGACAAACAAGCAAATGATATTAAACAAAGAGAGGAGGTCATAGTTTCATTTAAATCAGTGGGAGCTTAATTATGTTATTCGGTTTTGAATAATGTAATTTGTGATTGGTTTGTTTTGATACAATATGATATGTTATTATAAGTAATTAATGACATACATATTTGGAACATGGTAATCACAACATATGCAGAAATTTCCATATATTGGTGTGATACAATGTTGCAAAAATTTCACTAAAATATTTTGAATATTATTCAAGAACATGGGAGAATTAACATTCTCATAAAGTTAGAGAAATTCATGTGCAAGATCCATGCTGTTTCATACGGTGGTGAGCATGATCAATTGATTTATAATCTTGATCATAAAGGAATTTCTCAAGATGTGAAATTTTAAGATCAAAATGAAATTAATCAAACTTGATTGTTGACAAGTTGAATTTGATAAAAGTTCAATTGACTACAATTAAGATGAGAATTCTCCATAAGGTGTGTTTTGAAGAAGTTACTTCAAAAGAGAGAAATGCTCATGATGTAAGAGTTACATTATGAGATAAGTATAAAGAAAGGACGAAGGGTAGATTGAGGAATTTTCTAAATTCCGTATATCGCAATACGAGGGGATGTTTATATAAAACATAAGGCTATATTACGAAAACTACAACAAGTAGCAAAGACAGTGGGAGCATAACAACTTCCAAAGGAAAGGTTATCGGTTCATTGATAAACTAGGTGTGGTTCTTTACAAAAGAAACAACTAATTGTGAAAACAATGAAATTGTGTTCTTGGTTAAAGTACTAAGGTTTCACCTTGTATGACCAAATGCTACAAGTGATTACATGATCAATTGAGGTTGTGCATCAAAGATATTTTTCTTTGTTCATAAAAGAATAAAGTTCACATAGCCCCAGAAGGGACTAAACGGACAATATGTCAACCACATAAGAGTGAGCATGAGAAACCAAACATCGATCAAGATGTTAAAATTATGCAAACTAGACATTGCCAGTTGTGCAAGTGGGAGACTGTTGGATGTATGCCCAAAAGGCAATGTATTTATACATCTGATTCATTAATTATGATTTGTATTCTCAATGCTATAACTACGGTGGTTTCTGGATACGTGATTCAGGGGAAAGCCCACTCGTACGTGTTGAGAATATGAACACGTAAAATGTACCATAGTTCTTTTACGGACTAATTTGTTGATTGCTTGATGACACTGCTTTCCTAGTCATGGGCATTGCTTATGTCAGCATCAATGAGTGGCATATTATTGGATAATAATATGGTCGGGTAAACCCAAGTTTTGATATGCTAAGAGATTCCGTTAAAGTCGTCGTTTTGTCCTTAGCTTTATCACAGTAAGATTATTATATAACATGTCCTGTAACCATGAGGTTATTAGGGTTATGCATACTAGAAGAGTTACTTTGGTACTGTCAATGGCACGGCCGAAACTTGGTGTCAAAACGGCAGTCACTGGGTGACTTCAAGGTGTGTGTATATCCTAATGTTCTGAGATGGGAAATTACTCCTCCGTGATTAGAGAGATACGCCCTGGGCCCTGATGCGTGTTAAGTTACACGTCCGTTGGGAACCCCAAGAGGAAGGTATGATGAGTGCAGCAGCAAGTTTTCCCTCAGTAAGAAACCAAGGTTTAATCGAACCAGTAGGAGGTCAAGGGTCTTCTGAAGGTTGTTGGTGGCTGAATGTGGCACGGCGCAACACCAGGGAATCAGCCCCAACGAAACAGTGAGGTTGTCAATCTCACCGGCTTGCTGAAAACAAAGGATTAAAAGTGTGGTGTGGAAAATGATGTTTGCTTGCAGAGAATTAAAGAGAACAATGATTGCAGTTGGTTGTATTTCAGATGTAAAAGAATGGACCGGGGTCCACATTTCACTAGTGGTGTCTCTCCATAATAAAATACTAACATGCTGGGTAAACAAATTACAGCTGGGCAATTGACAAAATAGAGAGTGCATAACAATGCATATACAAGTCATGATGACCGCTATCCTGCATGCATCTGTGCCTAAATAGTCCACCTTCAGGTTAGCATCCGCACCCCTTCTAGTATTAAGTTGCAAGCAACAGACAATTGCATTAAGTATGGTGCATAATGTAAACAATACAAATATCCTTAGACAAAGCATTGCAGTTTTACCCCTAGTAACAACAGCACATCCACAACCTTAGAACTTTCTGTCACTGTCCCAGATTAAATGGAGGCATGAACCCACTATCTAGCATAAATACTCCCTCTTGGAGTTACAAGCATAAACTTGGCCAAAGGCTACACTAGCAACGGAGAGCATGCAAGATCATAAACAACATAGGCATGATAAATCAATAATCAACTTGACATAGTATTCAATATTCATCGGATCCTAGCAAACACAACATGTAGCATTACAATAAGATGATCTTGATCATGATAGGCAGCTCACAAGATCCAAACATGATGGCACAAAAGGAGAAGACAACCATCTAGCTACTGCTATGGACCCATAGTCCAGGGGTGGACTACTCACACATCACTCCGGAGGAAGGCATGGCGATGTAGAGCCCTCCGGTGATGATTCCCCTTTCCGGCAGGGTGCCGGGAAGAGCTTCAGGACCCTCCCGAGCTAGGGTTGACGACGGCGGCGGCTCTGGAACTTTTCGTGGATGGAGGCTCGGGTGTTTAGGCTTTTCCCGAGAAAGGCAATTTATAGGCGAAGGGGCGATGTCGGTGGAGGCCCGAGGGCTCCTCACCACGTGGCGGCGCGCCAGGGGTGGGACCCGCGCCACCACATGGTGAGGGCGCCTCGGTGCCCCCCTTCGTCTCTCCTTCGGACTCCGTGTACGTGACAGAAAAATAGGACCTTGGCTTTTTGTTTCGTCCAATTCCGAGAATATTTCCAGAACAGTGATGACCCACAAGTATAGGGGATCGCAACAGTCTTCGAGTGAAGTAAAACCCAAATTTATTGATTCGACACAAGGGGAGCCAAAGAATATTTATAAGCCTTGACAGATGATTTGTCAGTTCAGCTGCACCTGGAAGTAGACTTGCTCGATACAGTTTATCAGTAGCAACAGTTTTATGACAGTAGCAGTAGTGAAATAATAGCAGCAGTAAAATAAAGATAGCAGTAATAATTGCAGTAGACAGCAGGATTAAAATACTGTAGGCATAGGGATGGATGAACGGGCGCTGCATGGATGAGATAATTCATGAAATAGTCATACATAAGGCAATTGCAGATAAATAATAAGGTATCCAAGTAATAAACAATCATAGGCATGTGTTCCGTATTTAGTCGTACGTGCTCGCAATGAGAAACTTGCACAACATCTTTTGTCCTACCAGCCCGTTAGCAGCGGGGCCTCAAGGGAAACTTGTCGTGGGGTAGATAACACGGCAGATGCTACCTTGGGGTAGCTTGAGTTGATGGGCAAGGCGACACTAGCGTCTGGGAGATTGTTTAGCATTGCAGGGACAAAAGGTTTACCCAGGTTCGGCCTCTCCATTGGAGATAAAGACCTACTTCCTGCTATCTTGTTATTGATCTCGATCTCGATAACCCGGCTACGACAACAGAGCCGGATCTCGATCTAGGTTACAAGGTTGTGGTGTTTCTCTCGGTGGTTCTCTCGCCTAAGCTTGGATCGTAAAGTTCTCTCTCAACTAGGGCTCAGGAACCGGCTTATATAGACTACCGGGTCTCCTGGCACTTTACAATACGAACCCGGGCTCTACCCAGACTCGGAATCCTATTCTAGCTCTTCTAGCCTTCGTATCCTCCAAGTCACGAACCGCCTCTGGTCTTCTAGAAACTTCCCTTCCTGAACCGGGTTACCGCCAAAGCCTCTGGCCCAGCAACATAACCCGGCCCATGCTGATGGTTAGCTGGCCTGGCCGGGCCTCCTGCCTGGCGGGTCATGCTTCCCTCTTCATGGGCCTACCGGGTTATCATCCCCCCATCAGTAGCCCCCAGATTAACCTGGTTGCCAGGTTGGCATGCTCGGCTTCTTATTCTTGAATATTACTTCTTTGAACAGAGCTGATATCCTGGCCAGCCGGGTTAATCACCTGAAACATAAGACAACAGATAACAAATCTAACATTAGAACATGCCTCTTTTCTCCTTTGCTTGGCCAGTTTCTTTGGCGGTTCACGCCGTAACCCGGTTAACCCTTGCCGGGTTCCGACGCCCGGGTTTCACTTTCAGCACTTAGCGAAAACTATCTCCCAACTATAACTCCATCCTTATCCATTTAATCACGATCTTATCATTTAATACTCCGTAATTATCTCATTCTGTTTGTCGTTGACTTTTAGTCAAAGATCCTTATCTCTTCACTTTTTACCACAACACCCCTAGGGTTTTCACTGCGCCTATAAATAGAAGGCCAGGAGACACCACGGTCATTTTTCCCCACCAGTTCATCTTCTTCCTCACGCGCGCACTGTAGCAGCTGCGGATCCAATCTCAAATCGAGCTTCTCAATCTCCTGCAAGAAGATCTACAGGTACGTTTATCCCACACATCCGTGCTCCGCACTTGATTTCAACTTGAATTGTCCAGATTTGCTTCGCATTTCCCTCTCCACGTACCACATCTAGAACTAGGGTTTCACACCTCCATTGTTGCGCTCAGAGAACATCGAAGCTTCTCAGCCATGGTGAAGGACAAAACCAAGGCCGGAGCTCCCGTGCGGCGAAGAAGCTCGCGAAGAAGCCCCACAGCGCCACGCCGGTGCATCTGGCTCCGCCGCCCCGCTGCTACTCAGGTCAACTGGACCAAATCCACGGTGACGACCTTGATGCTGCAGGAATATGTGAACTGCGGCGAGCTCCCTCCAAAGGATGAGATCCAATGGCGTGCTGCTGGAGAAGAAATCCGCCCCAGCCCCAAGGAAGGTGAAGTGGTGGTTTTCCTCGACCACGTTCAGCGCGGCCTTCGCCCCCCGGGTTCCCTGTTTTTTCGCCGGGTCTTGAAGTACTACGGCCTTAGGCCTCAAGACATCGCGCCCAACTCCATGCTGAACATCAGTAACTATGTGGTGTTCTGCGAAGATTATTTGCAAATGGCTCCAAGCCTCGAGCTGTTCCTCGAGTTCTTCTACTGCAACCCCTCCGCAAGGATCAAGTACTTCCATATGGGGGAGTTGCAATCCAGCGCCGAAGGGAATGCGATTTCCCGGCTCTCCTTCTAGCCAGCCACCCAAGGGGTGGCAAAACACATATTTTTACTGCCAAGACACCTCTCCAGAATCTGACGATGCCCGTTACCCGGCTTTCCGAACTCGGGTTTAACATATGACGCCAAGATGAACAGTTATGCCGATGACGCCGAGCGGGTCAAGCTCGAGCCCATTCTTCGCCGGGCCAGAGCTTTGCTCGCCCATGGTCTCAAGGGCACAGATCTGGTCAAGTGCTGGATCGGTTGGTTCATCCAGCCACTCAGCATCAGGACCCGGCTAATTTGCCAGTACACTGGTGAAACCACAGACAATATGCGTTACTCAGAGATGACGCTCACTGATGATCAGCTTGTGAAGAATGCCAAGAGACTACTTGGCGAGAAGAAAGACGCCATTGCACTGAACGGGCTCGCCCCATTTAGTGCCAAGAACAAACCCCCCACGGTAAAGCTAACACTCAATCCATCTTGTTTACTTTAACCCGGCAAACTCATCCATAGACTGTTATTTATCGTGACTGCTTTTTCTCAGGACTCCAAATGGTGGAGCGTGGATTTTACCCCAACATCCTCTCCTGACGGAGAGGACACAGAAAGTGAAGACGACGAAGAAGAAGAAGGTGAGCTTGACTCCGTAGGCCGGCTCTTCCTCCAGTTGATTAACAACGAAGTCCCCAACAAGGACACCTCTACTGACAACCCGGCAAATTTTATTCCAGGCCCCACTGACCCGGCTTCTGACGTAGCGCCGGGTCCCCAAGTTACTGCAGCTCCACTCAGAAGAGGACCCGGGCCACCATTGCCAAGGTACCACATTCTCTTTTCTCAATCTTCATGATGAACTCATCTTAAACTTAAGCACAATCACAGGAAAAGGAGGCTGAGAAGGAGGCTGAGGCGAACAAGAGACGCCGAACCCGGTCTTCTACAAGCCAAGCTTCCCTGAGCCCAGGTATCCCTCAACGCTCTTTATCAAGCTGGGCCAAATCCATCCAGAAGACGCCCAGCAAACAGTTCCCTTTAGCTGGCAAGATCCGGGTTCCTAAACCATCTCGTTTGTCAGATTCTTCCTCGGATGGTGTTAGCACACCCGAGGATTTCCAGATCAACGCCGGGTTAGAAATACTTCTCATATCTTTTCCATACCTTTATACTTCACTGTCCCATTCTTGTTTAACTAAGACATTATTTTGTTCCAGTGCCAGGGCTTTTATGGAAGAAGACCCGGAATCTCCTCCCGCGGCATCCCCTCCTCCAGCAACCACAGAGCCTTCTCCTATGGAGGCACATATAGAGAACCAGAGGACAAGACGAGCCAAGGGAGCAAGCAACCCCCGCGGCTTCTCCAAAAAATGTTGTTGACCCGGTGCCAGAATCCTCCCCAGCTGCTCACTCGCCCGGGTTAGGCTCTGGGACTAAAGAAGATGAAGTGCAGGTTACTGGGACCCGGCACGTTCCAGTACAAAATGCTCCTGAGACTCTGGCCAAGGTGCCAGCCCCAGATGCTGACCCGGCAACTCCTGCCAAGAACAAGAACCCGGCTTCCTCCTCAAATCACCGGCTCTGGACCCATGTCTGTTCCAGCACTTTGCGACGAATATTTTTCTCGCCTAGCTCAACACAAGACCCTGGAGACAGAACTGGTCGCCCTGATCCAAAAACGATATCAGGTACCATTTTTACTTCTTGCCTATATATTTTCTTGCATAACTATACCCTGAGTAGCCCCCAAGCTCTAAGTTCATCACTTGTGATGAGCTTGGTGCTTACAATATGCATTCCTTAGGTAAAAACTTCAAACCTGTAGCCCCCAAGTGCCGGGTTGTCTGTTTACAGCAACCTGGGACTAAAAAACTTCCATCATTTAAAACTTGCCCATTTTCACATCGAAACTTTGAACACTGTAGCCCCCAAGTGCCGGGTTGTGTGCCTGCAGCAACCTGGGACTTCTTTATTACGTTGAACAATTGAACTTCAAACTGAGTAGCCCCCAAGTGCCGGGTTAGCTGTCCACAGCTACCTGGGACTTACAGTTAGCAAATTTTCAACTTTTTGCGCATGTAGCCCCCAAGTGCCGGGTTGCACGCCTGCGGCGACCTGGGACTAACATAACTTTTGCATCTTAACAGGAAGACCATGCCAAGGCCCAGGCTGAGATCACCCGGCTCACTGACGCTGCCAAACTGAATCTGAGACCCGGGCTGATCACTCAGCTCAACTCCAGGCCTTGGAAGAAAAGATTACTGCCCTGACGCAAGAAAACTCCGATCTGAAGAAGGACATGCAGGAGAACGAGGAGAACTTCCAGGAGCAACAGGAGACCCTGCAGAAGCAGCTGGATGAAACCAACAACGAGCTGACCCGGCTAAAAAGAATGATCACCTCAATGGTTGAATCTTTAGTGGGTAAGCACTACTCCTTGAATTTCAACCTAAACTGATCAAACAGACCCGGTTTTTGAAATTTCACTACACTTTTTCTTACACAGGCCCTCGTGATGGTAACCTCCGCAAAACCGCTGCAGAGAAGATCAAATGCATGTACACGCTGACCGTCAGCTGTACTTTGGCAGCTGCGAGGTCATCAAAGCCGCTAGGCTCTGGGAGAACCCGCCAAGCAAGTACACTGAAGTCCTTGGGCATCTGTCAACAATGCCGCAATGGATCCATCTGCTCAAGAGATCAGCTTGCAGGGCCGGGGTGATGCGAGGTCTTGCCTTGGCAAAGGCCTACCATCCCCAGCTAAACCCGGCTCCACTGAAGAAGGGCTTTCCTCAGTTTGACACTGATGGCAAGGAGTTCGATAAGAAGTGCTATGCCCGGGTTGTGAAGCAAACCCGGCATGTTGCCACTGTTATTGCCAGCAAGATGAAGCTCACCACTTACAGCTTGGATATAATGAATGATGAAGAGATCATGGATGACGAGCCACAACGCGTCGATCTCCTCCAAAGCTATAAGGATTCCATTGACCCGGCAAAAATGCTCCTGGTACCTCCACTGCTCCCAGCTCCTCTACGCCAGTTATTCCTCCTCCGTCACGGGCGATAGCTGAAGAAGATGATGAAAACTTCTTCCAGCCACTTCGAAAAATCACCCGGCGCAAGACCAAGGCCAAAGAAACCGACGAGACCAAGGAGCCAGAGGCTAACCCGGCGGCCGCCGAAGAAGAAGAAGACCCGGCAAAGACCGTCGAAGATCAACCAACCGGCTCTCCTCCCCGTGACCCGGCTCCTGAAGCCAAAGCGTGAAAACTTACGCAGATGCTGTTATCTCTGCAAGAAAACAATCTTATTCGGCCCTTTGGGCGTTATTGTAATAACTTTTGCACTGTCTGCACTATGCCTGTGATGGTGCGCCTATGCACCTGATGAAACTTTTTATGCTACTCTCAAACTTTTGCTATGAAATATGCCTCTTCTGTGGTTTTGATGACCCTTTTGATTTCTTTAACTGTGAGCCGGCTTTCGCATGGATACCCTGTCGCTACTTCTCTGAGAAAAACAGGGTCGAACCAAGTCCCAATGGGCTTCATGGTTGATTGAATTTCCAGGTGAGCAATCAGGCCATAAAATTGCGAGTCACATCAGCTCAACAGCAAGATAACCAAGAATAAACTAGTGGCATAAAGCCGGGTCTTGGGATTGCAGCTGCAAACTATTGTAGTAGGAGCCCCCAAGACCTGGATCAATGTTTATAAAGTAATGGCTTAACTATGCAACATTACCCCATTGATCCTCATACTGGTGGGACACGCTCTCTGGGCGTCCTCAAAGATAACTATGCACTTATTCTTATGACAAAAACATAAACAAATAAAACATAAACTTCACCTTCATACCTCTGAATCCAAAGTTATGGATACTGTAACGAAAACTGCACAGCCGGGTCACGAAACATCGAGACCCGGATGACCGTGAAAAGCCGGGTCTTGGGCGAGCCCCCAAGGCAAGCCCCCAAGGCCAAACTTAACCATAGAACTATGCAACACTACTATCAAACATCAAAAAAGAACAAAAAGACACAAATTTCTGTTCAACCTTCACTTTATTGATAGAAAAGGTTAGGTCAGCAAGCCGCCTCATTAAAAACCTTCCAGTCCCCTTAGGTACCCTGGTAAGGAAAAGAGCGCGTCTGAAACCTGCTGCCTGTTACATCGTGTTTTACATCTCATATCTCTTTCTCATGCTAAGTATAATATGGGCGCAGCTGCGCAATATTCCATGGCCTCTCACGCTCTTCCAATGAAAAGGTAGAGTGCGATGTGTCATTAACAGACTCGGACTTTTCTCTTGCATCCACCAAATAATATGAACCATTGTTCAATTTCTTGCTTATGATGAAGGGCCCTTCCCAAGGGGGAGATAACTTGTGCATCCCTTCTCTGGATTGCACCCATCGTAGCACTAAATCTCCCTCCTGGAAAGTGCGAGTTTTAACCCGGCGGCTATGATACCGCCTCAAATCTGCTGATACACTGCTGATCTCTCCAGTGCTTGTTCTCTATTCTCCTCAAGCAGGTCCACAGAATCCTGCCGGGTCTGCTCATTTTCTGTTTCAACATAAGCCGCCACGCGAGGCGAGTCATGAATTATATCACTTGGCAAAACTGCCTCTGCCCCATACACCATAAAGAAAGGGGTCATCTTTGTGGATCTGTTTGGTGTTGTGTTGATTCCCCAAACTACTGATGGCAACTCCTCAACCCACGCTCCAGCAGCTCTGAGACACGGAACCCGGAGACGTGGTTTCAAACCTCGAAGCAACTCCTGATTTGCTCGTTCTACTTGTCCATTGGCCTGTGGATGAGCAACTGAAGCAACGTCTAAACGTATACCCTGATTTCCACAAAACTTTGCCATCTCACCAAGGGACATGTTAGTACCATTATCTGTGATGATACTATGAGGATACCCAAACCTGTGTATGATCTGCTTCAAAAACTTGACTGCTGTAGCTGCTTCACAATTAGTAACAGGCATCACCTCAACCCACTTTGTAAACTTATCAATGGCAACCAAGAGGTGGGTTTTCTTGCAAGGAGACATGCTAAAAGGACCCACCATATCAAGCCCCCAAACTGCAAAGGGCCAAGTCAAGGGTATTGTTCGCAACTCCTGAGCCGGCACATGAATTTGCCGTGCATATCTTTGGCAACCATCACATCTACTCACCAAGCGCTCTGCATCTGCCTGAGCTGTGAGCCAGAAGAAGCCGTGTCTGAAAGCTTTTGCTACTAAAGACCTTGTTGAAGCATGATGACCACAATCTCCCTCATGAATCTCTTTCAAAATTTGCCGGCCCTCCTTTCCAGACACACATCTCTGAAATACTCCAGAAACACTTCTCTTATATAACTCGCCATCAATAACTACGTAGGCCTTAGCCGGCGCACAATTTGCCGGGATATAACTTCCTGCTCTGGCAGCTCTCCACGCAAAAGATACGCCAAATAAGGTTCTGTCCACTCTGGAATTTCATGAGTTGCTGCTACCAATTGCGAATCCGGGTCTTCCTGACCCGCCAGTTCCTCTACGCCCTGAGGCTTAACTGATGGAGTCCATAGCTCGTCCAAGAAAACGTTAGGTGGAACCGGCTCTCTGCGTGAGCCGAGTCTTGACAAAGCATCTGCAGCATCATTTTTCCTGCGGTCAATATGATCCACCTGATAGCCTGAGAAAAACCCGGCTACCCTGTCCACCTCTCTCCTGTAAGCCGCCATTGTCGCATCTTTTCTATCCCATGTTCCTGAAACTTGCTGTGCCACTAGATCTGAATCCCCATAACAATTAATATGCTTGATGCTCATCTCCTTTGCCATACGCAAACCATGTAACAAAGCCTCATATTCGCCACATTGTTAGAGCAATCAAAGTGAATTTGCAAAACATAGCTCAGCTTATCACCCTTGGGAGAAGTTAACACAACTCCAGCTCCTGAACCTTGTGCTGCTTAGACCCGTCAAAGTGCATAACCCAAGGTTTGAGACCCGGCGCAAGAGGTGGTGCACTCAACTGTGTCCAATCATTAAGAAAATCCGCCAATGCCTGCGATTTGATAGCTGTACGAGGCACATAGTCAATGTGGTAAGGCCCCATCTCTATTGCCCACTTGGCAATTCTTCCTGTAGCTTCTGAATTCCTGATAATATCTGCTAAGGGTATTGAACTCACCACTGTGATTGGATGCTCCTGAAAATATGGCTTCAACTTTCTGCTTGCCATGAAAACACCAAATACTAGCTTCTGCCAATGCGGATAGCGCTGCTTTGCTTCTGATAACACCTCACTAACATAATAAACCGGCCTCTGAACCGGGTTTTCCTTGCCTTCCTCCTTACGCTCGACCACCACCACAGCACTCACAGCTTGAGGCCCGGCAGCGACGTATAACAGCATGGGTTCCTTGGGACCCGGGGCCGCCAGAACTGGCGCTTTTGATAATTGTTTCTTCAGAGCTTCAAATGCCTCGTCTGCTTCCTGATTCCACACAAAATTGTCTGTTTTCTTCAGTAACTTGTATAAAGGTATTGCTTTTTCTCCGAGCCGGGATATAAACCGGCTTAGCGCAGCCACACATCCTGTCAACTTCTGAACATCTGCCAATTCCTCAGGTTTTTTCAAACTTGGATGGCTCTGATTTTTTCCGGGTTTGCCTCAATTCCACGCTCTGACACAATGAAACCGAGCAATTTTCCCGCTGGAACTCCAAACACGCACTTTGTAGGATTGAGCTTCATCTTGTACTTCCTCAAATTTTTGAATGTTTCTGTAAGGTCGCTGATAAATGACCCGGCTTTTTCTGACTTGATCACCACATCATCCACATAAGCATGCACATTGCGCCCAATCTGATCATGAAAACAATTTTGAATGCACCTCTGATAAGTTGCTCCTGCGTTCTTCAACCCAAAAGTCATGGTTTGTAGCAAAAAGCACCAAAGGGGTGATGAACGATGTCTTTTCCCAATCCTGCCTGTTAAGCTTGATCTGATGATAACCTGAATATGCGTCCAGAAAACACAAGAGCTCGCTGCCTGCCACTGCGTCAACAATTTGGTCGATGCGCGGCAGTGCGAACGGGTCTTTTGGACAATGCTTGTTGAGACTTGTAAAATCAATACACATCCTCCACTCGTTATTTTTCTTCAGAACCAAAACCGGGTTAGCCAACCACTCTGGGTGGAAAACCTCCATGATAAAGCCGGCTTCCAATAACCGGGCTATCTCCTCTCCTATAGCTTTTCTTCTCTCTGCGTTCATTTTTCTCAAACCTTGTTTCACCGGCCTTGCCTTTGGATCAACATGTAAACGGTGCTCAGCGAGTTCAGTCGGAATGCCTGGCATGTCACTAGGTGTCCACGCAAAAACATCCCGATTCTCACGGATGAACTCGATGAGCGCGCTTTCCTATTTATCAGTTAGGCTGGTCCCTATGGCGAACTGCTTGGAGGAATCCCCAGGCACAAAATCCACCATCTTAGTATCCTTTGCTGCTTTAAACTTTGCCCTGTCATCTTCTGTTGTTGGTTTTTTGAGCGCCTTGTTATCCTGCGGGTCAAGATTAGACCTGTAAGCTTTCAACTCCTCTCTAGCACAAGTTCGCTCTGCCAGGGCTGCATCTCCCTCGTCACATTCTGCTGCAATTTCTCTGTTACCATGAACAGTGATGATCCCCTTGGGACCCGGCATCTTCAACTGCAAGTATACATAACACGGCCTCGCCATGAACTTGGCAAAGGCCGGCCTTCCAAACAACGCATGATAAGGACTTGGAAATTTCACCACCTCAAAGGTGAGCCACTCTGATCTGAAGTTATGGATAGACTCGCCAAAAGCAACCTCTAATGAAATTTTTCCCTCAGGTGTAGCAGACTTCCCAGGAACTATACCATGAAATATTGTTGACGTTTTCTGCAACTGTGACTCCTTCAGACCCATACGCATAAATGTTTCCCAGTACAAGATGTTAATGCTACTGCCACCGTCCATCAAAACCTTCTTTAACTCAAAGCCATGAACTTGAGGAGCCACAACTAACGCAAGCAGACCCGGGTGCTCCACCACATCCGGGTGATCTGCTCTGCTCCAAGTAATAGTATGCTCTGACCATCTCAAATACCTTGGTACCCCTACAGCCACTGAATTAACTGCCCTTTTGACTATCTTTCTTTCTCTCTTGGTCGTGCCACTGGTATATATATGATATTGGCCAAGTTGCCTCGGCTGGTTCGAGAATCCACCCTGATTGCCTGTATTTTGGCCGGGTCCTGTATTTCCAGTTGGTACCGCGTTTGCTCCAGTTAGAGGTCCCGCAGCCGGGTTAGCACTCGGGCCGGGTCCTCCACTCCTGTTTGCTCCTTGCAGAGCTCTTGAATCTCATTGTTTTTCCACCTGTTCAAATCCACACACTGGGCCAATGAATGATTGGCGGTCTGCCGTTCTTGCTATGACGAGGACACGGCATCCTGAAGGCCTCTTCAGTGCTCATTGGGCGTGTTCCTTGATAACTATTTCCACCACCATAACTCCCATTATTTCCCTGATAACCTCTGTTTTCCTGATAACCTCTGTTTTCCTGATAATTCCCATCCATCCTTTGCCTCTGAAACCCGGCATTTGCATTTGCAACTAGCTCTGAGTTTCCTTCCTGATGCCCACGCTTGTGCTGGTTCTGATTGCTGTTGTTATTGTTTCCCGGGCCATTGTTCTTTCCTCCATTGTTCGCAGCACCTTTCCCTTTTTCTTCCTCACTATCATCCTGGGTTTTGTCCGTGGCTGCATGTCTGTTGCACGCATCCATCAACTCTGCCATAGTAACGGGCTTAACCCGGTGTCCTTCCTTCATGCGACCCAGCTTCTGCACCAAGGGAGCGTACTTGCAAGTTTTCTCCATCGATGAAATTGCATCCTTGGGCTCGATACCTGATGAAGAGTGCAGGATCTCCGTGACCCGGCCCATCCAGTGACGAGCTGACTCGCCCTTCCTCTGTACGCAACGATCAAGATCTTCAATGGAAAATAAACGCTTGCACGTGCCCTGAAAGTGCTTGATGAAAATTGTTTTCAGCTCATCCCAAGAATTGATAGATTTTCTGGCAGATTCTTGAACCACAACTTTGCTGCACCATCACTCATCATCAAATACATATACTTTGCACAAACGTTCTCTGTGGCATTGCGTATACACATGCCATCTCATACTGCTCAACCAACTCGCCGGGTCTGTGCTCGGCTCATAATTGGCAATCTTGCTTGGCTCCTTGAACTTCTCAGGGAAAGGCTCTGCTCTAATGGCATCTGAAAGACACTTGGGACCCGCCAAAGTGGAAGAACTTGCTAAAAGATTAATGTTACCCGGCGAGCTTGCAGATGCTGCTGGCACGGGACCCGGTCCTCCTTGTGGTGCTCCAGCTGCTGGTACTGCCGGGTTTGCATTAGCTGCACTCCTTCCTGCCCGCGATCTATTGACTATCTGCTGAGCCACAGAAATTGCAGGGGCGGGTTGATACTGCTGATTATTCTGGTTTTGGTTCTGCTGGGGCGGGTTTTGCTGCTGTGCCGCGGCAAACCCGGCCAATGGCGGGTTTCCCCCATGGCGACTCTTGCTACGATATGTTGTGGAGTGAAGCGCACTTTTCTCTTTTGAATACTGAACTTGCTGAGCAACCGCAGTGCGTAACATGTCAATGGCACGCCGAGCTTCAACCTCTGCTGGCGAGTCTCCTAATGGAATACGATCTAGTGCCAAAGTTGCGGCATATACGTTATCTGCTGGATTGGAATAGTGACCCGCCGGCGTATGAAACCTTGGTGTCCTGGGCGGCAGACCCGGATTTCCCCTGGCTCCCCCAGCGAGAAGACCCGGCGCCGCTGCAACTGCAACCCAGCTGCTCCTGTTCCTCTGTCTGGTTCTATTTTGCTCTAACAACTGGAGCCACCTGGGTTACACCAACTGGTTGATCTTCTGGGGTCCTAAACAATACTGCTGGGTTTATGGCGTTTTCTCCAGGGGCCAGCCGGCTCTGGTGCCTCCTCCGGTGTGCCCTGGTCATCTCATTGAGACGATTTTCCTCATCCTCTAATTGCTTTCGCCTAATCTCCATATCTTCTTTTTCTGCCATTGTGTCTCTGCGTACCTGCTCCAAGGCCCGGCGTGCAGTATCCAATTCTATAGCTCTTGCTGCTGCGTTCTCTGGAGTAACAATCCTCGTAAGTGCGGTTGGATCTAGACCAGGCCATTGTTAAACATGGCCCGGGTCCCAGTTGCATTGTTTCTTTCCTCACCCTGAGCTCGGTTATTGAGAAAACCGAAGCTATTCCTGTAACGCGCCGTGTTTTCACTTTCCTCTGACACCGAAGCCGGGTCTCCATCAACCCTTTGGCCCGCCAGCTCCAACACTGGTGGCAATTGTTGCTGCTGCTGACCCGGAGTAAAAGCTGGTGGCACAACCGTTGACGGTGATGCCCCCGCGTTGATCGAAGGAGCAGTGTAAACCGCCACCCTCCTAACCGGGCTTGGAACGGACTCTTGCTCCTCTTCGTCCTCTTCTTCTACTCCATATCCGAACCGGCCTTCGAACAAGGGCAGGATCGATTCTGAATCTGCATAGTCCCCCACATCACCCGGGACTGGAGCCGGGTTTCCCGATCTCTCCTCGTGCACGTCCAGGGGCAGCTCATCTTCAGCCGTACCAACTGATTCTTCTCCATCAGATTGAACAATTGTGGCAGCTCCTGACACAGATTCATAGTCTCCATCACTAGCAGATCTAGTTGCAATCATACCAACAAAAACGTTAAACTTGCCAATTGGAATAACATCACCTGATTCAAGTAGATCTGATTCCGGCCCCCAGCCAAAATCATCAACGATGGGCTCTCCTTGTGAATTGAGGGTGATCTCGCCGAAAACATAGTTCTCTACTCCTTGCTTTGCTTCTCCCATGATGGTGACACCTTTGGACGCGATTCCCACAGACGGCGCCAACTGTCGTGGGGTAGATAACACGGCAGATGCTACTTTGGGGTAGCTTGAGTTGATGGGCAAGGCGACACTAGCGTCTGGGAGATTGTTTAGCATTGCAGGGACAAAAGGTTTACCCAGGTTCGGCCTCTCCATTGGAGATAAAGACCTACTTCCTGCTATCTTGTTATTGATCTCGATCTCGATAACCCGGCTACGACAACAGAGCCGGATCTCGATCTAGGTTACAAGGTTGTGGTGTTTCTCTCGCCTAAGCTTGGATCGTAAAGTTCTCTCTCAACTAGGGCTCAGGAACCGGTTTATATAGACTACCGGGTCTCCTGGCACTTTACAATACGAACCCGGGCTCTACCCAGACTCGGAATCCTATTCTAGCTCTTCTAGCCTTCGTATCCTCCAAGTCACGAACCGCCTCTGGTCTTCTAGAAACTTCCCTTCCTGAACCGGGTTACCGCCAAAGCCTCTGGCCCAGCAACATAACCCGGCCCATGCTGATGGTTAGCTGGCCTGGCCGGGCCTCCTGCCTGGCGGGTCATGCTTCCCCTTCATGGGCCTACCGGGTTATCATCCCCCATCAAAACTACTGGTAATTAAGGTGCTCCTTTTAATAAAGCACCGGAGCAAAGCATTAACACTCCGTGAACACATGTGATCCTCACGTCGCAACCATCCCCTCCGGTTATCCCAATTTCTGTCACTTTGGGGCCTCGGGTTCCGGACAGTGACGTGTGTATACAACTTATAGATATGATCCAAAACAATAATTATTCTCATGATTCAATAACATGTTCAGATCTGAGATCATGGCACTCGGGCCCTAAGTGACAAGCATTAAGCATAATAAGTTGCAACAATGACATAAGTACTACCGATGGATACTAGGCACCATGCCCTAACAAATCTCACAACTATTACATGAATGATCTCATCCAATCCCTACCATCCCCTCAGCCTACAGCGGGGAATTACTCACACATGGATGGGGGAGTCATGGATGGTCGATGGAGAGGTGGCGGTGATGATGATGGCGATGATCTCCTCCAATTCCCCGTCCCGGCAGGGTGCCAGAACGGAGTTTCTGATCCCCGAAATAGGGTTTTCGATGGCGGCGGAGCTCTGGAAGGTTTCTGGAAAAAGCGTCGATCCCCCGAAGTTTTTAGGTCAGAGGCTTTAAGTAGTCCAAAGGGGAGCGTCGGGGGCCACACAGGGTGGCCACACCACCCCTGGGCGCGGCAAGGGCCCACCGCGCCCTGGGTGCGTGTGGTGCCCCTGTGCACCCTCTCGCTTCGTCTTCTGGCTCCGTGGGTCTTCTGGAAAAATAGAATTTCTGGAATTTTCCTAAAACTTTGACTTTCTGCACAAAAACGAGACACCAAGGCAATTCTGCTGAAAACAGCGTTAGTCCGTGTTAGTTGCATTCAAATCACACAAATTAGAGGAAAAACAATAGCAAAAGTGTTCGGAAAAGTAGATACGTTTTGGACGTATCAACTCCCCCCAAGCTTAGCTTATTGCTTGTCCTCAAGCAATTCAGTTAACAACTGAGTGCGATAAAAGAAACTTTTACGAACACATTTGCTTCATATGATGTATACATACCTACTATATGATCAATTACTTAGCAATTCATAATAGGAACCATGCAAATAATGACACCTAGTAGTTATGCAAATCATGAAAAGATACCAAAGTACTAAGAATGAATAACATAGCATACATCTATCCACAAGAATTGCAATGTTCGTAAAAAGATATGACAAAGTGGTATCTCGCTTGCCTTTGTTTGAAGGGCAAAACATAAATGCCAAGGCACCTCTGAAGTTCAAGTGAAGACTAGATATAAAAATATCAAAGATAAGAGTATCATAGTTATACCTCAATTAATCGTATCCTGGGACAAGCACATTACACTAAGAACGACAGTTATGCTCTCGAAGAGGTGCTCAAAGAAAGGATGGTGACTCAACATAAAAATAAAAGATTGGCCCTTCGCAGAGGGAAGCAGGGATTAACACGTGCTAGAGCTTTTTATTTTAAAAACAGAGGTAAAAATGTTTTGAGAGGTGTTTGTTAATTGTCAACGAATGGTAGCGGGTGAGAACAGTATTCTACCTGTCAAACGGACTTTTAAGAGCGGCTCCCATGAAGGACGTTATTTCTACCAGCAAGGCAGATCATCCCTCTTTCTCTTTGGTTTACACACATTCAGGTATTTCACTGTTTGTCATTGCTTACTGATGAATCAGGGCAAAAGTGTGAAGAGAATTAATTGGTTAAAGTTGTAATTAATTGGGACTGGGCACCCCGTTGCCAGCTCTTTTTGCAAAATTATTGGATAAGCGGATGTATATGCCGCTAGTCCAGGTGTAAAAGTCCATTTGACAAATAGAATAAAGAATAACCACACTAATTCCTCATGAGCTAGTAAACATTGACACAAAAAGGGAAATATTTTGAAAGTTTTAAAGGTAGCACATGCAAATTTACTTGGAATGGCTTGAAATACCATGCATAGGAATTTTTGGTGGACTCTTTGGGATAACTTGGTTTAAAGGATTTGGATGCACGAGCAGCATTCCCGCTCAGTACAAGTGAAGGCTAGCAATAGACTGGGAAGCGACAACCACGAGAGCGATAACGGTCATAATCATGCTTGCGACAAAATAAAATTAACGGAGGCATAAAGATGATACTAAAACTCTGAGGCAAAATAGATCATCAAGGCTTAATTGACTTTATTTTTCAGTCATAACATGTGTGAGCATGTGCCAAGTCGAATCAAGTGAATTATTCAGAGGAGGATACCATCCTGCCATACCGTTTTACGAATAGAACAATGCATGTAAATATCTATATGACATGTTATTACTATTAGCAATTTGGTACTGGTCATAAGAAGACATGAACTACTAAGCAATCATTAAATAACATAACCACTACCATGATAGCTAAGCATGTTCACATGAGTAGGCATATTTACAAAAATGAAAAACAAATAGAGTTCATACCAGCCTTTTACCACATCCGAATTGTCGTAAGTCGTCATTATTGCTTTTCACTTGTGTGGCTTGAATGATGTGAAATGATAACCAAGCCCAAGTGGAACCACGGAAATTTTTCGAACTCCTGAAACAACTATACAAAACAGCAGAAGAACAACAAATATTTTTGGGTTTTCGAATTAAAGCAAGCATAGAAAGAAACAAGCAAACAAAGCAAAATCTTTTTGGATTTTTGAATAACAACCGAAACGAAAAATAAAGTAAACTAGCACTACAAATTCAAAAGCAAGAGAAATAAAGGAAATATTTTTGGTCTTTTGGTGTTTTGCGAAAATGAAATGGACACAAGAAACAAAAGAAAAGAAACAAACTAAAACATGGATATACAAAGTACCGACATGATATGAATATGATAAAATGAGTGAACTTGTCGGCATACCTCCCCCCAAGCTTAGGCTTTTGGCCTAAGTGGGAGACCAATCATCCCCATGGCCCCAGCTAGGCGCGCCCTCAGTGTGTGACGAGGAGGGTTCCTCGTCCGAGTAAAAGCTCGAGGATGCACCACCGTAGTACACGGTGTAGTCCTCAGGGGGCGCCACGAAGGTCTCCTGTCGGTGCTCAGGGTAGTGCTGTAAATGGAAATCCGGTGCACCGAGGTGGTTGTCCAAATCCTCCCTCGAATATGATAGAGGACCCCTGAAAACACTGAACAAACTAGGCTGTGGAAGCCGGACCTCTAGCTCAGGTCCATTAGCAAAAACAACTCTATACATCAAATGTCCAGTAGATGAATTAGTAGTAACAAAATCATGAAGTTTCATGGCAGCAAGATCAAGTCTTTCGGAATCAACAATTCATCAGAAGGATCGCAGGAAGACCAAGATCAGCTAAAACACGTGCAGCAATAATGCCTCCAAAGATGGGACCTTTGGCGGCAAGGCGGCGAGCAATCAAGGCACCAAGGTTGTAGGTTTTATATTTTTAAGTGCATGAGCAAGAAAAGCTAGATGATAGCAAGAAATATTACTAGTGTTCTCTCTAGCAAGACACTCGTGGCAAGATAATATGTGAAGTACCTGATGGCTGGAAATTGAATGTTCCTTATCTTACCACGCTGCACTCTACGGTGATCATCATAGCTCAGCTCATGGTAAAGATCCAACAACTCGGCGGCTGTGATTTGATCTTCCTTGCTGTCCCAGATGGAGCAACACCTATGACCCTGCAAAATCTTTTCAAGTCCATGTTGCATGCACGATCATAAATCTTAAACTCAACAGTGGGGTTAAAAGTAGAGTTATTAAACTTAAAGCTTTCAACAAAAATCTTAGTGAGGTTAGCATATTGTGGCCTCTCATCCTGCATAAATTCCATCAAGCCAACATTGTTAATCATCCTTATGAAGTCATCATAAATCCCTGCATCTCTCATAAAGTTAAAGCATGGAAAAATAGATGGATGAGGAACACCATCATCTTCCTCTTCACCGATTCTTGGTGCCAAAAGATCCTCATTGTATGATGGCCTAGGTGCACCTCTTGATCTTGAAGCCCTTGTTTCCTTGAGGAGGATGGTGTTTGCCTCTCAAAGATTTCTCCATAAGTGTGTTTATCCATCTTCCTTTTCTGAAATTTTAAACAAACCTCATAAAAAATGATTTTGGAGTGATTAATCAAGGAAACACTAGGGAGACTTGCTAGGGACTAAACATGCATCAAAACTAGTTAATCTAAACAAGAACAAGCATGCAAGCTCTAATAACATGTCACCTACAGTACCAAAATGCTAAAGATATAAGCAACTAAACAAAATTCTATTTGGATAATCGGAGGAGTCACATACCGGAGAGCAATTGATCCAAATTTCAGCAGCAAAGATGGGCTGAGCAAGTAGATCGAAAAATTCGAGCAAGAGCAGCAAGAACACGAGTTTGAGCAATGGTGGTGTGTTGGTCGGGAGAGAGAAAGGAGTGGGAGAGAGATGAGTGAGTGGAGGGCCAGGTGGACCCCACACCAGGGCAGGGCGCGGCCTGCCCTCCACCGCGCCGTGGGGGCGTGTGGTGGCCTGGTGGGTCCCCCTGGTCATCCTCTGGTACTCCCACGTTCCTTTTAAAAACTAGGACTTGTAGAATTTTTTCAGAATTTTTTTGAAAACTTTTATTTCTGACATTTTCTGGGTGTTTTAAACAATGAAAACTAGACAAAATGAATTTACGTAAAGACCAAGCATTACTTAACTTTGCAAATTACAGTAGCAAAAGTAGGTAAAACAAAAGTGAGAAAGAAAATGTTGTTTAGCAATTTTATGCATGTAAAACATATTTGTTAACAAGGTTGATCAAGTCTTGCCACCAAATACATTTTATATGACATAAAAGAATTAAACCACATTGAACAATCATGTTACCTTAAATGGTATAGCTATAGATCCAATCATAATATATTGAAGTTCTTCATGAGGTTCATATATAGGGCAATCAATACTTCCCACTTTGATACTTTTAATATTGGTAATTGTATTAACTCCAAATATTTGTCCAGCTTCTTGGGAAAATAAACAGTATGCTCTTTGTCATTAACATGGAAAGTCACTTTTCCTTTGTTGCAATCAATAACAGCCCCTGCAGTGTTAAGAAAAGGTCTTCCAAGAATAATAGACATATTATCATCTTCAGGCATTTCAAGCACAACAAAATCAGTTAATATCAAGCAATTATTAGCCACTTGAACAGGAACATCTTCACATATACCAACAGGAACAGCAGTAGATTTATCAGCCATTTGCAAAGATATATCAGTTGGTATCAATTTTTCCAAGTAAAGTCTCTTGTAAAGAGAAAAAGGCATAACACTCACCCCTGCACCTAAATCACATAAGGCAGTTCTAACATAGTTATTTTTGATTGAGCAAGGAATAGTTGGTATACCTGGATCTCCAAGCTTCTTTGGAACCTTACCATTGAAAGAATAATTAGCAAGCATGGTAGAAATCTCTTCATTAGGAATCTTTCTCTTGTTAGAGACAATATCTTTCATGTACTTTGAATAGGGAGGTAACTTAATAGCATCAGTCAAAGGAATTTGCAAAAACAAAGGTTTCATCCATTCACAAAATTTGTTATAATGTTCTTCTTCCTTAGATTTGAGTTTCTTAGTAGGAAAAGGCATTTGTTTTTGCACCCAAGGTTCTCTTTCATTACCATGTTTCTTAGCAAGAAAATCTTCTTTAGTGTACTTTTTGTTTTTAGAATGCTTTTCAGGTTCCTCTTCACTTTCCTCTTTATCAGAAGCATCATTCTTATCTTTATCATTAGCATGTTCATTACCACTCTCAGTTTCAGCATCAGAGATAGATATACTATTTGGATTATTAACATGCTCATTGTCTTTAATAGGTTCAGGAGATTCCTCAACATGTTTATGTTTCTTCTTCTTCTTTTTCTTAGAAGGGTAGTAGTTTCATTAACTAGTTGAGAATCTTGCTCAATTCTTTTAGGATGTCCCTCAGGATATAAAGGATCCTGAGTGGAAGCACCACCTCTAGTTGCTATACCAAAAGCATGTTTATCATTTTCTCTAGAAGCATTACCTAGCAAATCTTTTTGCACTTTAGTCAATTGCTCAATTTGAGTTTGAACCATACGAAAATGTTTAATGAGTATTTTAACATCATTAGAAGTTCTTTCCAAAACATCATGCAAATGATTAATGACATGAGAATTCTTTATGAAGCTATTTTCTATTCTCCAATTGAAATTGTTTTGCTTAACAATGAAATTATCAAACTCATCTAAGCATTGATCAGGAGGTTTAGAATAAGGGATATCTCTATCATCAAAGCGTTGGAGAGAGTGTACCTCAACTGTAGATGAGTGAGGAATTGGCTTACACAATTCTTCTATAGGTGGAAGATTTTTCACATCTTCAGATTTAATACCTTTCTCCTTAAGAGATTTCTTGGCTTCTCTCATTTCTTCATCATTCAATTCAATTACTCCTCTTTTCCTCGGCGTAGGTACCGGAGTTGGTTCAGGCAGGGTCCAATCATCATG
Organism: Poa pratensis; assembly: GCA_947311845.1. Taxonomy (NCBI): domain Eukaryota; kingdom Viridiplantae; phylum Streptophyta; class Magnoliopsida; order Poales; family Poaceae; genus Poa; species Poa pratensis. The sequence continues at coordinate 12,918,868 of CAMZMU010000010.1, forward strand.
ATTTTGGCTTATCTTAGCCAATAATTCCTCGGCTTCATCTGGAGTTCTTTTCCTGAAAACACAACCAGCACAACTATCCAGGTATGTCCTAGATTCAACAGTTAGTCCATTATAAAATATATCAAGAAGTTCATTTTTAGCTAGTTGATGTCCAGGCCGAGCTCTAAGTAAAGAACAAAACCTTGCCCAAGATTCAGGCATTTTCTCTCCCTCATTTTGCTTAAAGTTAAAGATTTTCTGTAAAGCAGCATGTTGAGCACTAGCAGGAAAATATTTCTGAAAGAAAGCATTGACTAAACCCATCGGGCTCTCAATAGATCCAGGAGATAAATCATTAAACCAAGTTTTAGCTTCATCTTTCAATGAGAAAGGGAAAATTTTAGTAACAAAGTAACTGCGTTTCTTAATATCATCAGAAAACAAACTACTCAGAGTAGAGAGAGTGTTCATATGTTCTACAGCACTTTCATTTTCAGTTCCTCGAAAAGGTTCTTTCTCAGCAATAGTTATAAAAGACAAGTCCACAGAGAAATCATAATCTTTATCTTTTATATTTATGGGAGATGTAGCGAATTTAGCATCAGGAGAAAGTTTATAGTTGACAGCACGTCTTTGAAGAAGATTTTTAATAGCATTAACATCTTTAGAGGTATCACAATTCATGCATTCATCAATAAAGTCATCATCAAGTTCAACATAAGTTTCCTCAAGATCATCACTAGTAGTTTCTCTCGTTTCAGGTGAATAAGCAGGTGTAACAGGAGTTTCATTAGGTGTTTCAGTATTTTCAAGTTGTTTAGATTTAGCAATTGTAGCATCTAGAAAAGGACCTAGTGAACCTCTTTCATCAAGCACAGTAGAAGCATCATCAAATTCATCAGAAACATTCTCAGATTCAGCAGAAGTAGCAGCACGTGAAGCATGTGCATGTGGTGGTGTGACAAGTTGACTTATAACAGACGGTGAATCAAGAGCAGCAGAAGTGTTCAGAGTTGTACCTCTCCTTGTAGTGGATGGCAATATGCGAACCTTATCATCACGAGGTTTACCCATGATGAATGAATTGCAGCGAGCAGTATGACTCCCTGGTGAGCTTATAAATAGAGCTATGCTCCCCGGCAACGGCGCCAGAAAATAGTCTTGATGACCCACAAGTATAGGGGATCGCAACAGTCTTCGAGGGAAGTAAAACCCAAATTTATTGATTCGACACAAGGGGAGCCAAAGAATATTTATAAGCCTTGACAGATGATTTGTCAGTTCAGCTGCACCTGGAAGTAGACTTGCTCGACACAGTTTATCAGTAGCAACAGTTTTATGACAGTAGCAGTAGTGAAATAATAGCAGCAGTAAAATAAAGACAGCAGTAATAATTGCAGTAGACAGCAGGATTAAAATACTGTAGGCATAGGGATGGATGAACGGGCGCTGCATGGATGAGATAATTCATGAAATAGTCATACATAGGGCAATTGCAGATAAATAATAAGGTATCCAAGTAATAATCAATCATAGCATGTGTTCCGTATTTAGTCGTACGTGCTCGCAATGAGAAACTTGCACAACATCTTTTGTCCTACCAGCCCGTTTGCAGCGGGGCCTCAAGGGAAACTACTGGTAATTAAGGTGCTCCTTTTAATAAAGCACCGGAGCAAAGCATTAACACTCCGTGAACACATGTGATCCTCACGTCGCAACCATCCCCTCCGGTTATCCCAATTTCTGTCACTTTGGGGCCTCGGGTTCCGGACAGTGACGTGTGTATACAACTTATAGATATGATCCAAAACAATAATTATTCTCATGATTCAATAACATGTTCAGATCTGAGATCATGGCACTCGGGCCCTAAGTGACAAGCATTAAGCATAATAAGTTGCAACAATGACATAAGTACTACCGATGGATACTAGGCACCATGCCCTAACAAATCTCACAACTATTACATGAATGATCTCATCCAATCCCTACCATCCCCTCAGCCTACAGCGGGGAATTACTCACACATGGATGGGGGAGTCATGGATGGTCGATGGAGAGGTGGCGGTGATGATGATGGCGATGATCTCCTCCAATTCCCCGTCCCGGCAGGGTGCCAGAACGGAGTTTCTGATCCCCGAAATAGGGTTTTCGATGGCGGCGGAGCTCTGGAAGTTTTTGGAAAAAGCGTCGATTCCCCCGAAGTTTTTAGGTCAGAGGCTTTAAGTAGTCCAAGGGGAGCGTCGGGGGCCACACAGGGTGGCCACACCACCCCTGGGCGCGGCAAGGGCCCACCGCGCCCTGGGTGCGTGTGGTGCCCCTGTGCACCCTCTTCGCTTCTTCTTCTGGCTCCGTGGGTCTTCTGGAAAAATAGAATTTCTGGAATTTTTCTGGAATTTTCCTAAAACTTTGACTTTCTGCACAAAAACAAGACACCAAGGCAATTCTGCTGAAAACAGCGTTAGTCCGTGTTAGTTGCATTCAAATCACACAAATTAGAGGAAAAACAATAGCAAAAGTGTTAAGAAAAGTAGATACGTTTTGGACGTATCAAACAGCTTTTCTGGAATCAAAAACAGCAGAAAAGAGGAACTGGCACTGTGGCATCTTGTTAATAGGTTAGTCCCAGAAAATGCATAAAAATGCTATAAAGTGTGAATAAAACATGTAGCAATTGACATAATATAAGCATGGAACATAAGAAATTGTAGATACGTTGGAGACGTATCAAGCATCCCCAAGCTTACTTCTACTCATCCTCGAGTAGGTAAAACGATAACAACAAATAATTTCTTAGGTGACATGCTACCACATAATCATGATCAAATAATATTGTAAAGCATATGTTATGAATGAAGTGACTCAAGGCAATGGTCTATAGTTTGCTAACAAATAGATAATGAGTAAACAACTGAATCATATAAGCAAAAACTTTTCATAAATAGTACTTTCAAGACAAGCATCAAAAAGTTTTGCATAAGAGTTAACTCATAAAGCAATAGATTCTAAGTAAAAGGCATTCAAGCAACACAAAGGAAGATTTAAGTTTTAGCAATTGCTTTCAACTTTCAACTTGTATATCTCATGGATAATTGTCAACACAAAGCAATATAATAAGTGCAATAAGTAAGCATATAAAAATTGTTGCACACAAAGTTGACACAAGTGTTTGCTTCTGAGATAGAAAGGAGTAGGTAAACTGACTCAACCTAAAGTAAAAGAAAGGCCCTTCGCAGAGGGAAGCAGGGATTAAATCATGTGCTAGAGCATTTAAGTTTTGAAATCATATAGAGAGCATAAAAATAAAGTTTTGAGAGGTGTTTGTTGTTGTCAACGAATGGTAGTGGGCACTCTAACCCCCTTGTCAACCAGACTTTCAAGAGCGGCTCCCATGAAGGACGTTATTTCTACCCAAAGGCAGATCATCCCTCTTCTCTTTTGTTTACACATGTACTTTAATTTGGGTGACACTCCTCCCAACCTTTGCTTACACAAGCCATGGCTAACCGAATCCTCGGGTGCCTTCCAACAATCACATACCATGGAGGAGTGTCTATTTTAAATGATCAACTTTTTAAATTGCTTACTGATAAATCAGGCAAAACATGTGAAGAGAATTAAAGATGAAAGTTGTAATTAATTGGGACTGGGCACCCCATTTGCCAGCTCTTTTTGCAAAATTATTGGATAAGCGGATGTATATGCCACTAGTCCATTGGTGAAAGTCTGTCAGGAGTAAATGACAAGGTTGAAAGATAAACACCACATACTTCCTCATGAGCTATAAAACATTGACACAAATAAGGGATAATAGCTTTTGAATAGTTTAAAGGTAGCACATGAAGTATTTACTTGGAATGGCAGAAAATACCACATAATAGGTAGTTATGGTGGACACAAATGGCATGGGTTATGGCTCAAGGATTTGGATGCACGAGAAGCATTCCCTCTCAGTACAGAGTTTAGTCTAGCAAGGTTGTTTGAAGCAAACACAAGATATCAACCGGTACAGCAAGACTTACATGAAAACATATTGCAAGCATTATAAGACTCTACACTGTCTTCCTTGTTGCTCAAACACTTTTACCAGAAAATATCTAGACCTTAGAGATAGCAAACATGCAAACCAAATTTCAACAAGCTCTACAGTAGTTCTTTACTAATAGGTTTTTAACTACATGATGCAAGAGCTTAAACATGAAATACTTGAGAGCTCAAAACAATTGCCAAGTATCAAATTATCCAAGACAATGATCTATATGTGTGTCTTTCCGATATACCATCTACCACATGTTGCATTTTCTGTTTCCAACCAAACACCAATCAACTTATTTCAACAAAAACTCTCCAAATAATTTACAAATGAAACAAGAGAGTATTACTCTACAAGAACTAACAGCTCTGAATAAGAGATGCATGAAAAAAAGGAGCTAAAAGCATAGCAGTAGCTAGATAAGAATACTCAACAAGTATAAGTGAAGAATATGAGTATTCACATGAAAAAGCGGAGCGTGTCTCTCTCCCACACAAGAATGCTAGGATCCAATTTATTCAGAAAATAAAAATAACAATGCGAAAATAAAAGCACACAGACGCTCCAAGTAAAGTACATAAGATGTGGAAGAATTAAAATATAGTTTCACTAGAGATAACCTGATAAGTTGTTGATGAAAAAGGGGATGCCTTGGGCACACTCCTTGACTGAAAACTGAAAACAAAAGATAATGGGTTGCCTCCCAAAAGCGCTTTCTTTAATGCCTTTTAGCTAGGCTAGAAGATTTTAATGATGCTCTCATAAAAATAAGAGTTGAAAACCAAAGAGAGCATCAAGAGGCAAATATCAAACATATTTAAGTCTAACCCACTTCCTATGAAATGGAATCTTGTAAGAAAACAAATCATTGAAGCATGAAGCTACTAGTATATAAAGACAAAACAAGTGCAACTTCAAAACTTTCAACATAAAGAGAGGAGACTTAATATTATTATGACCTATGAAGCCATGTCTCCCTCTCTCAAAATAATTTTCAGTAGCATCATGAACAAACTCAACAATATAACTGTCACATAAAGCATGTCTTTCATGATCTACAAGCATAAAAGTATTAATACTCTCCACATAAGTAAAATCCTTCTTATTAGTGATAGTGGGAGTAAAACATTCATAATCATCATTGTAATCATCATATATAGGAGGCATATCATAATCATAATAAACTTTATCCTCAATAGTAGGTGGACTGAAAATATCACATTCATCATTGTAATCGTCATAAATGGGAGACATAGTATCATCAAAATAATTTTTCTCCTCTATAGTGTAATAAGGAGAATTCAAAGACAAAGTAGGACTCTCATGAGTGAGAGTATTGTCACAAACAGCAAGTATATCATCTTTATCCCCACATAATTTAGTAACAAGTTCTAAACATGGAGGATTATCAAGCAAAATAGGACCATCATCAAGAGAATTATCATATATAAGATTTGGGACCACTGTTTTACTTTCTGCAATTTCCTCTTCTATTTGAGTCAAGGAGCTTGTTATTTCAAATTTATCAAAAGTAGATATTTCAATAGAATCATGACATTCAACAATATAGCACTCTTCCTCCTTAGGCAGGCATGGGGGGCAATCAAATAATGTAAGAGTTAAAGAGTTACTATCATTAGAAGGTAGATCCTCCGTTTGTTCTTCACTCTCCTCCTCTTTTTCATCAGATGAGATCACAGTTTCAGCAATTTCTTCTTTCATAGGTTCCCGAAAGGTAGCAAGTTGTTCTGGAGAATAAGTTTTCTCGAGAAATTCGGTGATATAAGGATTATCATTATAATATTAAAGGCAATAACCAAGTACAGCATAATTCTCAGTTCTACAAGGAGCATCATCATTTTGAATATAACCAGCAATTTCATAGGCACCCTTAAAAACAACAAATTCTTCAGTTTGTTCAAGATTACCAAAGTCATAGTTTCCTTTAGCATAAGCAGCCAAAGTTTCATTATCATTATAATCACATTGGAAAGGGAGGTGTTTGTGCCTTCTACAACAAAGCAATTCATTAAAGCAATATGATTCATCATAAGTAGAGCACAAGTCTTTAGCAAAATAATTCAATCTACTTATTTGTTCCCATAAAAATTTCCCTTTCTGTGACAAGCGGTATTCCTTATAATAATTTTGTTGTTCCTTCGTGAACCCACTTAGCCAATAAGAAAACGAAATAAACTAAATGCAATTAACTAATTTTTTTGTGTTTTTGATATAAAGAAGCAAACAAGACAAAGTAAAAATAAAATAAGCAAGACAAAAACAAAGTAAAGAGATTGGAAGTGAGAGACTCCCCTTGCAGAAGGTTTGACTTCCCCGGCAACGGCGCCAGAAAACTGGCTTCATGCGTGTTAAGTTACACGTCCGTTGGGAACCCCAAGAGGAAGGTATGATGAGTGCAGCGGCAAGTTTTCCCTCAGTAAGAAACCAAGGTTTAATCGAACCAGTAGGAAGTCAAGGGTCTTCTGAAGGTTGTTGGTGGCTGAATGTGGCACGGCGCAACACCAGGGAATCAGCAGCAACGTGGAACCTGCACACAAGACAATCAAACTACTTTGCCCCAACGAAACAGTGAGGTTGTCAATCTCACCGGCTTGCTGAAAACAAAGGATTAAAAGTGTGGTGTGGAAAATGATGTTTGCTTGCAGAGAATTAAAGAGAACAATGATTGCAGTTGGTTGTATTTCAGATGTAAAAGAATGGACCGGGGTCCACAGTTCACTATTGGTGTCTCTCCATAATAAAATACTGACATGCTGGGTAAACAAATTACAGCTGGGCAATTGACAAAATAGAGAGTGCATAACAATGCATATACAAGTCATGATGACCGCTATCCAGCATGCATCTGTGCCTAAATAGTCCACCTTCAGGTTAGCATCCGCACCCCTTTCAGTATTAAGTTGCAAGCAACAGACAATTGCATTAAGTATGGTGCATAATGTAAACAATACAAATATCCTTAGACAAAGCATTGCTGTTTTACCCCTAGTAGCAACAGCACATCCACAACCTTAGAACTTTCTGTCACTGTCCCAGATTAAATGGAGGCATGAACCCACTATCTAGCATAAATACTCCCTCTTGGAGTTACAAGCATAAACTTGGCCAAAGCCTACACTAGCAACGGAGAGCATGCAAGATCATAAACAACATAGGCATGATAAATCAATAATCAACTTGACATAGTATTCAATATTCATCGGATCCCAGCAAACACAACATGTAGCATTACAATAAGATGATCTTGATCATGATAGGCAGCTCACAAGATCTAAACATGATGGCACAAGAGGAGAAGACAACCATCTAGCTACTGCTATGGACCCATAGTCCAGGGGTGGACTACTCACACATCACTCCGGAGGAAGGCATGGCGATGTAGAGCCCTCCGGTGATGATTCCCCTCTCCGGCAGGGTGCCGGGAAGAGCTTCAAAACCCTCCCGAGCTAGGGTTGACGACGGCGGCGGCTCTGGAACTTTTCGTGGATGGAGGCTCGGATGTTTAGGGTTTTCCCGAGAAAGGCAATTTATAGGCGAAGGGGCGATGTCGGTGGAGGCCCGAGGGCTCCTCACCACGTGGCGGCGCGCCAGGGGTGGGACCCGCGCCACCACATGGTGAGGGCGCCTCGGTGCCTCCATTCGTCTCTCCTTCGGACTCCGTGTACGTGACAGAAAAATAGGACCTTGGCTTTTTGTTTCGTCCAATTCCGAGAATATTTCCATAACAGCTTTTGTGGAATCAAAAACAGCAGAAAACAGGAACTGGCACTGTGGCATCTTGTTAATAGGTTAGTCCCTGAAAATGCATAAAAATACTATAAAGTGTGAATAAAACATGTAGCAATTGTCATAATATAAGCATGGAACATAAGAAATTATAGATACGTTGGAGACGTATCAGGCCCTCTCGGTATTATAAAGGTATCCAATATGTTCTGCAGACAATTTATGGTGAAGTTACACCTTGTGGGATATCATAATATGGAAGCGAGTAAAGGGAACTTACAGGTTAACGAGATAAGATAAAGATGTAGTGAATCAATTAATTGATTCATGGTAACATCCACAGATCTATATCTCGGGTGAAGTTTGGTATCGCGAGTAATGGGAATGATATATTAAATAGCCAGCAGGTTAAACAGAGTGTCTTCGCATAACGGTGGCAGTTATTCAGGTCGTCCATGGACCTGACCCTGGCCGGTGATTGGATATCCAATTATAGCTACACGTTATCGAACCTGTAGGGTGGACACACTTAAACTATGATTGGTTAGTTGTGTATATTTGTTGGTCTGGAACATAGAGAGAGTATCACCGACATAGTGTCTGCGTGATAGATATGTTTTTATCGGAGAGATGTATTGTGATATAAGTTGCTATCACAGGTCGGAATTTATTCCGAGGGTTTATATAAGAAGGAAATATTTATCCAGAGTATTTTGTCGGCGGACACTGGGTGTCCCGGATCATATAAAAGGTGTTTTATATGATAGGTAATTAATTCGGTGAAATATTCTGTAAAAGGAAATATTCAAATAAGAATTAATTGGACAAAATATTATTTAATTATATGTTAATTAAATATTGATTTATTTAATTAATAAATAATTATGGAAAATATTATTAAAAAATTGGAGCCCACCTGGGGCTACCAAAATGGGCCCTAGGGCCCACTAAGGTAGCCGCACCACCATGTGGTGGTGGTGAGCCGAGGCGCCGAAGGGGGGAGGCTCCCCCCGGCCGAACCCTAGTGGGCCTTGCGGCCCATAGGGGAGGCGGCGGTAGTGGCCGGGGCGGCCGGCCTGGGTGGGCCCCACCCGCCTAGGTCGGTGCAACCTAAGTGGGCCCCACCCGGCGGCGGCCAAGAGGGAGGCGGTGGAGGGGGAGGGGAGTTGGAGTTAACTCCTCCTTCCCAAGCCGAATTGGGCAAGGGGAGCTTTCCCCTTGTCCAAACCAAGTAGGACTAGGAGAAAGCTTTCCCCTTGTCCAAGTCCCTCCACCCCTTGGTCCATCTATATAAAACGCACCCCCTCCTATTTGGAGGACAAACAATTGACACAAGAAACACAAACTCTCAAGTTTAGATCCCTTATAGTTGGATTAGAGGAATCTTTAATTAGAGGCAACCTATCCGATTAGACTAGATCTAATCTCTCTCTCTCCTTCTCATGTGTTGAGATCTCCACCTTCATATACTCCAGTAGTGCTTCAAGCTTGGACGGCAAAGCCCTGCTGAACATTTCCCGGCGTACGCGTGCAAGCTCTCGGAGGGGTGATCCGTCGATCTTGATGGTTGACCCTCACGCTGTTGGATCAAGGTGACAAGGCGAGGAGGAGGCGCCAGAATCTCTCTACCAGGCTTGGTTGAGAGAGACGGCAACAAGCTACATCAACAAACGTCATCAACACTTCTTCCGCGACTTCGGTGTTGGTAACGTATTCCAGCTAGATCTTCGGATCTTCGTATCCGCATGTATCTTCATAGTAGATCTTGGGAGGTACTGTTGCGTAGCAATATGGAAAATTTTATTTTATTGTACACGCAACCCAGTAGCTCGAGCATCGTGGCCACAGAGAGACGACTCCGAGAGGAGAGCAAGAAGAAGAGCCCAACCACAGCCAAAGCCACACGTCCCTCAAGCCAGTGGCGGAGCCAAGGGAAAATAGGAGCCGGGGCGGACCTTAAGCTAACTAAAAAAATCGAGAATCGCAACCGGATATTCTATATATATAATGCAAATCTAAGTACCAAATCAAATAACCATACTTTCATAATAGTTTGGAAGAACGTAATCCATAACTAAAAATAAAAATAAGAAACAATATAGCTCACTAGATAAAAAAAAGTCACGAAGAGAAACCGAGATATCCAAATGTCCGTTCAAATAGCCAAAATAGAACCTGCAAGATTAAAAATAAATTAAGAATTACCAATTCATAGACTTGTAAAAACTTATTCACATTAGAAAGCATGACACGTACCATTAAAGCTTTAATAGTTCCTTGGCAAAACCCCTCTACGAGATTTGAAGGCATGAAAACGTCAAATTATCGACATCATCAAGTAATTTGAATAGCTCAGTGTAACATATCATCAATTGCTTGAACCAATCATCATTTATCTTGTTGCATAATTTGGACTTGATAATTTTCATTGCCGAGAAAGCTCTCTCAACAGATGTCGTTGACACTGACAATAACAAAGCCAACTCAATGAGCTTGTAAACCAATGGAAATTTCTCAGTCCCAACCATTTTTGCAGCCAAACTTTCAACATCTTTGCAAGCAGAAAAGGCACCATGATTCCTCAAATGAAGAACATAAGTTGGGTACCAAATTATCATACAGAAACAATCTGCAGTTCTGCACAAACCGATGAGAGTAGGTGAGCCGGCTGCCGTGCCATCGCCCGTCGGAGGGATCCGCGGCCAGCAGGGCCGAGACGCCCGATCTGCCGCTCTGGACGATCTGTAGTCGAACCGTCGAATACGAAGAAGTCGAGCGGCGCTGCGACGGCTGATCCTGAATTCCTGATCGATCGTTGTGTGGCGTACTGGGGTCGTTCGCGAGTTGTGACATTGGTCGTGGGTCGTGGCGTGACCGGGCTGCAGCCAGTTATTTTATTAGCTGCTCCCTTGGACGGTTGGAGCGAGAAGCAGAGGCCCAATAATTTTTGCCCGGGCAAAACACATCGATACCACCTGAAAACCTGACTACCTGACCTATACGCCTATACGGCCGCTGGCGAGGGAGCCCGGGCAGCTGACCCGGCTCGCCGGGTACTGTCTCCGCCCATGCCTCCAGCCAAATCCTGCTCCAAAGCGATGCCCTCAAGAGGGAGCACGACACAGAGTGTCGCCATCGCCAGATCCGGTGGAACCGGGTCGAGGGTTTCCCTTGGAGCATTCGGGACGGAGCGCGAGACCGCCCGGCCTCGACGACGCCTCCAGCAAGGTGATGACTCGTTTGGAAGGTTGGCCGCCTGACTCGTTAGGAAGGTTGAAAAGATAACTCCAGTGGGTTTTGCTGTTGGTAGCTGTGATGTGTAAAGAGTGAGGCTTGTTGTGCCTGGTTTGTGACTAGTTAAAACTTGTAGTTGTGTTCTGTGAGGTTTTTTGTCTTGTATTTCGTTGCTTGGGTTGAGGAGTTGGTAGTAGTGCGTCAATAGTGCGTCCTGGTAGCTGGTGTGGAGTTGGGTGTAAGAGCAACACAAACAAACATAACTCTATTTATCGGTTTCATGCTTGCAATGAACTCGGGAGCGATGCTCCTTATTTTGAAAAAAAAAATGTGGTGAATGAACTGATTATCAAGGACACAGGAGCAAGTCTCTCATCTCTTTTATTCATTCAGAAACAAGAGATCCTATGAGGGTCGAGGTCGGAGAGCAGCGAATGGGCAAGATGGAGCGGGTGAGGTGGTGAGTCTGCCCATCCATGACGAGGGTTTCCCTTGGAGCATTCGGGACAGAGCGCGAGACCGCCCGGCCTCGACGACGCCTCCAGCAAGGTGATGACGCCCATGAGCGTCACCGTCGTCAGCCGACCAAGGTTGGGCCATGCTCGCCGGCGGCCGCGCCGTTCCGACCCCGAGGTCGGCTGGCCATAGCAAACCACCACCATCCTGCATGTCGGCCGCCTGCCAACGCCGGGATGCCAAGGGAGAAAAGGACGCCCACGACTGGGCCCGCCGAGCCCATCTAGGGCCCAGATCGGGCCCGGGGGATCGCCCGCGCCGGCACAGCGCGCTGCCGCCCGCAGCCGCAACCGGCGGCGCTCGGGGACACTCACAGAGCGGGGAAGAGATGAGCTGCCGGCTAGGGACGCCGCCGGCACGCGGGGAAGACCGACGCCGCAGCTCCCACCAAAGCTGCAGCTCGGGGCCGTGGGAACCAGATCCCTGCCGCCCCCTTCACTGGCGGCGGACGACATTTGTCCGGCGGCCGCCTCCGGGGATGACGAGGGAGGGAGGTGGGTGGCGCGGGGGGCTAGGTTTTCGCCTCCCCGGTCGCCTGGGAGAGGCGACGCGAGGAGGTTCGAGGTGCAGGGGTAGTACGATATACTGGTTCGTTTAGCGGTGGAGAAGCTCGGTAAGCTGCCATTTTGTAGCTTCTCCAGCCCGCCCAGTTTGAAGCCCTGCGGCCTTTTACCGTTAGAAATTGTCAATTCTTTTAAATTGCAGCGGTTTGGCAACTAGAAGCTGACTTGCAGGCCGATATGTGGATTTAGACAAAAAAAATTGTCCCTAGCATAAACAACATACCAGCCCGGGTATACAAAAAAAAAGGGATAACCCAAATCGGCCTGCAAAAAGCACTCTACACTAGACACATCATGTAGGAATCGACCCAAGGGCTCCCGTGTCGTCCAGGAGGGGCGACCCGGGGGCGACCCAATCCCCGCCGCTCTAGCCCCCCCTCCGGTGCATCTCCCTGGCTGCTGCTGCCGCCAGTAGGCGCGGTGGCGGCGGCCCCCTCTCCTCCAAAGGTGGTGAGGGTCCCCGTTGGTGAGAGCTCGGTGGCTTCCATGGCGGGTGCGGTTGACGGCGCCGACAGTGGTTGCGAGTCCGCCGGAGCTCCTGGCGGCGCGAGGCGGTGGACGACCGGTTCTGGCCGGGCTCGGCTGGCTCGTGGCCTCCCCGTCTGCTGCCGTGGCGCTCGGCGCGGATGGTGGTGGTTCTGCCCGGGCCCGATCTGGGCCGGGGGCGGGCCGGGAGGGCCAGATCGGGATGGTGTGCTGCTGGCTCTGGCTTCGCAGCGACGGGGTGGTGGTGTTGGAGCGGTCTCGAGTGAGTGGCTCGCTTGGTTCAGCTCATGGTGGACTGCGGAGGTTCCCGGGAGAAATCTTGTTCTGGCTTGCTCAGAACCGGCGACGACGACACTCGCGGGTGCCGCTGACTTTCTTGGAAGCGTCGTTGAGGGCTCCTCTTCTCGTCCTGTGGTGTCTACGGAGGGAAACCTCAGATCCTTGGATCGGATGATGAAGGCACTGATGTGTCTTGCTCCTCCTTGGGGGCATCGTCGTGGAGTCAACTACAGCTTGAGAGTGGTTGGCGGCTTGGCCGCGTGGTTGGTGAGATTGCTCTTGGGGCTCCGAGGGCAGTTTGGCAACGATGATGCGTCAAGCTGAGGTTGGGTCACGGCTCGGGCTTCGTAGTCGGTTTTCCGGCGTGCCCGAAGGGTTCTCGTGCTTCATTGTGTTGCTGGGGAGTCGGAGCTGCGATGGAGATGTCCTTGTGGGCGACGATGACGAGCAAACGGTGGTTTGCGGAGGACTCGGTCGGCGCAAGCCCAGCATATTTCTCCTTTCGAAGCTCTTCGTCAAAGTCAGAGCTGTCTGTCGCTTGGCGCGTGTGGCTGACTGTTGGCATGGGCCGACATGGGTTCCGGCGTCGCTGCGGCGAGGGCTGTGTTGGTGGTCGTTGAACTTGGAGTCGGAGTCGCTCGCTCGAGGAGGAGTGATGACGATGACATTGTTGGCAACCCCAACGGTTGCTTTTCTCTTCGTTGATGCGTGTGTGCTCCGTGTGGGTGGCCAGGTCGGTCAGTGGTGGTGCCCATTGTGGTCGTGTTCCATGACGACATTGGTGCATTTGTATCGGTTTTTGGCCGGTTACCCGTTAATTAACCGGCCATCTCTCGCTTCTTCTTAATCAATAAAAGTGGGAAGTCTTTTGCCTTGTTTCAAAAAAAAAATCGGCCTGCAATCCTGCATATCAATGGGTTGGAGCCCAATTAAGGGTTTCATTCCAATCCGCTCTATTGAATCCCAATCTCCTCAGTTGTATCCTCCTCCGTGGCATTCACTTCTCCTTCTTCGCCGGATCCATGGAACATGGCTCCCCCGCCAGCGCCACCGTGGGGGCTCCTTGAGCCTTAGCGCGGCTTGGGGGTTCCCAATATGTGCGCGCGACGGCGCGAGCGGGAGCTAGCCAGACGCACGACGCGGAGGTAGGGCGCTCGTGCGCATTTACGCGACGAGGACGATGAGGCTGAACGCTACCGGAGAATGGATGTCCCATCTCTTCTATTTTGCTTGGTCCTCTTACTTGATATATGATACTATATTTTACGTGTTGGAATCGCTCGTAAACTGTGCAAGCCATTTTTAACATTTTGTTTAATGCTTTACTCGACCACATGGCATTTCATTAACTCGTGCGCGTTTACGCGACGAGGACGATGAGGCTGAACGCTACCGAGAATGGATGTCCCATCTCTTCTATTTGCTTAGTCCTACTTGATATATGATATAATTTACGTGTTGGAATTGCTCGTAAATTGTGTAAGCCATTTTTTACTTTTTGTTTAATGCTCTACTCGACCACATGGCATTTCACTAATTTACGCCGCAATTGAGCTTCTTCATCGAGCTAGGATCTGTAGAACATGATTCATTTGCAGATATATAGAAAGAAATGGGGGAGTTCGGAGGCCGAACCAAATAGCTAACTTAGGCATGTGCCAATTCAGGTCTCTAGACACGAAATCATAGGCAAATATCTGACGTGGCATCTTAATAAATGATGAAATAGAGGATTGCTGTATGCAACTGGAGAACCTGCTCTTAGCTTGTCACCCGAGACGAAATAAATGCAAGATCGATCTATGCACCAAGCCTTGGTCTTGCCTCTCTTGTACAGCTCTAGGATTCTGCAGATAGGATGAGTGCACTAGAGTTTGACTAGGCCACGGTTGGGAACCCCCAAGCCGCGCTAAGGGGTAAGGTCACCGCCCCAGGTCGCCGGCGGAAAAGAAATTACCCCTACGTGTGCAACCCCAGGTTGAAACGAACAGGAAGGTGAGGAAGCAACAGGAGCTGAGAAAAACAAAAGGGTAAGGAGAAAATGGGCCTATACTTGCCAATTTAGGCCCAATAAAGCACAGCAATACTGGTTCCATCGTTCGATAGAGATCAAGCGCATCAATCGATCAAAATTTCCCATCCCCATTCGATCAAAATTTCCCCTCCCCATCCAATCCAGCGCGCGTGAATATTTTGTATATCTCTTTTTTGCGAATCTGAATGATCTTTTTCTAGTACATGCATTTGTGCCTTTAAAAAAGTTGACCGTGAATTTTTCGCCCCAGCAAACCAAAAATTCTGGGTCCGCCAGAGTGTAACTATGCCACAAACTGATCTAATATTAAATTTGGTAAATACAACAGTTAAAAACGATGCACTGGCAAGGTGGTAGCTTATACGCCCGTTTCTTAGCAGGATACAGCCTTTAGAACAGATGCATTGGCACCGGCCTTAGTAGCAGACACGCGTGGCCATGCCGACTATCCCGGAGCGGCAGCAGGAGCTCGAGCGCAAAGGACGCCTCTGATCTGCTTGACGAGCACATCCTGTCGCAGATGCTCCGCTGCCGCGAAACCGAGGCGGTCCTCCATGCACGCGAAGCCGAGGCGGAAAACGACGAGACGAGGCCAAGCACCACCTCGAGAAGGACAAATATGTGCATGACCTGGCGGTAGGCATGGGCCGCTCCGCCGCCAACCACTACCTCGTATACATCGAGTAGTTGTTACGGTAAGGTTCTCGGTCGTTGTTAGGGTCAAGTTGTCGCCGCCTTCGCCGGTTGTAATAGTTGCAATTTTATGAGCTATGGATGAAACTGATCAGTTTATATAAACTATGCATGACCAAAATCTCGCGTGAACAGTTTTTCTATCAATTTACGGTATTTCAGTTTCTATCCTACTGGATTAATTTTCAAGCCGCAAAACAGTTTATAGACTAGCTCAGACGAGTTTTACGGTATGTGCTCTAATAAGCACAGAAGAAGTGGTACTTGTTTTTTGAGTGTAATTATATGACACTTCAGAGAGATTAGCATAGAACCACCACATTTCACGTGAAATTTCGAAAAACCACCACTTTGTGTTTTGATCGCAGATATCCACCGGTATTCACAATTTTTTTTGCAATGTGCACTAAAACTCGATTGAACGCGAATTGACACGATTTATGACAGGTGGGACCCACCAGTCAGAACTAAGGCGGCATCAGTTGTTGACTGTTTGCTGAGGTGGCAGCATGGGCCCACCTATCATCCAATAAAAAATAAAAAATACCACAAAATAAAATGTCGCACGTCTTTGACCTGCGCATGCGCCGGCCGCCGCCCCTCCGCCGGCCGCTCCAGGCCCAGCTCCGCTTGGCGAGGATCTCCTCTCCCGCATCTCCTCTCCCTCTCTCCGTTGACCTGTCGGCGTATTTCTGGCTGCCGCCGGTGGCCGTAGGCGCGCGCGCGGAGGTCCTCTGTCGGCGAAGAAGGAATGGAGTGGACAGTGAGCCTCTCTTCGGCCGCACCTCGCGTGGAGTCCAGCCAGCAGCGCATGGGTGGAGTGCGGCCAGGGCCCCTCCGCAGCTCCTCGAGCTCGCCACCGCCGGCCGGGACCCCTCCGCAGCTCGCCGCCGCCCACGCCCCTGCAGCTCGCCGGCCGGCTTCAATCTCTCCCGTACGGCCATGGCGGGACCGTCGGGTGGACCTCTCCTGTGCGTCTGTGGTGAGCCCCATCGGCAAGCTCGGGGGGCGGACCTGCGGAGAGCCTCCTCCAAGTCCGGCACCGCAAACCGCGCACGGCGCCCGCCGCTTGCTTCGCTGGTACGAGGTGCGGTCTCCTTCAGCGGAGCGCCGGCGGTGGTGACGAGGAGAGGGTTCCGGCGGCCACGCCGGACTTGTGGGGGAGCAGTCGGAAGAGAGAGCTGAGCGGGGAGGGTGAAGAGTGGAGAATTCGTGGCGGTCGATTTTATTTTTTGAGGTACTTGTTATTTTTTATTTTTTATTGGATGACAGGTGGGCCCATGCTGCCACCTCAGCAAACAGTCAACAACTGCTGCCACCTCAGTTCTGACGGGTGGGTTCTACCTGTCATAAATCGTGTCAATTCGCGTTCAATCGAGTTTTAGCGCACATTGCAAAAAAAATCATGAATACTGGTGGGTATCTGCGATCAAAACACAAAGTGGTGGTTTTCGAAATTTCACGTGAAATATGGTGGTTCTATGCTATTAACTCCACTTCAGATGTTGGTGAGTGCCCAACAAATAATTATTTTTGAATTACACTCGGCAAAAAGCCAGGCACTCAGAAACAACGCCGATCCCGGTGGTAGTGACATATATTCACCGTAAAAGATTTCGACCACATCTGCTGCATGAATTTGGTAGTCTGGCAAAGTTGAAGCCAAATCTGCGTAAAGTTGAACACATATGTTGCTCTCTTAATTATGATCTCAGCTCTTACGACACAACTCTCCCTTTCTCTAGTCAGTCAACTCCAAAGCCAAGTACGGAGTGGACAGGCACACAAGACGGTTATGACACTGGCATACGAAGACGAAGAGAAGCTTCTTTAGAGAGAAAGTTTGCTGATTTCCCAGTATCTGTAACCTTGTCGGTTCAGACTCATTTTTCGCCATACTATTCAGGGGATGCAAGCGGCCGGTCTCACCGAACGTTCTAACCATCCAATTCTCTCAGCTGCTACGAAGAACTCTACGACCATGTGGTCGATCGTCAGCTGTTCATCCAAGGCCATAAAAGGAGCAACTGCTTATTCTTCTCTGTGTGTTTCACGATTTCAGTTGGACTATTGAGGAAGTTGATTTCAGGCCGGCGTCCACGGCACATGGCGCACAGGTCTGGTCTCGCATCTCATCCTACCTGGTAGGATAAGGACCTGGGGAGGTCGACAGGTTGTCCTACCTACGCATCTTCATTTTAAGAGCAACAGTGTGAAATTGACCGCACCCCTGCAAAAAGTAATAGCAAAAAGGATTTGAGGATACGAGGGACAGGATTCGGGAATATTCAAACCTATACTTTCTTAAAATCTGACTGTGGTATGATGGTTAGGAGGCTGGTGGTACCTCCAGTAAACCAGAGTTTAAACCCCAGATTTGACGCTGGTGTTTCTCATTTAGACAAAATATTCTTCAGTGGGAGGCGACGTTCCCGTCGACAGCGAGGCGCCCGTGATGACTCGTCAACCTGAAGCCGAATCTGCGCAAAATTGAGCGCATCCGGTGCTCTCTTCTGATCTCAGCTCTTATGGCATCTCCAACCGCATGGCGCAAACGGACATGCAAATATGTTCGTTTGGTGCAGTCCGCGGACACTATTTGTGTCCCTGTCTGTTTGGTCTGTAGGGTGACCCCAACGGCACCGCGCAAATTTTACCCCCGACATGTTGTTTTTGCAATTTTTATTTCCTTATTTCTTTGTCCAGTATTTTGAAAATACATCCACACACACAAATCAGACGATTTTAAGCTGAAGATTTTGCATAAGCTGACTGACTTGGTCATAGATCGAAGCTGCTTGTCTGTGTTTGATTGAATTTTGACATAGAAGAAGAGAGAAGTAGCACAGCCACACAACAGCAAAAATTGCAGCAGCTCACTGTACGCTTGCGCGTGCTTCCCCTCGCCGCGCGGCGTGCACACAGCCTGGTCGTCTTTCTGGCCGGCGACAGCGTCGACCTGACCGGCGGCGGCGTGCTCCGATCTAGAGAGGACATACGGGAGAGAGAGAGAGAGAGACCTGGCCGGCCGGCGGCGGCCAATAGACCTGGCCGGAGGCGGCGTGGTCGATCTGCCTGCAGAGGAGATCGAGAGCAGCGGCAGGAGGACGAGATCGAGAGCAGGAGATCGAGACGCATCGGCACCGAACTCGGAAGTCCTCCAATCCAGCCACGACGCCCCTCCTCGAGCACGCCCGTACGAGTCACCAGCAGGAGATCCGCCTTGACCACGCACCCAGGCTAGCCACGGCGGCTGACGGTGTCCCTGCTCGGGCCTAGGCGACGAACACCGACGTAGCCCGAGGTTAGCGCCGGCACCCCAGCACCGGAAGAGGGAAGGCGCGTCTGGAGGGGGCAGCACGGGGACGGCCTCCTCTAGCCGTGCATCGCGGAGGTGCTATTTGGCCGAGTCTAGGTGCCGGACGGCGAGCTCTCCTGCATCAGAAGGAGCGGGGGGCAGGTGGAGAAGAAAGTGAAAAAGAAAGGAGAGATAAAGGTGGGATTTTTTTTCGCTGGCAGCTGGGCCAGACCGGACACGGGAGGAGGACACAGCGGACAGCCAGACAACATCTTTTGTCCGCGTTTGCCCCAAACCCAGACCAAACTTGGGCCAGCTTTGGTCCAGAACGGACAGTCCGCCAACAATATGTCCATATGCGCTGGGCCGTTGGAGCCACTCTTTTGTCCGGCCGGACAAAAACGGACAGGGCTGGTCCGTATGCGCCAGCCCGTTGGAGATGCCCTTACGACACAACTCTCCTCTCCTCACTCAGTCAACACCAAAGCCAAGTAGAGATCTCAGCCAAGTATGTAGTGGACATGCACTACACGGTCTATGACACAGGCATACGAAGACGAAGAGAAGCTTCTCTAGAGAGAAAGTTGCTGATTTTTCCCAGTATCTGTAACCTTGTCGGTCCAGACTCATTTTTCACCATAATATTCAGGGAATGCAAGCGGCCGGTCTCACCGAACCTTCTAACCATCCAATTCTCTCAGCTGCTACGAAGAACTTTACGACCATGTGGTCGATCGTCAGTTGTTCATCCAAGGCCATAAAGGAGCTGATTCTTCTGTGTGTTTCACGATATCAGTTGGACTATTGAGGAAGTTGATTTCAGGCCGGCGTCGACGGCACATGGCGCACAGGTCTGGTCTCGCATCTCATCGTACCTGGTAGGATAAGGACCTGGTGAGGTTGATAGGATACGCATCTTCCTCATTTGAAGAGCATTAATGTGAACTTAACCACATCCCTGCAAAAAGTAATAGCAAAAAGGATTTGAGGATACGAAGGGCAGGATTCGGGAATATTCAAACCTAAAGTTTCTTGAGCTCTAACGAGGGCTGCAACAAAGAGATTATTTTATCATGGCGATAGTCGGCACATGGTGTTTTGGGTAGCAGGTCTAGATGCACCCGTTATGTAAAATATTTTTAAATAGATTTTAAATTTTCAAAAAATCTAGAAAGAAATTCAGATGAACATCCATACATTTTATGTCCGTACACAAAATTTCACGTAAAAAGACTTTTTCTGTAGCATGTATAAAAAGACAAAAAATGTCTCGTACAATGTCATTTTGAAACACCGGGACTAATCTTTTTACAGAGGGTGCAAAAATGTTTTTTTCCCGTGAAACTTCATGTATGAACATAGAATGTTCGGATATATATCCAAAAAAATTGTTCGAATTGGTTTGACATTTTAAAATTCGAATTTTGTATAATGGGAGCATATGCTCCTACGACCCAAAAGACATTTCCGCAATAGTCGGTCCTATTTTACGACGAGGGATGGGGGCAACCATCAGAGGTGGGTTCCCTAACCTCTCGCACTTTTGTACACTTCTTGTAAACTCTCTAATTTTTCTTCACCGGTGGGAACAAAATTTAACTATGGGGTTTTTGCCTCACAGTAACGGGTCAAAAAAAACATCAGAGGTGGGTGACATTCGCTAAATGACGACCGTCATAACCCTCAATTATGAAGGCATACATAGTGGTCTTGGCAATTAATATGTTTAGGGGGTGTACCGAAGCGGATCCGAATAACTAAATCAACGACGCATAGATTTCAACATCAAACATGTATATGAACCAGTCGTGTTCCTTTGTTTATTCAGTAACCTTATACAGTACAAGGCATCCAAATGGATAGAAAGAACTACAAATAATTGTATAACCATGTACAAATAGAATATGCAATCTCATCTCATCTCTCAAGCCGCTAAAGTACCAAACAAATCAGGCGCTAATAATCAATGTTTGTTGTATTTAGAAGGCCGGAACATGCTGATATCTCTATTGTTCACCTCCTGGCGGGGCCTCGCGTTGTTCTCCATTTCCTGCACGGTGCACACGGTGGAAACATATCAGCTAGAGTTTTTCTTTCATGTCGCTTTGTAACTTTAGTCATGTTTTGGTCCAATCTCCTTCTAGATGCGTGTGGTTGCATTCATGAAAATGAGTCGAGAAGCGGGTAGGAAACTAGGGGAGAAAAACTTACGTCGTGGACGGCCTCCCGAAGAAGCTCCAGCTGCTGCCTCGACACGGTGCGAACCTGCAAAGTTGGAGTATTCTTTTAGAAACAATTCCATACGTGCTTCACCAACGATATACCAACGATATAGAAAACCAAAACGACTTTTGGAAGTTTCCGTGAAAGTCTTGCTCTCCAAAGTGAACAAAAGACGAAATTGTCAAAAAAAAAGACGAAATCGCGAAGATTCTTTCCGATTAAAAGAATAAAAAAGAATCTGTACATGACATGCCAAAAATGTTTTTTTGTTTTGTTCTAGTTGCTCGGCGTGAACAACGTGAATGCATGGAAGCTAGCTACGTTACGTACCCTCTTCACGATGGTCCAGATGACCCCTTCGGCGCATGGCGGGGTGGTGAGGGAGCCCATGTATCTGTAGTAGACGCTGGCCCTGCCCCTGGCGCCCCTGGGGTCCACGACGCCCACCTTCTCCTCCCTGTCCTTCTGCTGCGCGATCATCTCCAGGTAAGGCTCCAGCTTGTGCAGGAACGCGTCGTGGGCGCCGACCTGGTAGAAGACGCCGATGACGGCGGCCTTCTTCTGGGCGCTCTCGTGCACCATGTGCAGCTCCATGTCGTACCTGCGGCCGTTGACGCTGTGCTCGGTGGGGGAGTGCCAGTGCAGCTGCCGGAGGTGGTAGACGGTGCCGTTGATGGAGACGCTCCCGGCGTCGCCTTGGAAGCTGACCATGATGTCGTGGCCGCGGTTGACGATGGTGGCCTGGGCGGGGCGGTAGGAGTGGTTGAGGTAGCCGAGGCCGCGCACGAGGGAGACGCGGGGGCTGGAGAGGTCGATGGGCGACTGCATGTTGCCCTTGCCGCACGCCGACCACTCCGCCTTGATCTCGCCCCAGTGCGCCGGCCCGTTCTCCGCGTCCAGCGAGTAGCTGAACTCCTCCTCGCGGTCGGTTTCCTCCTGGGCTCTGGCTGCCGGGAGAAGCACGGCGGCAGAGAAGAGAAGGAGCACCGCCGAGACGGCGAGACCTGCTTGACGACGCATGTTGTGGCCTGCTCGTCTTTGGTTTGTCGTTGCCGTACGTCCAGCTGATGAGTTTCTTGCCGGGGAGAAGCTGCCGCGGTATTTATAGAGGGGCCGGGCAGGTGTGATCGCGTCAGGATGGAACGGTTCAAACCATTTAACCTAAGCTGACGCACAGAGCACAAGCAAAGTAAACCTTGGCTGCGTCTCTTTCCGCCCGCACGGAAACGAAGATTCCACGACGTGTAGGATACAGATGTTCTATGGTTCACAAAGTTTGAGTTTGGTGGTAGTGCCGTTTCCTTCACATTTGAAAAATAGGCAAGTTTGCCAACTTGGAACCCAGTGGCGCGCGCGGAGCTCACCAATGAGGTGCAGCTCTCTTTCCTTGGGTTTCATACCTTATTGACCTGGCTACAAGGACATGCATGGCACGAGGCGACGACGGTCAGATCCTTCTTCCACCCACCAGATGCAAATGAAGTCATGCGTATCAAGATTCCTTCAAATCCCAGGGAAGATTTCATTGCGGTGGCACCTAAGAAACAGCTATCTCCATTTCTGGCGATGGTAAATGCAGCGTTGAAGAATAAGCTACTTATATTCAAGCATATTTATCCTCCTTTGGCCAGGTTACAAACACTGAGGCTGATCTGGACGTCAAAGGGAAGAAGGCATTATGGATGAAACCGGCAGAGGAGTGGCATAAACTAAATGTTGATGCCAGCTTTTCTATTGAGGACAACAATGGAACTCAGGGGGCTGTACTCCGAGATAATGAAGGAATAAAGTGTGGAGCTGTCGGCTTGGGGAACAATTCGTTATTGTCAATCTGCATATACTATATAATATAAGCAAAAGGCTATTTTTCATGTTGTGACAAATCCTGTGATCCTGGAATGCGAGAATGCGACAGTGGTGAGAACTTGCCTGTGGCAAGATGGTTAGGTGGGTGGTTGTACCCCAGCCCACCAGAGTTCAAACCCCAGGTTTGACGCTGGTGTTTCTCATTTAAGGCGGAATATTCTTCAGTGGGAGGCGACGTTCCCGTCGACAGCGAGGCGCCCGTGGTGACTTCGTCAATCTCAAGACTCGACCCGCCGGCTCAGTCTCTCGGAGGTGCTCATAGGGGTAGGGTGTGCGTGCGTGCGTTCATAGGGGTGAGTGTGTGCGCGTGTATATGAGCGCTTGCGTTGTACTGTGTTTCGCAAAAAAAAAGAATGCGACAGTGGTCAATCGCATTTTTTCATAGTATAATAGATGTTAGACAGCATTTTTATAAATTCTGTAGAAAAACACTGGGTAATGGCTTGAACACTTGTTTTTGGGAGGACCTATGGATAGGTGGGAACCGTTTATAATAAAGTTCAGTACATTAGTACAATTTAACTTTCAGTTCTGGTATACTAGTCTCAAAATTCTTTACGGAAGGGTGGAGTAGTCTGAGATTTAATTAGGCGTACTTTGACAGGGGAAACTGGGTGCTTTGGAGACAATTACAGGTATTGTGTACTGATGTGGTTCTAACTGAACATAGGGATAAGTGTACATGGCTGTTAACTGAATCTGGTAAATTTTCAGTTAAATCTATTTGCACTGCACTTAAGTTGAGCCATGTTAATTGTCCCTTTAGAAAAATGTGGTTCATTAAGGTTCCTTTGAAAATTAAGGTGTTTTTATGGTTGGTTTAAAAAAAAATGTATTTTGACTAGGGATGTGTTCCGGAAGAGGGTTGGGAAGGGGAATACCAAGTGCCTGTTCTGTAGTGAGCAAGAGAGCACAGATCATCTCTTTGTGCAATGTCCGATGGCTCGTTCTGCCTGGGGAGTTGTACAATGTGCTTTTGACATTCCTACAGATTTTACTTCGGTTGATGACATGGTTAGGTAGGTTTTTTAGGTTTCCAGAAAGTACGAGGGGTGTTATTTTGGTAGGGGTAGCGTCTGTAGTTCGGTCTCTTTGGAAAACTCGTAACGCGGCTTGTTTCGATAAAGTTTTCCCATATGATCCTTTTTTTAGATAAAGAGTGTTTATTGATATCGATCCCCAGCAAACGTTACATTTCATCTAAGTCTGCACATTCGTTACATTTCATCTTCAGATACAAGGTCGACGAGGTTTGCAACGCAGAGGAGGAAGAGTGCTACTGCGAGTGGCAACTGAGATCCTCAGCAAACGAAGCAGTTGGGCGCCGATGGTGACTCGTTTGGAAGGTTGAAAAGAGAACTCCAGTGGGTTTTGCTGTTGGTAGCTGTGATGTGTGAAGTGTGAGAGCTTGTTGTGCCTGGTTTGTGACTAGTTAAAACTTGTAGTTGTGTTCTGTGAGGTTTTTGGTCTTGTATTTCATTGCTTGGGTTGAGGAGAGTAGTGCGTCCTGGTAGCTGGTGTGGAGTTGGATGTAAGAGCAACACAAACAAACATAACTCTATTTATCGGTTTCATGCTTGCAATGTAATCGGGAGCGATGCTCCTTATTTTTAAAAAACAATGTGGTGAATGAACTGATTATCAAGGACAGGAGCAAGTATCTCATATATTTTATTCATTCAGAAACAAGAGATCCTATGAGGATCGAGGTCGGAGAGCAGCGAATGGTCAAGATGGAGCGGGTGAAGTGGTGAGTCTGCCCATCCATGGGTGGAGGCGGGCAGCCACCTTATCGATGTACGGCCGGAGGTCGACCCCTCGTAATCTGCCTAGAGAAAGTGGGAGACCCGGGTACGTATATAGTTGGTAAGGATTTGGGCAATAGCCGCCGGGAGCTAGGACCAACGAATGGGAAAGATGGAGATCTTCGCCACATTAATGATCAGCCCAATGACCTCGCCGAAAATCTAAGGCCTGCTTTAATTCGTAGGATAGGATTAGGAAATTCATAGGATTGGGATGACATATGTTGTTAGATCCTATGGGAATAGCAACTTCCTTTGATTGTGGTGAAGGAATCTTTCCATGAGGTTGGAGCTCATGTTATTTTCCTACAAGATTTGTACTACAAAATTCCTATGAGAATTTTTCCTATGAGATATGATCCTATGAATCAAACGGATTCGAAGGAAAAAAATCTTATAGGATTTCAATCCTATACAATTCCTTTGCTAATCCTACGAATCAATGAATCAAAGGAGACCTAAAGCAAGGTGGTAAAGTTGGCCATATCATGGAGCATATGTGACAGGAAAATAGCATCGTCGTCAGCGTACAGAGAAACAAGAAGGCTAGGGAGTTTGCTGGAAGAGGCCGCAGGAGGCCCGACTACGCTCAAAGCTCGATGGTCTTGTTGAGAGGGTCAATACCGATGTATGACAAGAGGGGCGAGAGCGGGTCACCTTGCCTTAAACCGCGGCCATGGATGTTGCCCACCAGGGATTCTGTTTAGAAGAACACTGGAGGTAGCCGTGGAGAAGACAACCACCGCCTAAGTGAGCCATCGTGATGGGAATATTCCTTTTTATCGCTGGGCTTTTCGATTTTTGTTCTGCCGCAGTCGTTTTCAGCCCGTAAAAAAGTTTTGCGTGAACTGAAAGTGTTCCGCAGTTTACGTCACTGCTATAGATACTCTTATGCCATATCTTTTCTAGTCTGAATTCATGTGTACGTCAGTACATGCTGGTGGTAAGGAACAGATATTGACTCAGTTCGTTATTTATTTACTCAATCCAACTTTTCATATCCCAACTCATTTATCTTAGTGAATAATCATGTTGCTTTAGATCATCTCCATCGACACCCTCCAAAGACCCCAAAAGGATCATTGGGCTTTGGACAAAAAGCTCCCAAAACGCTCCAACAAGCTAGTCACGGAATCCTTCATCACAAGCTGAGCCGCGACCATCTCCTCGAGCTTGGACGTGACCAAGCCACTCAGCTCAGCCCGCATTAGCGTCGCTTGTTCCTCTAGTAAGCTTTTTTGCCTCACATCTGCAGCCGCAGAGCTGGTCGACAATTGCGCCTGAATTGGGGGACCCCGGTCCCGGCGCTCGGGGTCGCTAGGGGGCGCAGCGACCTCAGCCCAAGGGCGGTCCAAAGGCCTGAGCGGACCAGCAGCAGGCGAACCGGAGCAAGAGGAAGGCCGACCGGCCAGCCGGAACTGCGGACAGTCCCGCTCGCGGTGGCCGGCGTGGTGGCAGGCGAGGCACCTGAGAGGGCCATGGCAGCCAATCACGCGGTGGCCGGACTCCAGGCACCTGAAGCAGTTTCCGCGAACCCTGCGCCTGAAGGCCCTGAAACGATCTTCATCTCCTCGGGGAGGGGAAGTGGGCAGCAGGACCCGTTGCGGGCGACGCCGGTTTCGCACCTCCTGCCAACCCTGCTCGTCGCCCCCAACCTCTGGACCAGCCGACGGCGGCAGCATCACCTGTGGCATGAAGCCGAGTGGGAGCCGCTCAGGAGGAGGCGGCGGTCGGGGCAGGGATGCGGCGACGGAGCCATTGCCCGCATCGGGCCTCTCCTCCAGTTGGGTCTTGGACAACTCCTCCGCGCCGAACAGAGGGCCAAGGTCGCCGACGACCAACGATTTGAGCCCGGCCGGGACCACGGCCGGCGGCGGCGGAGGGGCCTGGTGAGGACGCAGCGAGACGGCAGGCGACGGGGCTGGAGCGGCGGCCGCCGGAAGGGGTCGGTGGCGGGTGGAGGAGGCAGTCTCATCCCCCATCGCGGGGACCTGACGGTGGCGAGCAGCAGCCCTCACATGCCGAGCGGAGAGAGGGCGGCGAGGTGGTGGCGGATCCGGTCGCAGCGGATGGAGAGGACGTCGGGAGAGGGAGATCAGGCCGGCGGCGGCGCGGGCACGCCCCCAGTCGCCATGGTCGCGAGAGCCTCTCGTATTGGAAAGTGTTTTCCAGTATCTTTCGCTATCTTAAGCTCACTTTATCTCTTAAGACCGAGGCTTATTTCTACATTGGAGACGCCCTAAGTGTTGTACTACCTCCGTCGGCATTGAACGTCGCAGGAAAAGTTACTAGCCTGGTACAAATACTCTACAGCCTTGCGACAAACAATTTGGATCGGAAGGAGTATTATATATGGTTATGTTTATTCATTTGTACTGTTGATTTGTACTTGCTCGGTTCTCTCTCCGTGACAAGAAAACCGGAAGTGAGGGAACAGGTTGGGCAGGGATCACAACATATTGAAGGTTACCCCCACAAAAACCTCAAACTCGAGCGGAGCAAGTTATATGTAGAACTTGGTTGAACGCCTCACCTCATAGCGTGGCAACATCTGCACGTGTGCGGTGTGCCAACTCGCGCTATCGCGACGCGACCACGCGGAACGGATCGGTAGAGCTTCAGGTGCCTATTCCCCTCTGGGAGGTTGCCAACATTTGTACCCATTAGCCCTAGGTATCTCAAGTGTAATAAATGTCCAACATAATTGAAGTCAACATGACTACTTCCTCGAAGATCACAACCTTCCAGATCCATATTCTACTATATACAACAGCCGGAGGAATCCGCGCCTTCTCCGCCGTTCCACGTCGCCACAAATTCACGAACGTCCGATCCCTGCAAACAGACTGTCTGGATGAATCCACGTCGTCCCCAAACCCACGCGACACTGTTCATCGGATTTTTGACCAATCGCAGGAAGCCACGTGCCCCGGTCACCGGCCGGTCGCCCCGGTCGCAGACGGTCACCGCGCCATTTTGCAGAAAAGCATCCGAAAGAATGAAGCTGTGCTCCGCAGTCCAAAACTTAACGTGTCCAGGGACCTCGCTGCAATTCCGTCAAACCTAACGGACCTTTTTACAAAACCACCCCCGCACAATTTCTCCTTCTCCTTCCTCTCTCCCTCGCCCGCGAGCCCGCCGGCGCCGCCGCCGGCCAGCGCCGCTGATGGACGCATCCCCGCCCAGATCGAAGGTCGCAGGGAGCTTCGCCGCCTTGGCCTCCATCTCCTGCTCTCCGGACGTGTCCTGGGGTGGCCGGAATCGCTCGGAATCGTCGCCGCCGTCCTCCGGTGCGCCGTCGCAGTTTCGGCCGCCGCCGGCTGCTCCGGCAACCATTTGGCGCGATGCGCCACCCGTTCGACTCGCCGCGGCCTCTTCTCTCGAAGCCGCGCCATCTCGAGGCCGCGCGCGTCCGCCGCCGGCCGCCGCAGGTTCGCCAGCGCCACCGCGCCCGCCGCCCGCTGACGTCGAGGGCTGACGTCAGCGCGGTGAGACTGACGGGTGGGTCCCCCCTGTCAGCGACTCCGTAATATCAGAAAATGGAAAAAAATCAAACAATTCATATATTTTGATTTCCAGTTCAGAAAAATGCAAAACAAATACCAAAATTTGAAGAAAAAATATTTCTTTCCAACTAACACATTTGCATGCCTTTTTCACACAGCATAAAAAATAATCATTTCAAAAACGAAATTCAAACGATTCGTATCTTTCGGTGTATATTTCAAAAGAATACAAAAAATAGACAAAATAAATTGAGGAAACAAAAAACTTCTTTACAACCAACACATTTACATGTAGTTTTACAGAACATAAAAACCAGTTACACGAAAACATAAAATTCAAAAGAGTCATTTATTTCGACGTATAACTAAGAAAACAGAAAAATTGCCAGAATTTGCGGAAAAAAAAAATTTCTTTGTAACCAACCCATGTACATGCATTTGTGCAACCAAAACTAATAATTACACCGATTCCAAACCTTTTCATACTAACCATAGACGTTACAATTTTTTTTCCAAATTACCGCAAATTCAAATCCACAAACCAGTCCATCCACAAAAAAAAAACCGTGAATTAAGCAATTTTTTCAGAAAGACTTTAAAATAATTCCAAATAATGCAGACAACTAATTTGAAATATGCGAACAAATTTTAAAAAAGATAGTGCAATCTATCCGCGTGATTTTTAAACAACTCTATATAAACATGTCTACAAAAAAAAAAAAAATGTGGACGCGGCCACATAAAAATATATATGCACACCCAAAATTCAACTTTCAGATTTGCATCTGCCTCCCAAATTTGCGTATTTTGTGAACGTCAAAAATAATTCAAAAGTGTTACACTACTCAAAAAAAATGTACGGCTCCCGAATTTGAGAAGTTTAATTTTTTTCCGAAAAATAGTTCAAACTATCCATTCGGGCTTGAACTAAAAAATGGCCACAGTTTCCTCGAAATAGTCCAAGCTAACCATTTAATTTTGAAACAATTCTAAAAAATGCAAATTAAGTTCAAAACATATTCTCGGGAAAAAATGGCAAATATGTCAACGGGATCGCAGAAAAATAAATTTGGACGATCAAAATTCAAATATCCACGTGCCACACAAATTTGTATTCTCGTCAAATAGAATTCAGACGCGTAATTCAAATTTCAGATACCCACGAGTGCCTTACAAATTTGTATTCCCACATACGCCAAAGAGAATTCAAACGCGTTACACTATTCAAATAATTAGCAAATTCCAAAATTGCACATTTCTCGAAACTTTCAATTCACAAACAATTCAAAAAAATGCAAATTAAGTTCAAAACATATTCTCGGGAAAAAATGGCAAATATGTCAACGGGATCGCAGAAAAATAAATTTAGACGATCAAAATTCAAATTCCAAATATCCACGTGCCACACAAATTTGTATTCTCATATACGTCAAATAGAATTCAGACGCGTAATTCTAATTTCAGATACCCACGTGCCTTACAAATTTGTATTCCCACATACGCCAAAGAGAATTCAAACGCGTTACACTATTCAAATAATTAGCAAATTCCAAAATTGCACATTTCTCGAAACTTTCAATTCACAAACAATTCTAAAAAATGCAAATTAAGTTCAAAACATATTCTCGGGAAAAAATGGCAAATATGTCAACAGGATTGCAGAAAAATAAATTTGGACGATCAAAATTCAAATTCAAAATATCCACGTGCCACACAAATTTATATTCTCATATACGTCAAATTGAATTCAGACGCGTTAAACTATTCAAAAACTTGGTGACTTCCGAATTTGAAATGCAAATCAAGTTCAAAACATGTTCTCGAGAAAAAATGGCAAAAATGTCAACGGGATTACATAAAAATAAATATTGACGAGCAAAATTCAAGTTTCAGATACCCACGTGCCTTACAAATTTGTATTCCCACATACGCCAAAGAGAATTCAAGCACGTTACACTATTCAAATAATTAGCAAATTCCGAATTTGCACATTTCTCGAAACTTTGAATTCACAACAACTTTACAGTTGAACGATTCAAAATTTAAGCCCACGGGCGCGGCGTATGCCGCGATTAGTCCCCTAGTACACGTAAAACTTGAAATCCAGAAAGATGGGGTATCTGACTAATAGCAGGACTAAAGATGGTTAAGGAGATCACTGCTGACAACATGTCGATCGTGATCTGGGTAACAGCGACATCAGATATGATCTTTTGGAGGGACAATCTGCAAAACTTTTGTCCAGTAGGCGTGTCCCTCTTGATAACATCTAATACAGTGACATAGTTTTCATAACAAAGACAATCTTCTTTCAAATATGTCACGTAATTTAGATACGATAATAAAAATATGTTGCGCATAAGGGTTATTCTCTAGTAAATAAAATAAATAGATGTCCTTAAATATGTGGTTAGATTTTTGTTTGTTAAGATACCGTCTTATTAAGAGAAGACAAATTAACCTCGTTTCAACTTTCTCTTTTCTCGACCTCACCATTTATCATATGCATGGCAATCGTACTCATCACCCTTAATAGTTAACTGTGCCTTACCTCCGGATAGTGACGGAGTTGCATGTATCTGTAAACCCCCCCTTGAATTTATAGTTATTTACGTAATGATCATGATATGTAAGCAAGTTGCCCGTATGTTTATGCCGGTGGCTTCGCCGCTGCCTCCAAAATTTCTGGTCATAACGAGAGTAACTTTGAGTAGTGGCCTGTATTGTCAGACACTAATCTGTATAACTAGTAGTGCATAGTATTATGTTTATTGCTTTTCATGTTCCTCTTTTTGTCGTCGCCATTTGCACTGCAGAGAATATCCGGTGGAAACCAAGTTTCGGTGGAAACCGGTGAAAACCACGGAAAAATCATGTTTAAAAGTTCAAAAAAATTCGGACCAAAAATGCATTACATT
This sequence comes from Poa pratensis, assembly GCA_947311845.1. Taxonomy (NCBI): domain Eukaryota; kingdom Viridiplantae; phylum Streptophyta; class Magnoliopsida; order Poales; family Poaceae; genus Poa; species Poa pratensis. The sequence continues at coordinate 12,950,049 of CAMZMU010000010.1, forward strand.
GGGAAGGTAGCGTTCTACGGACATGCAAAATGGCAACTTGAAACTCAAAACATTTTAGGAGCTACGAAAATGACAAATTCGTCAGTGAATAGTAGCAGAAATTACTATTCACTGCTGAACTACTATTCATTGCTGATTTTGTCATTTTCATAGCTCCTAAACAAATTTGAGTTTCAACTTGCCATTTTGCATGCCTATAAAATTTTACATTCCCAACGCAATACATTTTTGCTAAGAATTTTTTGAAACTTTTAAACATGATTTTTCCGTGGTTTTCACCGGTTTCCACCGAAACTTGGTTTCCACCGGATATTTTCTCCACTGCAGATTTGTGGAGTACTTTCTCAGTTTCCCTCCGTGACAAGAAAAACGGAACGCCTCGTAGCGTGGCAACATCTGCACGTGCGCGGTGTGCCATCTCGCGTTGGACAACTCTACCATTGAAACACTGACAGGTGGGGCTGCAAGGTGTGGGACCCACAAGTCAGTGCCCGAAAGTCAGGGCACTGCAGGGGTTTCCACGTCGGAGGATCCGTTTCCCTCGCGCTGTCACTGTGCACCGCTAGCTATAGGCTAGCCAACCCATGTCGCCTACGTACGTGCTTTTGTGTCACGCCACCTCTAGCTCTAGCGCCTAGCTCCTGGCTCCTGCCACGATCCACGGAATCAACGAGATCGAGCACCGCATATCTCGCACAGATGTTGATGATCCTTCTTTCCGGCGGCCGGCCTACCACGTCACGTCGAGCCGGTGCATGAGATCGACGGATCATCGCGCACAACGTGTGCCAGCACATGCATGCGAATGCGACATGGATCCCTCTCTCCGTGCTTTGCTCCAGCACGCAACGTGCAGGTCGCAACTTGCGAAAAACTAGCTCAACCAGCGTGGTGTGAGCAATCTTTCAGGTAAGACCAGATAATGCAAGTGCCGACACGCCAATCGTGCAAGTATATATGCAACCTGGACGTCGGCCATAGGCATGGTTATTTCCAAGATTTTTCTAGGAGGTCAGCACAAAATAATCAACCTAGCTAGTTTCGAAATCATTTCACAAACTAAGCTGTTTGCATGGAGCCCTACTACCGCATGGAGCCATGGTCTTAACCATGGATCGAGTCACGGTCCATGGAGCCATGGTCTATAGTATGGAGGCACGAGGTAGGGAGCCATGCGAATAGGCTCATTTTGTGAATTGATTTCAGAAGCAGTTTATTTTATGCAGACTTTCCAAGAATAGATCAATTCTGTCCTTACACACGGTATTAATTTTTTTACTTTTGGAATGAATAAATCGTTGGTTATTCAAAATCTCGGCGTAAGCATTTGAGGTGCCATCATCATTGGTCCGTCCGATGATTCGACCGTCCAAATCGGCGTATGAACGACCCGTGTATTCTCAAAGAGGAGAGGTTGCAACAACAATATCGAAAACGTTCGGACATCGGGACAAGACGTCCATGGTGCTAGATTCGGGAGATGTTGTTAATCACCCAAATTCTATGAGGAGGACATCAAATGCACTTTCAAGTGGTTTTCTAGGCCAGAAGCTAAGCACGAGGGAGACTTTAGTCATTTTAATTATGATCCAGTTAATTTGGTTTGTCGATCAATCAAGAGGTAAAACTGAATTCATCGAATTGAATTCGATTTATTTCAGTTACTCCTACCATCGAAATTGTTTTTGTTCATTCAGCCTCGCTTAATGCAGTTCTGGTTAGCTCAGTTTTAGTGTTCGCGATTGGTCTTTTATGCCCACCCTAGCTAGTGAGGATATGTGATGTATATATGTGTATGTATTATTTTATTATTTGGTGGTGTTTATAAAATAACTCTCCCCATGAATCGAAATTTTTGGAATTGCTCATTTCCACTTCTCCTTTGAAATCATGGTGTTTGGCGCCAGACCAACTTTCCGGCCTTTTAGGCCATTTTTAGTCTTTAGGACCAATTTTTTTTTGGGAAAATCAAACCTTTAAGAAAATAAATAAACGGGTGTACGGGCCCGTGGATCTCACCTCGGCGGGCGATCACGGCATGGCACAGCCCATTTCGTGGCAAATCCTATATATCGCCTCACAGCGACGGGAAACAGAGCTGTCGCCTGAAGCGATGCACGCTGGCGACGCGGGTGGGCCGGCCCAGTTCGTTTTTTTTCGTTTTCCTCTGTTTCTTAGATTCTTTCCTGAAGCGATGCGCGCTGGCAACGCGGGTGGGCCGACCCGTTTCGGCTTTTTTTTTTCGTTTTCCTTTGTTTCTTTAGGTTCTTTTTCTGTTTCTTTCAATTATTTTTATTTTATGAAATTTCTCATATTTTTGAAAGTAAAAAACTTTTTATTTTATGTTTTCTTTTTTACAATTTTTTTTCTGTTTTCGTTTTATTTCCTTTTTCATTTTCTTTTTTATTTTTATTTTTGAAGCGATTTTCATTTTCTTTTTCATTTTCGATTTCTTTTATGTTTTCATTTTCTGTTTCCATTTTCTTTTTTTCTTTTTATTTTTCATCTTTTAATTTTTTTCTATTTCTTTTCTTTTCTCGTTTTTCACTTTTTATTTTCTGTTTTTGTTTTTCGTTCTCTTTTCTTTTTTGTTTTTTCACCCCCATTTTTTGTTTTCAAAATTCATGAAAAAAAAGTTTCCGATCACCCCCATTTTCTGTTCACTTTTAAAATCGTTTAAAATAGTTTCTGTTCCACCGCTTTTTCTGTTCACTTTTAAAATTGTTCAAAAATGTTTTCGTTCACACCCCATTTCTGTTCATTTTTTAAAATTGTTCAAAATAGTTTCTGTTTACTAGCCTTTTTTGTTTAATTTTAAAATCGTTCCAAAATAATTTTCGTTCAAAATAATTCCGTTCACTTTTAAAATCGTTCAAAATAATTTTCGTTCAAAATAATTTTTGTTCACTTTTAAAATCGTTCAAAATAATTTTTGTTCAAAATAATTTTCGTTCACTTTCAAAATCGTTCAAAATAGTTTCCGTTCCACCGTTTTTTCTGTTCACTTTTAAATCGTTCAAAAATAATTTCCGTTCACCCCATTTCTGTTCATTTTTTAAAATCGTTAAAAAATAGTTTCCGTTTACTAGCATTTTCTGTTCAATTTTAAAATAGTTCCAAAATAATTTTCGTATAAAATAATTTTCTGGTTACTTAAAAATCGTGTAAACATAATATATGTTCACTAAAATATCGTTCAAAAATAGTTCCTGCTTCACTATTTTTCTGTTCAGTTTTAAATCGTTCAAAAATAGTTCCGTTCACCCCCATTTTCTTTTTGAGGCATCTTAAAATCGTTGAAACATGTTTTCCTTTTTTTTAAATGGCTCATTTTTTCGTTCAAACCATTTTTTGACGCATCTTAAATGGTACGTCTGAAAGAAATAGTACAAAATTTTTGCACCACGAAATGGATTGCAAAGAAACAGTCAAACAGCGTATAGTCAAACAAATGAACCAGTCAAATCAGTTTAAACTGTAGAGAGCGCGCTAGACAATTCAGATCGTGGGAAGCTAGCTAGCTTCGAGATCGATCAGCATGCATGCGTCTCGAGCTAGCTTCTTGCCTCGCGCGATCGTGGGAAGCTAGCTAGCTACTCACGATCAGCATGCATGCGTTCCGGCGTACGTCTAGAGAGTAGAACTGTGAAGGCCGGGCCCATTAAGCATTTCTAGTAGGCGACGCGGGTAGGAGCCGTCGCCGCAAGGCGATGTACAGGCGCCCCCATTTCGTCGTGAGCTTTTTTACTGTACGTAACTGGCACGGGTGCTACGAGGCCGGCCCGTGAAATTTGGGCCCGTTGGCCAGCTATACCCGAACCCACTGCTCGCTTTCTCAAGTCAGACACGCTTTTCTAAAACCAAAAAAGGTACAGTCAGACACACATCCTCACCGGCAGACACCTCATGGCTGCCGCCAAGGCCACCGGCTTGGTCGCGGCGGCGGAGTCCGCCGTGTTCCGGGCCAACCAGGAGCTCACCCGCCTGGCGCGCTCGGGTCAGTTAGCCGCCGCGCGCCGCTTGTTCGACGAGATGCCCCGCCGCAACACCGTCTCCTACAACGCCATGCTCTCCGCGCTCGCGCGCCAGGGCCGCCTCGCCGACGCGCGCCGCCTTTTCGACGAGATGCCCCGTCGCAACACCGTTTCCTGGAACGCCATGATCTCTGCCTGCTCTAACCACGGCAGCGTCGCGGACGCCCGGGAGCTGTTCGACGCAATGCCCACCCGGGACGACTTCTCCTGGACGCTCATGGTCTCCTGCTACGCGCGCGCGGGCGAGCTGCAGCTCGCCAGGGACGCGTTCGACAGGGTGCCCGGGCAGAAGTGCTCGGCGTGCTACAACGCCATGATCTCCGGGTACGCGAAGAACGGAAGGTTTGATGATGCGGTGACGTTGCTGCGGGAGATGCCGACCCCTGGAATCATTTCTTGGAACTCGGTGCTGGTGGGTCTGACCCGTGATGGGAAAATGGTTCGGGCGGTCCAGTTCTTCGCCGAGATGCCGCAAAAGGACATAGTGTCCTGGAACTTGATGCTGGAGGGGTATGTGCGTGCTGGGGATCTCGATGCCGCTTCTGCCTTATTTGAGAGGGTCCCGTCACCTAATGTCGTTTCTTGGGTTACCTTGCTGAATGGTTATTGCCGGGCAGGGAGAATAGGTGAGGCGAGGGAGCTGTTCGACAGAATGCCAGAACGGAATGTTGTGTCCTGGAATGTGATGCTTGGTGGGTATGTGCGGCTTTCGCTCATGGTGGAGGCCTATAAGTTGTTTATAGAGATGCCAGATAAGAACTCCATCTCATGGACAACTATGATAAGTTCATTAGTGCGTGCTGGGAAGCTCCAAGAAGCAAAGGACCTGCTGAACAAGATGCCTTTCGACAGTTTTGCAGCAAAGACTGCACTGATGCAGGGCTATTTGCAGAGCAAGATGATTGATGATGCACGCCGCATCTTTGATGGACTCGAGGTCCGAGATGCAGTGTGCTGGAATACGATGATATCTGGCTATGTCCATTGTGGAATGCTTGACGAGGCCATGGTGTTGTTCCAACAAATGCCAAACAAGGACATGGTTTCTTGGAATACCATGATTGCTGGTTATGCCGATGATGGTCAAATGCGCAAGGCAGTAAATATTTTCAGGAAGATGAGTCCGAAGAATGCTGTATCGTGGAATTCAGTTATCTCTGGATTTCTTCACAATGGGCTCTGTGTTGAAGCACTCCAACATTTCGTTCTCATGAGAAGGGATGCAAAGATTCCTGACTGGTCTACATACGCGTGTTGTCTCAGCGCATGCGCAAACTTGTCTTGTTTGCAAGCCGGGAGGCAATTCCACAATCTTCTTGTCAGGAGTGGGTATATCGGTGATACCTTTTCTGGAAATGCCTTGGTTTCTGCATATTCAAAGTGTGGTCGGATCTCGGAAGCAAGACAAGTATTTGATGAGATGGCAGGTCAGGACATCGTGTCGTGGAATGCGCTCATCGATGGCTATGCTTCTAATGGCCGAGAGATTGACGCGGTCTCAGTTTTCGAGAAATGGAAGCCAATAATGTCCGACCTGACGGTCACATTTGTGGGTGTCTTGTCAGCCTGCAGCCGGGCAGGATTGATTGACGAAGGGCTGGATTTCTTCAACTCGATGACAAAAGACTACTCGGTACAGCCTGTGGCCGAACACTATGCTTGCACGGGGATCTACTTGGAAGAGCTGGGAGACTTAGTGAAGCCTTTGAACTTATCCAGGGGATGCAGATCCAACCTAATGCTGGTGTATGGGGTGCACTGCTTGGAGCATGCCGGGTACACAGAACGACGAGCTCGCACAGCTTGCAGCCAAGAAGTTACTTGAGTTGGAACCTCGCAAGACCTCGAACTACGTGCTGCTGTCAAACATCAGCGCGGAGGCAGGCAAGTGGGGTGAAGCTGAAAATATGAGGGTCTTGATTAAAGAAAGGGGAGTGCGTAAGCCACCTGGATTAGCTGGATCAACATAGCGAGTATGGCTTGCACTGACTTGTAACAATTTGCAGAAACTGAGTGGGTAGGTGAGGTGGCTGTTATCTGAATCGGACTCTTGCCTGCTGAATCATGGCTGAAGCACCTGGAACCTTCATGCCAGAGTGTATGCACAGCACGTGCTTGAGGCAGTGATGCATCACAGCAGAGGAGCGAGGACAGCAGGGATTTGCAGATTCTTAACTCGAGTTTGATTCTTCTTCTTATCCATTAGTATAGTCAAATGCCCAACACGGTTTTGATTAGTATGGCTTGCACCGACATGGATCCAACCTAATGCTGGTGTATGGGGAGCACTGCTTGGAGCATGCCGGGTACACAACATGGCGAGCTTGCACAGCATGCAGCCAAGAAGCTATTTGAATTGGAACCTCACAAGACCTCAAACTATGTGCTGTTGTCAAACATCAGCGAGGAGCCAGGCAAGTGGGACTAAGCTAGAAGATGAGGTCTTGATTAAAGAAAGGGGAGTGCGTAAGCTGCTGGATTTGCTGGATCAACATAGCGAATAAGGCTTGCACCAACTCTCTTGTAACGATTTGCAGAAACCGAGTGTGTGTGTGAGGTGCCTTTACCTGAATCAGAGGCTTGCCTGCTTAATCCCGGTTGAACCCCTGGAGTTTCCCATGCCAATGTTGATGCACCGCAGGCGCTCAAGGTAGTGACACAGCAAAGCTGAGAGGTGAGGACAGCGGGATTTTGCAGAACTTAACTCGATCCTGATTCTTATTCTCTGTTGCTATGACTTGACTACCGCGTGTACAACAGATTGCAGTCAGCACCTAGCTTCATTAGAAAGGTATAATGGATTGCATTCTGCGGCAGGTGATTCCAGGATTACCATTATCTCAGTCACAGTGAGCATATGTTGAACCAGTCTGCTTTGGCTCTACAGGCATACAGATGCATTCCATTTTGTTGATGCAGAGTTAAGGCAAGTCTCAGATTCTTCATGTTCAAGCCTGTCAGTGTTAACTCTGCCATCCACCATGTTTCAAGCTAAGGATTCAGATGGGTTATGCCGCTATTCACCTAACCTTCTGCAATTGCAGATTCATTAAAATACGAGTTAAAATGAACATATATATTTTTTAGGGAATGTTTAGTTTTCTTTTTGAGAGCTGCAGCTTTATATTCTTGCCTTTTTTTTTTTGGAGCGAACTCTTTATATTCTCGTATGGACTCTTTGGACTGCTTTGCGATGCCGAAATATGGCCTGGCCCACTTGCTAATACTTGGCCACGCTTGGTTAAATACAGCCCAGCCCAGTCGCCTGAACCCAAAGCCCAAACCTTGAGCGGGTTCCGACCCAATTACGCTGGCACGACCCGTCAACCGCGAAACCGCCCCCACTTTGCTCTCTCCCTGCGGCTTGTCCCCAAACCCAAAACCCTACCTCCTTCTCCTCTACCCGCCGTCGCCGCCGCCCTCCCCCCCCCCCCCCCCCCCCCCCCCCCCCCACCCCCCCCCCCCCCCCCCCCCCCCCCCCCCCCCCCCCCCCCCCCCCACCCCCCCCCCCCCCCACCCCCATTTCTCGGCCGCCCCAACCCTACCAAACCCGCCGTCCGCCGCCGCCGCCGCCGCAGCAGCCATGATCACGGCGGCCAGAAGCTACGTATCGGCGCCGCGGCTTCTCGACGGCCCGCCTCCTTCCTGTCTGCTCGGCCGCTCGTCTCCGTCTTCAGCACCTCCACGGCATGCTGGTAAGCAGCACCCCCTCACACCACCCCGTTTCCCCCAGCGCGGAGGAACTTTGTCTGCCCGCGAATGAAGCTGGTGGTTCATGATTGCCGTGTTGATGGCTGCAGGGTGTCGGAGCTGGAGGGCCACGGGGGGACCGTCACCGCCGTCGTGGTGGTGACGCCGCCGTCCAACGCGGAGGCCGTCGCAAGCTCGCGACCCTATGCTGGACGGCGGGGCTCGACGGGGAGCTCATCTAATGGGACTTTGCTGCCGCCCAGATGGTGCGGAAGGTCATGTTGGGCTCCGGTCCACTCCATGGTGAGCCGCTCCTCCCTTGCTTAATGCCGAGCCTGTGGACACTGAAGTTGAGGTAAAATTGGAGCTAATGCTAGCTTCATACTTGTGTTTTGGTGCTGTTGAGTGCAGGTGATCCCAACATAACCAGAATGTGAAATCAACTGAGGTGTATGCTCTTTCGCGTTTGTCTCCGTGGAGATACGAGTAAGCAGCCACAATAGTAAGCAGTTGCGCGGGAGATCAGGATTTATGACTGTCGAAAGGGCGCCAAGTGGGTTGTGACTGGCAGAGGTGAGGTTTTACACATCCCTGTCCAGATGATAACTTATGACACTTTTCAGTGCGTGAAACTTCGTTGTGCCATTGATAATTAATATATGACACTTTTCAGTGTGTTAGACTTCATCATGCTGATATGCCATTAATAATTTTCGTTGTGTCTGAACAGACACGGAAGCCAGAAAAGATCGTCGCGAGTTGCTCCGGGAATTTCTGGGCATTGCAAATAAGAGACAGCTGTATATATGGAGCATACCTACCAATGGGTTCAAGCCTGACAAGATAAGGAAGATAAAGCTCTGTCACACGAAGAACCTGACCACGCTGGCCTTCCATCCAAGCGAGAGAATAGTGGCTGGTGGTGATGCAACAGGGAGGATCTTGATTTGGAGAGGTTTTGGAAAGGCTAAGTTTTCTGGTGTGGTGAATGAGGAAAGGGATGGTGTAAGGGGTCAAGATGATGCGGATACTTGCACTACGTTGCATTGGCATTCTAGCCAAGTGAAGTTTCTCAAATTTGCTTCTGATGGAGCTTACTTGTTCTCAGGTTTTGCTTACTGATGCGTCTCCTTTGTATACATCTTTTTTATACTACATTTTAGTCTTTGTCTGTTGGTCGTGCTGTCTAGCCTTATGATTTTACTGACAAGCTCCTTATCTTATAGGTGGTATGGAGGGGGTTATTGTTGTATGGCAACTAGATACTGGAAAGAGAAGGTACAAGCCGCGTCTAGGATCTCCTCTTTTGTACTTTGTAGATTCTCCAGACTCTTCCATTTCCTGTGTAAGTATTACTTCTTCTACCTCATGTATGATATTTTGGTGTATTTACAAGAACCTGAGACCTATTTATCTGCAGAAAAGTTATTTGTTGATTTATGAAGGTCTCTGAATCCAGTATTCTAGCATGTCATAATTATATATTTTTAATGGAAGTTTAGTTTGTCTCAAATCTGTAGACATACTTAAATTCTGCTCCCTTTCTTAGTCGGGAGTAACATGGAAGTTTACAAAATAAGACCACCAGATTAGTTGTAGGCACGGCGTGAAAAATGTGAACATCCATGTTGTCATCGTGCATGGTTTCATGGTTTATCATTGGATTGCCAGTTTCCTTGTGCTTTATGGGTTGGGCCCATATAAATCCGCTTTCAGTCCTTTTATCATGTTGCTGCTAAATTTGTACCCATAACAGTGTTGCATCTGTAGTTATGCTCTAGTTACTAACTAGCTCAACATAGTGTATATTTAATATTATTGAGTCTGTAACCTGTTATTTCTTGGACCTCCTTGTAAGAGGACATGGTGCTCCTGTAGTTCATACAGTAGAAGGGAATTAGCCCTGCTTATGAGGAAAACTGGGCCAGAATACCTTACAAAGCTCGGTTAATTAGAGGAAAACCTTGTGGAACCCCAGACAACATGCAAACTAAACTAGCAAGGTCTGGAGCACCGCCAGGCAAAAGAAAAACTAGCATATCCTGATAGTTGTTTCAGGGTTACTCTCATTGAGAGAGGATGACACTTGGAGAGTTGGGGCAATTTTCTGGTTTATTTCTCACACAATGGCATACCAACCTGAGGGGTTGGGGATACATATTTATATGCTGCTAGCCAGCCACGAATATGCTAGATGCTAGTCTAAGATGCTGTCCTAAAAGCTATCCTAACAACCAGTCCTAACAGCCAGTCCTTGTGCTAAACTGCCAGTCCGATGCTCTATCCTAACTGCAACCTGTCCTTGACACAAGGACCATGTGCTGCAGCCCCACAAAGACCACAGACCAAAGACCAAACCCCACAAGACTACAGTACAGAGGCTTATCCATCATTCTCCCCCTAAGTCTTGTGCGTTGTCTTGTGGACGGCTGAACCATCCCAATCCTGGAGCAGAGTTCAAGGAACTTGATCCTCCCAAGAGGCTTGGTGAGCAGATCAGCGAGCTGATCCGTGGTGTTGATGTAGCTCGCCTTGATGCTCCCTTCCTCCAAGCAGCCTCGGATGAAGTGATGCCTCAGCCGGATGTGCTTGCTCCGTTCGTGGAAAACGGGGTTCCTTGCCAGGGCCAGAGCGGACTTGCTGTCCACCATCAGCTGCACTGCTCTAGCATCTCGGCCAAGTAGATCACCAAGCAGCCGAGAGAGCCAGAGCGCCTGGGTGCAGGCTGTGGAGGCCGCTATGTACTCAGCCTCGCAGCTGGACAAGGCAACCACCTGTTGCTTGACCGACTGCCAGCTCACGAGGCACTTGCCGAGGAAGAACATGATCCCGCTCGTGCTCTTGCTGGTGTCGATGTCGCCGGCGTGGTCGCTGTCGCTGTACCCGACGAAGTCTGCTGCCCCAGGACATCTAGGGTAGTGAAGGCCATGATCAAGAGTCCCCGCAACGTAGCGGATGATCCTCTTCACAGCCTGCTCATGCTCCGTCGTCGGTCGCTCCATGAAACGACTAACGTAGCCGACGGAGAACGCCAAGTCCGGCCCGGTGTGGGCGAGGTAGCGAAGGCTCCCCACAAGACGCCGGTACTGTGTAGCGTCCACTTCCTTCGCCGTGCTGTCACGGCTCAGCTTCAGCCTCTCCTCCATCGGAGAGAGAGCTGGGTTGCAGTCGGTGAGCTGGCTAGCTCAACGATGCGCTTGGCGTAGGCGGTCTGTCGAAGCGTGATCCCGGAGTGGTCCTGGTGCACCTCGATCCCCAGATAGAAGGAGAGGAGCCCCAGATCACTCATCTGGAAGGCAGCCTTCATCTCCTCCTTGAACGCAGCCACCTCTGCATCCTTGATGCCGGTGATCACCAAGTCGTCGACATAGACGCCCACCAACAGGGCATTTCCTCCACTGCCCCGTCGGTAGACGGCCGCCTCGTGCGGCTTTGCTCGAAGCCCATCGTCTTCAGCGTGGAGTCCAGCTTGGCATTCCACGCCCTTGGTGCCTGCCGGAGGCCATAGAGAGCCTTGTGCAGGCGAAGTACCTTGCCCTCCTGGCCGGGGATCACAAATCCCGGCGGCTGCTGCACGTAGACCTCCTCCTTCAAGTCGCCGTTGAGGAAGGCCGACTTGACGTCCATGTGGTGGACAGGCCAGCCCTCCTGGGCAGCTAGTGCAAGGATGAGTCGCACGGACTCCATCCGTGCAGCGAAGGCGTCGTCGAAGTCGACCCCCTCCTGCTGCAAGAAACCTCGCGCCACCAAGCGAGCCTTGTGCTTGACGATGGCGCCGGCCTCATCCCTCTTCAGCTTGAACACCCACTTAAGGGTGATCGCGCGATGACCACGAGGGAGATCAGCAAGCTCCCAGGTGCGGTTCTCCTTGACCGCATCCATCTCCACCTGCATCGCAGCACGCCATGCGCGCTCTCTCAGCCTCTGCAAAAGACTGAGGCTCACCATCCTCACGCGCAAGCTGCAGCTGCGCCCAGTCACGTGGCACCAGCCCCGGCACCGGCTGGTCACCGAGAAGGTTCTCCATCGTCCGGTACCGCAGCGGCTCGTCGTCATGATACGCGTCGACACGCTCCTCGTCGTGAGAGAGCGGAGAAGCGAACTCCACCGGGTTGTGCTCGGAGTGAGCTGGTGGTGGTGTAGACGCGCCCGGAGGAGTGGCTGCTGGTGCTGGAGTGCGTGGCGTTGCCGGCTGTGGTGTCGCCGGTGTAGCTAACACCGGGGTCGATGGGGACTTGGGGGCTGAAGTAGACGTGCTCAGCGAGGAGCTGCTGCCTACTCCCCCGGCCTCCTCGAAGTGGACGTACTCGATGGTGAAGTCGTCGCACGTCGGAGTCGAGCCGTCGTCCACCGCCTTACCCCACGCCCATCCTCGCCCTTCGTCGAACACGACGTCTCGCGCCGTGCGGACGCGCTGTGTCTTGGGGTCGAGGATGCGGTAGGCCTTCGAGCCCTCCGAGTAGCCGATGAACACTCCGGAGTGCTCCTGTCATCGAGCTTGCCGATGTGACCAAGCTCCTTGGCGAACGCGAGGCAGCCAAAGACCCGCAGGTGGGAGACTGCCGGCTTCCGCCCATGCCAAGCCTCATACGGCGTCCTGCCGTCGAGCGCCTTGGTGGGTGAGCGGTTGAGGATGTAGACGGCTGTCAGCACCGCCTCTGCCCAGAAAACAGCAGGCATCTCTCTCTGCTTGAGGAGGGCCCGAGTCATCCCCACAACCGTCTGGTTGCGCCGCTCAACAACACCATTTGCTGTGGGCTGTACGGCGCGGAGTAGTGGCGCTGGATGCCTGTATCAGCGCAGTACGACGCGAACTCAGCTGCTGTGAATTCGCCGCCGTTGTCGGTGCGCAGCACACGCAGCTTGCGGCCGCACTCCGCCTCCGCAGCAACCTGCGCGCGCCTGATGGCGCCCGCTGCCTCCCCCTTGCTGCCAAGGATCACCACCCACATGTAGCGGGAGAGATCGTCGACGAGCAGCAGGAAGTAGCGTCGTCCTCCTGGTGTGGCTGGTGTCACCGGCCCACACAGATCCCCATGGACGAGCTCGAGCTTCTCCTTAGCTCTGAAACTCGCCGCTGGGGAAAGGGAGTCGTCTGTGCTTCGTCAACACACAGACATCGCAGAACTGCTCCACATGGTCGAGGCAGGGCAGGCCTCGCACCATCTCCTTGGCACTGAGCCGCTTCAGGGCCTCAAAGTGAAGATGCCCGAAGCGCTCATGCCACTGCCACGCCTCGTCATCCCGACGAGCAGCGAGACAGATGGGTTGTGCCACCTGCACATCAAGGACGTAGAGCCGGTTTGCGCCTCTGGTTACCTTGGCAAGAAGGCGATGATGGCGATCCCAGATGCGTAGGATCCCATGCTCGATCAGCACGCGCGAGCCGTTCTCGTCCAGCTGTCCCAGGCTGATGATGGAGTTCCTCAGCGCGGGGATGTAGTAGACACCGGTGAGCAGCCGGTGCTCTCCGGTCTTGGCGATGAAGAGGACGGAGCCGACGCCCTTGATCTCTACGGCGGAGGCATCCCCGAACTTGACGGAGCCTCGTACGTCAGAGTCGAGCTCGGCGAAGAACTCTCGTCGCCCGGTCATGTGGTGGGTGGCGCCGGTGTCGAGGCACCACCCGCTGGTCTTGTCCTTGCCGGAGCCGTCGCCAAGGAGGGCGTGCGCCTTTGGCTCGTCAAGGTGGAGGAGAGCTGCTGCAGTTGGTGCTGCAGCAGGTAGTTCGACGCTTGCGTGCGTCATGAACAGGGCTGGGTCCTCCTCCGCAGCCTGTGCGACATGGGCCTGGCCACGTTGCTCCTCCGCAGCCTGTGCGACGTGGGCCTGGCCACGTCGTGGCTGTCGGCACTCCTTGGCCCAATGGCCAAGGCGGCCGCAGTTGCGGCAGCCCTCGTCTTGTGCCGGCTGGGGCCTGCCGGCGGCGCCTCCCCGGGCACCTCCACGGGCATCACCATGTGCCCTGGCCTGGTAGTCTCGGCGTCCCCTTCGCGGCCTGCCACGCCTGCGGCTGCTGGAAGAAGGCTCCCCCTTCTTCCCGTCACCGTGGCTGGCGTCCCACTGCTCCCGAGACAGGAGCAGCTTGCCGCCGGTGGTGATGGGCCCCGAGAGAGGCTGTGGCTCGTCGGTGTCGACGACCTTGAGGCGACCTATCGCCTCCTCGATCGTCATCGTGGAGAGGTCCAGCAGCGACTCGATCGAGCGAGCCATCTGCTTGTACTTCTCGGGGATGCACCGGAAGAGCTTCTCGACAGCTCTCTCCTCGCTGTAGGTGGCATCACCAAACTGCACCATCTTCTGCAACAGAGTGTTGAGACGGAGAGCAAAGTCATCAACGTCCTCACCTGGCTTGAAGGCCAGGTTCTCCCACTCCTTGCGAAGTGCCTGCAGGGTGGACTTGCGGGCACGGTCGCTGCCGATGCGTGCCGCGGCGATGGCGTCCCATGCCTCCTTGGCAGTCCGCTTGTTGGAAAGCGAGAACTGCATCTCGGCCGGGACTGCAGCGATGAGGGCGTCCAACGCCCGTCGATCCTCATGTGGGTCAACGGCGTCGTCCTGGACCGCCTCCCACATGTGCCGCACCTGCAGCCTGATCCTCATGATCGCTGCCCACTCGACGTAGTTGGTTTTGGTGAGGGTAGGCCACCCAGCACCGGGACCAACGTCCCTGACCACAGTCCGGACCCCGTAGAGGCCTCGGCCTTGGTCATCCCAGCCGCCGTCGCCGTGCGCGCCTCCTCTGGCGCCACCGCGAGCGTGCTCGGCTGCCCACTGCGCCGCCCGCTCTTGCGCCGCCCGCTGTTGCTCCGCGTCGTCGCGGTCTGCGACGACGCTGCCATCAGCGGACGCGGAGCTGTTGGCGCTGTCGCGCAATGCCTTGGCCTCCGCCGCAGCCACACGTGCTGCCTCCGCCGTCGCTGCTGCTTCTACCTCCGCTCTGGCTGCTGCCAGCTCCGCGGCTGCCAGCCTCGACGCCCTTGCCGCCGCTGCAGCGGTTGCCGCAGTCACTCGCTCACGCTCCTCTGCCTCTGCGCGCTCGGCCTCCTGCCGACGCCGCATGCTCGAGGTAGCCGTGTGCTGAGAGTGACCTGTGGACATGGCTCGCTGCTGGGGGGCTGTCTGCTGCCGACGAGCTGCTGCTCGACAACCCGGAGGGAGGGAAGTAACCAGGGACAGTCGGAGCAACTGCTGCTACCGGCTGGGGCTGCTCTGCTCCTGGTGAGAGAGGAGAACAGGTAAAGGTCAGGCTACAAGACAACCTCGCTCTGATACCACTTGATAGTTGTTTCAGGGTTACTCTCATTGAGAGAGGATGACACTTGGAGAGTTGGGGCAATTTTCTGGTTTATTTCTCACACAATGGCATACCAACCTGAGGGGTTGGGGATACATATTTATATGCTGCTAGCCAGCCACGAATATGCTAGATGCTAGTCTAAGATGCTGTCCTAAAAGCTATCCTAACAACCAGTCCTAACAGCCAGTCCTTGTGCTATCTAACTGCCAGTCCAAGATGCTCTATCCTAACTGCAACCTGTCCTTGACACAAGGACCATGTGCTGCAGCCCCACAAAGACCACAGACCAAAGACCAAACCCCACAAGACTACAGTACAGAGGCTTATCCATCATATCCGACCTAGTACAGGACGTGCAAACAAAGCACACCCCTCACTGACGTTGCCAGCCGTGATCGTCAGCCATTGCCCTAATGACCTTGGCACTCCAGTTTTATCACAGCATTGCCACCGGGGAGCACATCCCCCTCCCCGCACCAAAAACTAAGTCCGCCAGTCAGATAGACGCCATAGAGAAGACATGTTCAAAGGGAAGTGGATCTGGGAATCTCCAGCTTCGATCCTGAAATAAGTTAGTCTGGTGCCTGTCCAGACTCTGGTCATACAAAAAAAAAACCCAAGGAAGAATGTTGTGCACTTGTGCCAGTATCAGGTGGTTCCAGTCACATCAGTAGACCATATTGAGGTAGTACTCTTTAGACGGTTGGTTCACCAATGCCTCTTTATGCAGCAATATTTACTTTTAGAGGACGAGGGTTCATGAATCCAGGCTGGTACTGCTTCATATTAATAAATCATTAAGCAATGCAATTTGAACTGACTAAAGTAAATCATGGAGCTTTAACTTTTGTATAAACCTGAACTGTAATACTGTATTTACTTGTAAGTTAGGGGATGAGGATGATGATTGATAAGAGTGAGCTTGACAGCATTTTTCATTCACAATTTGGCTGCAAAGCCTATTTTCCAAGCTACACTTTTCTTTTGTTACCACTTTTTGTGACTCGTTTGAGTTACTGCTGGATTTGTTATTTCAGGTCTCATGTACAAATAACCAAGTTCATCTTTTACAAATGCCTAATATGGAGGTCCTGAAAACTATTTCTGGAATTAAGGTTTGTACATCAAAATCTGCAGTTCTGCCATTTAATAGTTAATGCCAGCAGATGGGATCGCCAGTTTTTGGTCACCCTTTGTATGTTGATAAACAATATGTAAAAGCCTTATGGTTATATGTTCTGTGTTCATTTCCCCAGCTACCTATCGCTTCCCCTGACCTGAGTAGACGAGATGTGTATGGATTTGATTGCACTAATGGCCTTGTTGCTGTATCAACAGAAGATTACTGCATACAGTTCTACAGTTTGTTCGAAAACACTGAGGTTTCAGAGGTAAGACAATCAACTTTATCTATTTATTGTGTGGATCGTTTTAATAGGATTGACCCCAATATTGTTAACCTCTGCAGGTGCAAGTTTGTGAGAGGAACTTTCAGCCTGTTGATGATATTACGGTGTGATACCTTTGTCCCATACTGCCAATGTTTAATCACTTGAGTTATCTTCTTTATATTTATCAATTTTGTTTATTTTTATCATTTTTCTTCTCATGGTTATGTTGCATCTTTTTCATGTCATAATACTTGAAAGTACCACATAATCTGCTGTATTCTATTCCCTATACGTTGTGCTTGAATAAGTCGTCACTTTATGTTTAATATTCAAAGTTTAACATGCCTTTCTTTTTTCCTTACCATAGATGTGCATTTCTTTAGTTTCGTTGTCCATTGGTGGCGACTTTATGTGCACTGTGGATGTCAAGCTTCCTGAAGAAGAATTAGGTGGCCTTATCACACTAAAATTTTGGAACCATGGGTCTCGTGCTGGACAGTTTCATCTGTCCACCGTCATTTATGAGCCTCACAGGTTGGCATGTGATTATTTTGTGCAGTGATAGATATACAGTGGTACTAAGTTCTCTGACTCGTATATTTAATCTTCCATACAGTGATGCTGGGATTTCTGCTGTTGCTTTCCGCCCAGTAAAAAACATGGCCGTGAGCTCCTCTTTTGGTGGCAACTTTAAGGTGTGCATGTCGTGTCAGCTTTGTGGATGATGCCTCCTTTGATTCTCTCCCTATCTCCCTGAGTATATTTTGACCTGTAGGTGTGGGTCCAAAGTTCGTCTTTACAGTCGAGTGATGGAAAAAGTCAATCTGGATGGAGATGCCAATCAGTTGGCTCATACAAGTGAGTTGACTATGATTTCTCTAAGCAATACCTGTTCATATTGAATAGTTATGATTGTATTTACCGTAATTGTCTGCTGACCTGTATAGCATCGTTTTTAAGGTGTTACCTTAGGGATGCTTAGGCACTAAGCTCCCTGGTAGCGCCTTAGATTATTTCCGCCTTAGTTGCTAAGGCGTCAAGGCAGGGTTTAATGGTTTATCGCCTTAGGACACCTTTCTGCCTTAAAAACCTTCATTCTAAGAGCGATAATTTTATTTGTTAGTTTTTGGCGAATGATGCAGATGATGTGTTGAATGATTAAAATTTTGCAGGAAGAAACCTATGACAGCTGCAGCCTTCTCAGGCGATGGATCTGTTCTTGCGGTTGCAGCTGAGAGCGTCATCACATTGTGGGACCCTGATAATAATGCACTTGTTGGTGTGATTGCAGAAGCACTATCGGTATTTTGTTATCCCTGATGCTGTGTACTTTTGCCACTATACTTACAGTAGTGTTTTGATATTTCTTACCTTTGAATGTGCAGCCCATTACCAAACTTTCTTTCATTGGGATATCGACATATTTGATGTCTCTATCTCAGAGTTCAAAACCACAGGTTGCTGTGTGGAATGCGTCGAATCTTTCCATGCAATGGTCTTACACCCTTTCTGCAGAAGGTACAAAACTATGATACCAACTTACATGAAAATAGCATGTAGCTCATGCTGAATGTTCTACATTTTTTCACTACGCGCTACACTTCCTGTATTAGCAAATCCCAATTGAACACTAAACTCTGATATTTGGAGAAGCATCAAGCTGCTTAGCCATGCCAATTAGAGATACATTTAAATGATCTGGTTCGACTTGTGTAATGTAGGCCCAGTATGACCATTCAGATAAGTTTGCCCATCTTCAAGGGCTACTAAATAATAGCTCAGGTAACTCAGCTCCAGTGTTATACGGATGTGGTTCACGACCAAATAGTATTGCGCACTTGCATCATATGGGGTAAAGTAGCACCCTATAATTATTGTAGCTGTCCTTGTTCAAGCCTGGTTCCTTGTACCAATGTGACAGAACGGTTGCAGGCAGTAATAATACAAATTGCCGGTCCATTTCATTGGAGAAGCAAGCATATTTATCTAGTTCTCATGTTAATGTTTCTGCTTTTGACAGCTGCATGTTGTTCGTCAAGTAAGAGTGAATTTGCGGTTCTTTCTCTTCTAAGCTGTCCTGAAGGAGGAACACAAGCAGAGCAAGATGGGGTAATACTACTATTTGATGCAGAAAATTCGAGCCCGGTTTCGTCCTGGTCTGTAAAGAAGGTATGCTCAGTTACATTATATCTCATGTCCACCTAGTTTTGAAGTGAATATGGATAGACTATGCAGAAGCGAAATATTTTTGTTGTCCATTTTAAGAATTTGCATGTTTGTAATGGATGCTGTTATAGGAGGTTCTTTGGCTCGAGGGACCACCTCATCCTAGAATAGGTTGGTGTTATGATTTTGGTGGGATGAGTCCTGCTGACTCTTTTCTTCTAGGCTTATGAGAGATGAGGAGGCTCTTGACCAATCCATTATATTATTCGAATCAAACAAGTGTGTTATGATCGTAGTTAGCATTAAATGGTCCATTCGCCGTCTGCTTCCTCTAACCACACACTGAGTTAGTCTGACATGTGTTAGTTTCTTGTTGTTTAGGTTCTGTTTTTTGGTTTGGTTTCTCCTCCTCTGTATGCATTTATCTTTTTAAGGAATTGGCCAGGGAGTGTATTAACGCATAACTTTGATTACTTTCTCCTTTCAGGCAAAAGGAGGTAGCCTTGCTTTTGTGAAGGATGATTCCTCTATGGATGAAGACACCAATGCCACGAGAGGTGAAGAGGCTTCATTGCTGGTTTACGTAAATGGTTCACATGAGTATGTTATCTTTGATCCCCGAAACAACGAGGAATCAGAAATTAGCAAGCGCACACCAAAACATGTTCAAGCTGATGAACCTGGTGAGTTGCTGTATGGCTTTGTTGTTCATTGTCATAACCTGCTTATATTTACGATCTGTGTTTGCTTATATTTACGATCTGTGTTTGCTAGTGGGAAGGTTTATTTGTTAATTAAAAGAGTGTTTCTGAATATGAATAGTTTGTGCATGGCGAAAGCAGTTTTCTTTGCCGCTCTGGAACCTGTAGAAAGTGTACTTATGCTTTCATCTCTGTCGTTGCAGCACGGATCGGTTATGCTTCTATTTACGGAGAGCTTCCAAAACTGGAATTGAAGAAAGCAGTTTCGGATGTTCCATTTATCCCATCAAAGAGACCTTGGGAAACTATATTCGCCGGATCATCTCATGTTCTTCCGCCTCTCACGAAATTATGTCCCGCTTTCTTGGCATCACTGCTGGAGAAGAGACCAGTCGCAAACGAGTGAGCGGCACCGGCGCCGAAGTTTTGACCCATCGTATAATGGTATACTTGCTGGTTGCAAATGTGATGCACAAGGAGAAATGAACATCAAGAAAACAAGCATGCTCCTGGTGGAGGTAGCATGCACATATGTTCTGAAGTTGGCCCATAACTGCACTATCATCAACAGTCAGATACACACAGTCAAGTACCTGGCTGCAACTGCCAATGGTGGTGACTGAATCTGAGCTCTTTCTGTAGTGATGATTAGGTTAATGTGTTAATGCACCGGTTGTAGCAATTTTGCAATTCAGAGTTCAGTTGTAATCTGAATAACTAAATCGTTTTTCTTGTGGGTGATACGAATTGGTGTAATCTGAATAACAATGGCTGTCGCAGAAATGTCAACATTTCAGCCAGTGGTATTGTGGAGGCAAGATTACAGTATCACGTAGATCATGTTATGCTGACCAGACCTGATGAGTTGGACACTGACCCTTTGGTGATTTTGCTAGAACAAACGATTATCTTCTGGTGCGAACTTTGACCACCGAAACAAAATTTGGTCAATTCTTTCGAAACATTTTGTTGATTATTTCAGCGAGTTGTATATGTTTCCATTTAGTTGAGTGAGATGTGTGTTTTGTCGAACTTGATATAATGTTTGAGTTTCCTGCGTTTGAATGCAGAACGTTGCACCACAAATCTGGGCCTGTCATTCACTAGATTATGCTTCTATTTACGGTGAGCTTCCAAAACTGGAATTGAGGAAAGGTGTTTCGAATATTCCAATTATCCCATCAGAGAGACCCAAAAGTACTATAAATACAAGATATACTACCTCCGTTGCTAAAGCCTTTTTTAGACTTTTCTTGATACGTACATATCTTAACGTATCTAGACATATTTTAGGGTATAGTTTCACTCATTTCAATCCGTATCTAGTCCACCTTATGATATATGAATATATCTAGAAGTTCTTATATTGTGGAACGGAAGAAATAGTAAAAAGACAAATCCCTTTTTAGATGGTATACTTGCTGGAGAAGAGACTGGTCGTGAAGGAGTGAGAGGCACGGAAGTTTTGACCCATGGTGTAATGCTATACTTGCTGCTTGCAAATGTCGATGCACAAGGAAAAATGAACATCAAGAAAGCGTGGTCCTGGTGGAGGTAGCACGGAAATTTGCCCTTGACAGATCATTCTGTAACCTGAGAAACTCGATAGCTTTTCTGTTTGGGTGATACGGCGTGATGTGATCTAGTGATACAATGCCGGTCCAGAAATGGGAAATGTTTCAGTCCAGTGGAGATTACGGTCACATACATGTTATAGCTGACCTGAACATTTGACGTTTCTACTAGCAAGTCTGTCGCTGCTTGCATGAACTCCTTTTATCTGCTAGTGAGAAATTTAATTCGCTGCTTGCATGAACTCTTTTTATCTGGTAGTGAGAAATTTAATTACTAATTAGCAGAAAATTTTGAAAAAAAAAAGCCAGGTGCTAATGTCTAGCACATGCCACCACGGGGGATGCAATTGCGCATTTTTTTTTTACGACTGTGCCCCCCTCTCTTGGAGGAGATCTTTTCACTGCATATATTTTTTTTTGTCCGTGCGCACACAAGGTGCTGGGTCACGGACGGGTGGGGGCGGCTCGGATGCCTTTTACTCCCTCCGTTCCAATTTAATTGACTTGCTATCCAGCACATGTGTATGTATCTATACATATAACATGTCTAGATACATCCACATTTTGTGTATAGCAAGTCAATTAAATTGGAACGGAGGGAGTATTTTGTTGTGCACTCAGGCATCTTTTCGTAGCTGACAGCCGTGCATCTTCCCCGTGATGGCGATAGAGCTGCCTGGGTTCGGCCTAATAAGCTGGGCGCCTCCTGCTTAAGGTTTCGGTGTGGTACTAAACGAAAAGCCGAGAGAAAAGGCGTGCGCGGTTGATTTTCTCGTCTCGCGCAGGGCCGGCCCTAAAAGGCCGACGAAACTGGGCCCGTTTCAGGCTCCCGAGGCCCGTTACCTTTCCGTTCTCGCCGGGAAATCTGTCTCCCCCGTCGTCTGCTGCATCGACTCTCGAGTCTCGAGAGGAGGACGATGGCGACCACCGAAGCTGCTCGCTCGAGGGAGATGACTCGCATCTTCGACGTCCCCATGGCGGAGACTCGGTATCGTGCCATCGTGGTGGTGTTTTCTCATGCCGAATCTGGCACCTCAGCTGGCTCCTCCGAGCTGGGGTCAATTAGCCTCCACGCTCTCGTCACCCCAGCGCGGAGCGACGAAGGGAGGAGGCCCTGCTGCTGCCGCGAGCCTCACGAAGATACGCCGTGCCATGGCACTCCTCGGCCGTATCAGACTCGTGGCGACGCGATTGGGTCCGGTCATCGTTGCCGCACATGGGGAAAATTCGACGTTTCGGTTGCTATAATTCTCTGGTGATTTGAGGGAGGAGCAGCTGCACGTTGAGAGGATTTGGTGGACCACAGAAAATAAGGATCGCGACTCGGGAGAGACCACCGGAGAGAAGAAGGATTTGGTTTTTGTTTTGTTTTGTTATGTACTAACAAACAAATAATACTCGAAAGAAATTTAATTAAAAAACTATTACCCCTTTCTGAAATATAACATGTTTTAGTTTTTTTTAATTCAGATGTACCTAAAAACGTTTTAGTGTAGGTTCACTCGTTTCAGTCCGTATCTAGTCTATATTTAAATGACTAAATCTTATAATTTGGAACGCTGGGAGTCGTCAAAACCGACAAAGATTACATGCTTTCATTGTTGTTTTGATCGAAGATTACATGCTTTCATTGTTGTTTTGATCGAAAGCCACTAGCCGTTGCACGCCACGTTGAGATATATGCCATAACAATATCCAAATAGGGGCCTGATACGTCTCCAACGTATCCATAATTTCTGCTGTTCCATGCTTATATTATACCATTTGCTACATGTTTTATATACACTTCGTATCACTTTTATGCATTTTCTGGGACTAACCTATTAACAAGATGACACAGTGCCAGTTCCCTGTTTTCTGCTGTTTTTGGTTTCAGAAAGTTACTTCTGGAAATATTCTCGGAATTGCACGAAACAAAAGGCCAAGTCCCTATTTTTCCAACACGTACACGGAGTCCGAAGGAGAGACGAAGGAGAGCCACGAGGTGGCCAAACCATAGGCTGGCGCGGCAGTGGGCCCAGCCGCGCCGCCAGGTGGTTTGGGCCCCTCGGGGGTCCGCCGACATCGCCCCTTCGCCTATTTATTCCCCGAGACGAGAAAACCCTAAAACACCGAGCCTTTCATCCAGAACATATTCGCTGCCGCCGCCGTCGTCAACCCTAACTCGGGGGTTTCTGAAGCTCTTCCCGGCACCCTGCCGGAGAGGGGAATCATCACCGGAGGGTTCTACATCGCCATGCCCGCCTCCGGAGTGATGCGTGAGTAGTTCATCCTTGGACTATGGGTCCATAGCAGTAGCTAGATGGTTGTCTTCTCCACTTGTGCCATCATGTTTAGATCTTGTGAGCTGCCTATCATGATCAAGATCATCTTATTGTAATGCTACATGTTGTGTTTGCTGGGATCTGACTTATATTGATACCTATGTGGAGCTGAATATTATATTATCATGTCTATGTCATTTGTGATCTTGCATGCTCTCCGTTACTTGTTGAAGCCTTGGCCAAGTGAATACTTGTGACTCCAAGAGGGGGTATTTATGCATGATAGTTGGGTTCAACCTCTATTTAACCTGGGATAGTGACAGCAAGTTCTAAGGTTGTAGATGTGTTGTTGCCACTAGGGGTAAAACAGCAATGCTTTATTCAAGGATGAATGTATTGTTTACATTACGCACATTACTTAATGCAATTGTCTGTTGCTTGCAACTTAATATTGGAAGGGGTACGGATGTTAACCGGAAAGTGGACTATTTAGGCATAGATGCATGCTGGATAGCGGTCTATGTACTTTGTCGTAATGCCCAAATGAATCTCATAGTAGACACCACAACTCACACATGCATGTTATATGCACTTATCAATTGTCAATTGCCCAGCTGTAATTTGTTTACCCAGCATGTTAGTTATCTTATTGGAGAGACACCACTAGTGAACTGTGGACCCCGGTCCATTCTTTTACATCTGAAATACAATCTACTGCAATCATTGTTCTCTACTGTTTTATGCAAACAAACATCATTTTCCATACGATACGTTTAACCATTTGTTTTCAGCAAGCCGGTGAGATTGACAACCTCACTGTTAAGTTGGGGCAAAGTAATTTGATTGTGTTGTGCAGGTTCCACGTTGGCACCGGAATCCCTGGTGTTGCGCCGCACTACAATCCTTCACCAACACCTTCGAAGCAACCTCGTTTTCCTACTAGTTCGATTAAACCTTGGTTTCATACTGAGGGAAAACTTGCTGCTGCACTCATCATACCTTCCTCTTGGGTTCCCAACTGACGTGTGACGTACAAGCATTGTTTCTGGCACTGTTGCCGGGGAAATATTCCCTCGTCAACTTAGAGCTAGCAGGGCCATATATGGCTCAAAGATAAGGCCAGGGAAGCCGTAAAATGGCAGAGTCTATCCGAGGGCGAGGAGGACGAAGAGTAAGAACCGAAGGTATATAATAATGTTTTTAATTTGTAATATGTGGGAACTATTTGTTTTGAGAAGCCGCAGGAGGACTGCATGTCTTTGTATTAAGCTTGAAAGAGGAATGGCTACAACGCCTTTCGGCAACACCGCTAATCAAAAGATTAGCCAACACACTCACTGATAAGAATCACAGGGGATGATCCTATGATTGTTGTCCCGATCTTTCACAGCGAGTAACCGGATAGAAATCTCCCAATAACGATCGATGAACGTCACCTGAAGACGAGGAACGAATCCAGCAAGCAACGTGGTGAAGATCACCACGCCTCTAACCTAAGCACGATAACACTAGATGAACACAAGCACCCTCGCAGCAATCTTTATTACAAACTGATAAACGGCATCGCCGTCCCCGGAGGGATGCTTCACCAACGAGCTCAAAGTCTATGGACTGTTTTTAATCTAAACTCAAAGCTAACCCTAAAACGATGCCTAGCAGCTCCTTATATGAGGGCTGGGGCGCCCCACTAATGGGCCTAACTGGTTCGTTTGGACAGGACTAAAACGACACTTATTAAAAATAATACGCAACTCGGATATTCCGATTCAAGGATAAATCGGATATTCCGATTTATTACAGTAGACATGCCTAGCTTGGTGGAGTCCTGAAATTGGGCTGCACCTCCTCCGTCGTGCCCATATCATCCTCCCCTTCAAAAAGCGTTGTCCCCAACGCGTGAGGGTCTGCTCGAAAGGGTGGCGTGATGTCAACAAAATCAGCACGCGTCTTCTCCATCTTCAAGTCTTGCTTGCCTTCCACACCACATCCTCCCTCGCGGCCTGCTTGACGCCTCCTTTCCTCGCCACATGAGCTTGGACTTTGGCGCCACCACCACCTTCTTCTCAACACTTGATGGAGCTCTTTGGTGCTGAACATGAACCTTCTTTGCACGACCCTGCAAAGTAGTAATGCCTGGGCCACACAACTGACGAACACGTCCATTCTTGCCTTTATGCACACGTACCGCTGCTCCAACAAAACATCTCCGAGGTGTTCTCACAAAACTGTGGCTGACTATCCGCGGCACCATATGCACCGGAACACGATCAGCATCACCGTCATCGGTCTGAACACCCATGTCAACACGAACTGGAACACATGCTGCAATATCCTTCCTCTCATCAATAAGAGGCTTGCCTTCAACCGGCTTGTCACCAACAAGAACAACTGGCTCGTCATCTACATGCACGGCTGAATCAGTTTCAGTATCAACGCTCCTTGCATCATGCTCCTCTTGCTGCAATTTAACTAGGCTTGGCTTTGGCTTAGCTTTATGCAACTTCTCCTTGCGAACCACCAGAACCACATCGGACTTGATTTGATCATCTCTCATAGGCTTCAAAATCCGCTGCTTTTCATCATGCATAAAAGAATATGTATTTGCCCTCCCAGCATGTAAAGCATTACGATCATACTGCCATGGACGTCCAAGTAACAGCCCACACACCTCCAATGGCAACACATCGCATTCCACCTCATCAACATAGTCACCAACTGTAAATGGCACACGCACCTTGTGAGTAATCTTCATCATACCACAGCTATTCACCCACTCAACGTGCCTCGGTTCTGGAATACGCCATGTGGATAAACCCAAAGCTTCCACAACCGCCTTGCTAATACCATTACAGTAGCTACCACTGTCAATCATCAACTTGCATGCTTTGCCTTTGATCATGCACTGCGCCTGAAATAAATTCCAACGCTGGCCTCTATCCGCTGTCATACAAGTATCATCATGTACTCTCTTGAGTTGCATATTCAGCCCACTCAATGGTACAACCTCCTCCACGACATCCTTGTCAACATCAGCCTTGACAACATCAACCGATGACACTTCAGAAATCGTGACTGCCGCCTTGCGAACTGTCGGCAATGGAACAACTGGCAACTTCTCATGAGTAGTCACATGTGTCACTACCTTCGGCATAGAAACTTTATTCTTGCCAACAGCTGCTATCTCATGCACAACCTTCGGTGGCCGCTGGATGTCCTCCATATATGGTACTACAAAACCATTACGGAGAAAAATCTTGTAGTCCTCCCAAGTATGAGAAAAACCATCTCTTCTAACCGCCTCGGACCACCAACTGTCTAACTCCTTGTCCACACGCCGATGAGCAAGAACATATGCATAATATCCACTAAACTTGCCATTGTATTTACGACATCGACGGAAATCCTGTTCCATGTGTGTTTCCCAATCTTGGTACTCCTCAACTGTCGCAGGCCTATGTAGGCGCCAGCTGAGCTCGGATGCATTACGTTCCACTCTATTCATGAGATGAAGATAGTCATTGAAAACAACACTCGATTTCTTGCCAAGATGACACCTCAAACCCAAAATATCTCCTGGAAAAGAATCCATCTCACGCACTCGATTTATATTATTGCGTGTTACTGTAGCTACAGTAAAAACTCGAACCGAAACGGAAGTCCCTCGATCCGATCTCCACTTTCCTTCTCAACCTCGATCAGTTTCCTTCGCTAGCACTTAGTTCACGGAAACGATTGTTCCGATCGATTCTGCCCGTTCCGATCTCCACTCCCGTGGTAGGCTGCTCCTGCCCTAGCAAACGATCGGCCCAGCGGCGGCCGAGCTGCACACGGAAACAGAGAAACCAAAAACAGCACCACGTGCTGCTCCTCAATCTGCTCTCTGTCCTCCACGATCTGAAGAACCACACAAGGAAAAACGACCACGATCTGATTTGTGCAGCAGAAATCAATCTCCACAAACAATAGCCTCCTATTCCCAATCTGCAAACTGCCCGGATGAACAATCAGCAGATCAATCTCGCCGTGAGCAACCCAGCGCTCTGATACCACATGATAAGGATCACAGGGGATGATCCTATGATTGTTGTCCCGATCTTTCACAGCGAGTAACCCGGATAGAAATCTCCCAATAACGATCGATGAACGTCACCTGAAGACGAGGAACGAATCCAGCAAGCAACGTGGTGAAGATCACCACGCCTCTAACCTGAGCACGATAACACTAGATGAACACAAGCACCCTCGCAGCAATCTTTATTACAAACTGATAAACGGCATCGCCGTCCCCGGAGGGATGCTTCACCAACGAGCTCAAAGTCTATGGACTGTTTTTAATCTAAACTCAAAGCTAACCCTAAAACGATGCCTAGCAGCTCCTTATATGAGGGCTGGGGCGCCCCACTAATGGGCCTAACTGGTTCGTTTGGACAGGCCCAAAACGACACTTATTAAAAATAATACGCAACTCGGATATTCCGATTCAAGGATAAATCGGATATTCCGATTTATTACAGTAGACATGCCTAGCTTGGTGGAGTCCTGAAATTGGGCTGCACCTCCTCCGTCGTGCCCATATCACTCACTACACACACAACTACAGGACTCGCCATGCCCAACATGAGCATCGAGGCCGCGTCTTGACCAACACCGGCCAACTTCGAGGAAGCCACTACAGCGAGACTACCCGAGCCAACATACCCTCCACCATTGAGTGCCTAGAGGAGTGGCAGGCGAAGGGAAGGACTTTATGAAGGAGATATGCCCTAGAGCCAATTAATAAAGATCTTTTATTTGTCATATCTCATTTGTTCATAATACGTTTTGTACCATGCTATAACTGTATTAAGCGGAAACATTAATACACATGTGGTATGTAAACAACCAGGTCGAGGTTTCCCGATCATGTGACATTTATGTCAGTTGACAATTGAGTCAATCATTAGGTGAATGATGTGATGGACACACCCAATATTTGTAGGACGTAGTGCTTACGCCTTCGACCGTGAGATCATCCTTAATTGCTATTTTTGGAAAGTACTTTGATTGTATCAAACGTCACTTCTTACGCGAGACTGGTTCCACAATTGACGTATGGCTTGTACCATATATGCGGCTGGCGGGTGTCTGTCTCTCTCTCAATAGACGGCTTGGCATTTTCAATGGAGGAGCGGAAAGGGATATGGAATTGACAATTATATGATCGGTGTTGTGGTTGAAGGTTCATAGGTAAAACGGTTCTTTTACGGAAGCCCCTAAGCCACGTAAAATATGCAAAAGATAAAGTAGAAAGCGTCTAACTTTATTTTGTAGGGGCAATGTGATATGGTCGAGATAAGTTTAGTAAATTGTTTATAAACTGTGGGCGTGAAGGAGACCATCAGCGCAAGCACCATATCACGTCGCATTACATTTTGATGTTATATTGTGTGTATATATATATGGTTATATATATTAGTTACATAGCGATAGTAATATAAGATGATCCCTCCAAAATACCATATAGTGTTCTCCCTTGTGCACCCCCAAAAGTTCTATGTTATGAGGCAGACCGTGACGATCGGGTGTCAGACATATCGTCGTTCGCATAAGTGGGTGTAAGACATGTTTGCACGCGCGAATACGCTAAGGTTACTATGGCGAGTCTGGCATGTACAGACATGACCTATAAAGACAGTGACCGAAAGGTTAAGCACGAGTCACGTAGATGTTGTGATTGACATAGCGATGTCTACCTTTGAAGTTGTGCTATCGGCCGTGACGATCGGGGGTAGCATAATGGATGAGGATCGTGTAATCCCTAAAACGATGTGAGGGATGTTCGTTTTGAGTGGGAGTTCTGATAGTTTTTTATTATTAAAACTTGAACCCATATTTTATTATGAACAAAATCTTTATGTTTTGCAAAACCTTTGTAGATAATAACCTGTTTGATAGAACTTTTAAACTTAGGTGCTTTCCTGCGATTGAGAAACTTAAAGGTTGGGTCCGAACTTCATATTTTTATACCGTAGCTTGAGGATACTCCTTGTTTCAAACATTTTAGCTATATATGGTACAAAACCCGCTAGGAGATAAAACGGGAGATTCCGCTAACAAAAGAATAATTTGGATTATAAAGTTTTATGCGGATAATTCCATCATAGTCCAGTGTATGCTATGATCTTTGCCATACAGAATGAACTGTGGGTGCGTGTTGACAGATCGCGAACATTTGGAATGGTCGCTGAGGCTGATAATCTGTATCCACCGTGAAACAGGTTTTCTTCTCAACCAAGATGAAAGAGAACACTCACATTAAAGGAGCACGTGGCAGTCATACTTAATGACATTGGTCATATTTGATGATATTAGTCATACTCGATGACATTGGTCATACTTGATGACATTGAGACGCCTCGTTCAGCTTGATCACTGGATGACAGAAAACGTTGCCAGATGCAAATATTTTGTCATAGACTATGTCATGCAAGGGGAATCGTTCACCTTCATGATTCTTGATTGCGTTGAAGAATTAAGAAGATGAAACAGATCGCCGGAAAGTTATCAATGATGATGGTGTATATATGATATACAAGTTATGAATGTAGCTGCAGCAGTGACTAAGTTTCCAAAACTGGAATTGAAGAAAGAGGTTTTGGATGTTCCATTTATCCCGTCGGAGAGACCTTGGGAAACCATATTCGCCGGATCATCTCATGTTCTCCGCCTCTGACGAAACTATGTTCTGCTTTCATGTCATCATTGCTGGAGAAGAGACCAGTCCCAACCGAGTGAGGCACCAAAGTTTTGACCCATTGTAGAATGGTATACTTGCTGGTTGCAAATGTCGATGCACGAGGGAAAATATGAACATCAAGAAAACATGCTCCTGGTGGAGGTAGCATCTACAGATGTTCAGATGCTGGTTCAGAATTGCAGTATCATTGATACCGGTGTTTTGTTAGATAAGCAGAACATGCACCCAGTGGCGAAAGCAACGGTAATTGGTTACTGAGTCCGTGTTATTTCTGCAGTGATACTTAGGAAGTGTCAATGTACCGGTCGCAGCAATTTTGCCCTTGACAGTTCAGTCTGTAATCTGACTAACGACGTGATGTGATCTGGTGGCACAGTGCTTGTCCCAGAAATGGAAAACGTTTTAGTCCATTGGAGATTTACAGTCATAACCTGTATAACATGCTTTGCTGACCTTTCGAGACTGAACGTTGTACGTTCGTATTGGCAAGTTTGTCGTCACTTGCATGAACTCTTTTATCTGATAGTGAGAAATTTAATTTGTTGTAATTGGCAGAAAATTTTGCCAAAAACCTATTTTGAAAAAAAAAGCCAGGTGCTAATGTATAGCACATGCCACCACAGGAGGATGCAATTTGCGCATTGTTTTTTTTACGACCGTGCACCTCGCTCTCGGAGGAGATCTTTTCACTGCTTTTTTTTTTTTTTTTGGTCCGTGCGCACACAGTTGGTGCTGGGTCACGGACCGGTTTGGGCTCAGAGGCCTCTTATGTTTGTGCGCTTCGGCATCTTTTTGCAGCTGACAGTCGTGCACCCTCGCTGTGTTGGCGATAGAGCTGGGAGCATTCGGGCTAATAAGCTGGTCGCCTCCTGACCAAAGTTCCGATGTGGTACTAACCAGACCGACCGTCGAGAGAAAAGCTGCGGACCGATTTTAGATCTCGGGCCCCCCCGCAGTCCCGCATCGTGAAAGGCCTCCGAAAGAGGCCCAGCCAGGCCCGTTTCAGGCCCCCGAGGCCCGTTCCCCTTTCCTTCTCTCCCTCGTCTGCCCGACTCGCATCGTCAACGTCCCCGAGCTTCTGGTCTCCATGGCGGCGGCGACTCAGTATCGTATCGTGGTGGTATTCTCTCGTGGCGGATTTCGCACCTCAGCGCGGCTCCTCCGTTGTCTCCACCTAGGTCAATTAGCCTCCCCACTCGCGGAGCGACGACGGAGTCTGCTGCCGCGGCACCGTAGCGGGCAGCGACGGCGCCGGTGCGCGCGCGAGGGCTTTGCGGTCCACCAGCGTCATGGAGATACAATCCCCGTATCAGACTCGTGGCGTGGTGATTGGGTCCGGTCATTGGTGCGCAGATGGGGCTCAGTTGCTGATTCTGGTGATTTGAGGGAGGAGCAGCTGCACGGTGAGAGGATTTGGTGGATGAGGGCCAGAGCAAACAAGGACCGGGAGAGAGAGGTCACAGGAGAGAAGAAGGGTCCGGGTAATTTCTTTTCACAAAATTGCTGAATTTAGGATGTGTTGCTGCGCCTAGGAAGGTGGTCGATGTACGCTGGTGGCCTTGGTCAAGTTTTTCTTTATACAGGAGAGAAGAAGGATCGGGATATCAGCGAGAGAATGAGTAAGAGAAGGAAATCTAGAGAGAGAGGGGTAAGTATGTTGATGGTCTAGAACCAAATTTCTCGGGCAAAGGGGCATTGCAACATGAGATGTTCAATGGTTTCGGTCGCCTGAAAGCCGAGGGGCGAGGGGACATTCCGGCTGGTGCGACAGATTGCCGTGAACAGAGGTCGAGTGTGAATTGTGATAGACACTCATTTAGGGCGAGAGAGGGGTAAGTATGTTGAGTTGAGACCAGGGAAGATTGACCGAGGTTTTAATAGCTTCCCAAAGCCATTTGGATCGTAGGGCGCTATTCAAAGATTTCTAAGATTATGAATTACTCATCCACCGTACACCGTGTGTACCTACACACGTTTTCCCATGCCACAACACACTGCCTTTTGCTTTGCGCATTCGGTGCCGCTCCGAAGAAGGCTCTGCTCATTACTTTGTGAGCTATCATGTGATAACCAGGGGTTGACGCAAAGCAAGCTTTGCTTTCATCAAAACAAGCATGCAACTCCGAACAACTAGGCGGCGGGTGGCAGGAGGAAGCAGATGCGTTTTACGTGGGGGAGGAGACGAGACTTGTGTTTCTCCGTTTCGGAAAAAAGAGGTCGGGACTGAAGTTTTCAATACGGCAAAAAAAAAAAACTGAAGTTTTAGGGAATACTCGGTTTCTAAACCACAGTTTTTCTTTGACCCAAACGCCTTGAAGTATTCCATACTTCATTATTTTAGAAAACCGAAGTATTCTCATAATACTTCACAATTACGGAGCTTCCAAACAGACCCTAAACCAGTTTTCCACGTTCGCAGTTTATTTGCAATCTTATCCGCTAGCGGCTGTAAATCCAAGTAGGTGATCTGGAAGGAGCTTTCAAAATCTTCCACAGCGCACCTGATTGAAACGACTATTGCACTCTTTGCCATGTTGTGATTCCTTGTAATTCATTCTTCAGTATATTATCCAATGAGCTTATACATTTTCTTGTGAATTTCCAAGGGCTACCTAATGATAGCTCAAGTAACTCAGTTCCAGACTTCCAGTGTAATACGGATGTGGTTCACGATCAAATATTGTCGTGCACTTGCATCAAAATAGCACCCTATAATTAGTGTAGTTGTCCTTGTTCTTGCCTGGTTCCTTGTACCGATGTGGCAAAACTGTTGCAGGCAGTAATGATATAAATTGCTGATCAATGTCGTGGAGAAGCAAGCATATTTAATCCAGTTCTCATGTTAATGTTTGTGTTTTTGACAGCTGCATGTTGTTCGTCAAGAAAGAGTGAATTTGCGGCTCTTTCTCTTCTAAGCTGTTCCGAAGGAGGATCACCAGCAGAGCAACATGGGGTAATACTACTATTTGATTTAGAAAGTTCGAGCTCGGTGTTGTCCTGGTCTGTAAAGAAGGAAGTTAAATTATTATATCTCATGACCAGCTAGTTTTGAAGTGCAATGTACATAGGCTATGCAGAACTGAAAATTTGTTGTTGTCCATTTTAAGAATTTGCAGGTTTGTAACGCAGGCTGTTATAGGGTTATGCTGTTTATCTCATTCCAGGTTGTCTTTAGCTAGTTTTTTCTTTCTTTGTGATCAGTAGCATTTGCGGTGATCGGAGCTGTTAATTCTGTTGAACTCTGTTTGTGGGGAACGCGTGGAGCCCGTATCATGTACAGCGATGGCTGTTCCGTTATCTGATGATAGTCGAACCCAGCCCTTCTCTGGGGGTCGTATGAAGGCTGTTATAGGGTCTTTGGCTCAAGTGACCACCTCATCCTAGGATAGGTTGGGATCATGATTTTGGTGCAATGGCCCTGGCAGCAATTTTCTTCTAGGCTATGGGAGATGAGGTGGCGCTTGACCAATCTACTCTATTAATTAAATCGAACAAGTGGGTTATGTCATAGTTAGCATCAAATGGTCCATTCACTGTCTGGTTCATCGAACGTTTAGTTTATTGTTGTTTAGTTTCAAATTTTTTTGTTTGGTTTCTTCTCCACTGTATGCATCTGTCTCCAAGGGAACATGACCAATGATCTGTGTATTAATGCAGAACTTTGATTACTTTCTCTTTTCAGGCAAAATGAGGTAGCATTTGCTTTTGTGAAGGATGATTCCTGTATGGATACAGACACCAATGCTTCGAGAGGTGAAGAGGCTTCATTGCTGGTTTATGTAAATGGTTCACATGAGTATGTTATCTTTGATCCCCGAAACAATGATTAGTAAGAAATTAGCAAGCGCACACCGAAAAAAGTTCAAGCTGATGAACCTGGTGAGTTTGTTGTATCGCTTTGTTATTCTTTGTCTTAACCTGCTCACAGCTACAATCTGTGTTTGCTACTGGGAAGGTTTATATGGCACTCGAACAAGTTGACACCCTTTTTCCTGTTAAATCGCATCAAATATCTTAAAAGAGAGTGTTTCTGAATATCTTTACTTTGTGCATGGTGAAAGCAATTTTCTTTGCGCTCTAGAGCCTGTAGAAAGTGCACTTATGCGCATCTCTGTCGTTGCAGCACGGATCGGTTGTGCTTCTACTTACGAGAGCTTCCAAAACTGGAATTGAAGAAAGAGGTTTCGGATGTTCCATGTATCCCATCAGTGAGACCTTGAGAAACCATATTCGCCGGATCATCTCACGTTCTTCCGCCTCTCACGAAGCTATGTTCCGCTTTCTTGGCATCAGTGCTGGAGAAGAGATCAGTCACAAACGAGTGGGAAGCACTGGAGTTTTGTCCCAATGTATAACGGTATACTCGCTGGTTGCAAACAAATGTTGATGCACAAGGAAAAATGAACATCGAGAAACAAACATGCTCCTGGTGGAGGTAGCATGTACATATGTTCAGAAGTTGTCCCGGAACTGCAGTATCATCAACAGCCGGATACACAATCATGCACCTGGTGGTGACAGAACTGTCAATGGTGACTGAATCTGAGCTCTTTTTGTAGTGATGTTTAGGTTGTGTCAATCCACAACTGATTGTTAGCGATTTTTCCCTTCGCAGTTCAGTCTGTAATCTGTACTAACTAGATTGTTTTTCTTTCGGGTGAAGTGATGAGATCTGGTGACACGATGCTTGTCGAAGAAATCGGGTAATGTTAACATGTTATGCTGAACTGATTATTTGGGTAATGAACATTTGACAGTTTTTAGTAGCAAATTTGCAAGTTACATGCATGAAATCTTTACCGGCTAGTGAAAAAAATAGACCACCCAAATAAATTTTGCACAGTTCTTCAGAAACGTTTCGTTGATTATTATCCCAGGTTTTATATTTGAGCATGCTCGAGTGTCAAGCTTTGACACGGATGCCGAGCGATACTCCACTCGCTTGGCCTGTTTTGACTGATGGAGTTTTCCGGCTGCTGCTTAATGTTCTTAGTACAGTAATTTTTTTACGGTGATTAAACCACATATACATTATTCGTTAATTCTAGACACGGCCATCGCATGGCCTAACCGAAGCATGAACCAACCTCTCTCCAGGTTAATTACCACTACTGCACTCCTAACCTTTTACACTGAGATCGCTGGTCAACGGTCAATCATCCATCCAACACTGCATGCGTTTGCTCCTGGCACGTACAAACACCTACCTAAACCTGAAACCTCGGCGTGATCTCCTATATATACGGCCCCGGAAAGCTCCGCCATGTACCACCACCACCAGGAGATCGCCGTACCTCGGAAAGATCTACCTCAACGATGGTGGCCCGCCGCTGCACCGTCGCCGCCGTCATCGCCGCGGCGCTCTGCCTCATCTTCTTCGCGCACGGCGCGACGACGCGGCCTCTAGCCGGCGCGACGACAATGGCGACTGCGCCGGCGACGGAGACGGAGATGCCGATGGAAGTACCCGCTGCAGCGGCGTCGCCGGAGGGATCGGCCGCCACCTGGGAGCGCGGGGACAAGGCGCTCGGCGCCGGGAAGTGGCTGCCGCTGCCGGCGCTGGCGGGCGGGCTACGGTTCCCGGGGGTCTTCCCCCTCCCGGCGGCGTCCGGCGTCGGCGCGTCTATTCCTTGGATAGGCGGCGCGCCGCCGGCTCTTGCGGTGCCGGCCGGCATCCCGGCGCTGGTTCCGCCGTACGTCGGCGCGACGCGGCAGGAGCAGCTCAGCGTGTGGGCGTCGCTGTTCAACCCGTTCCAAGTCAGGGCGCCGTCGTCCACGTCAGTGCAGGTGACGGGGGCGGAGCCGAGCTCAAGGGGTCCTGCTGTCGCCGGCGCCGGGCTGGAGCGAACAACGGCGGTGGGCGAGCCGGCCGGCGTCGGCGCGCAGGCCGGCGAGCCCAAGTGGGGCGTCTTCCTAGGAACAACTACTCCAAACATCAACGGCTAGCTAGCTCGCAAGGCGACGTGGCTAAATAAGCTATAGTAATTAGCTTAGTCCTAAAATGAAGGAACCATCTTTTTTGGAGCATATATTCTTATTATATCGATGGTGGACATGCATTTTTCCATGCAGAGTGAAGTGTTTGTAGAGTAAAAGGTAATGTATTTTTGTGTGTGTGTGTGTGTGTGGGGAAAACTATTGGATATTTTGAATGTTTAATGTGGCAATCAATCATGGTACGAAGAAAATTGAACTTGTTATTATCTATGAATTGATCTTGAGCGATCTTGTGTAAATTGGGCTCAATGTGTGTGCTCAGCCTCAGCCTTATAGAAGTTTTACGATGAGCCTCCTAGTACAATTTCAATTTTCTATCCAATGCGATTTGAACAAAAATAAAATTGTTATCTATGAATTGATCTTGTGTAAGTTGGGCTCACTGTATATGCTCAACCTTATAGAAGTTTACTATGAGCTACTACGAATTCTAGTACAATTTCAATTTCCTATCCAATGTGATGGAAGAAATCAAACTTGTTAGTCCCTTGGTTTGTAGGTCCTACGCTTATCTCTAAATCATCAATTTGACCAACGTGATACAAAGATATACCGGTTTCAAGAACGTAAGTTGGAAGCCACCACTATGACCATAATTGTGTCAACCTCCGCAACTAGGATTTACTCGCAACTGGAAGCTACGACACACACACCTTGGGATGTTTAATCATCATTAAGTTGCTCTTCACAATACTATTGGGGCGTCTCGAGGATATATTTTAAGGCCACAACTGTTTGCACCGATGTGGGCAAAAGCATATCAGAAAAGAGAATCTATTTCATTTTATCACCCCCCTTGTTTATCATTTTTGGAGCGACTTTGGAGTAAAAACTTAACTCGTAATTAAGAATTGAGTAAACGTTCTCTCAACTACAAATCATGTTTAATGACATCATCTCAACGACGAAAGGAAATGCTTGGTCCTCGCAGGTGCAAAAAAGTTAGCAGAAATCATCGAATAATTTCCATGATGAAATCATTTTATTTTAGCCTCGGCCGGGTTGTCTTTTGTCCTACTATATCAATATAAAAGTCCAAACTTTTGCCTTGTTTCAAAACATCATCTCAACGACATTCGTGTCTCAAATGTATACGGTCTCAACTAGCCCTGTAAGTGGGCAAGTGGCCACGGGCTGCCCACGGCGCCGCCAGCCCATCCCAGTTATTTCCGTTAATTGGAGACCCACGGGCAGGTGAAATAAAGACACGAACACCCACGGCACGACCGCTACCGCCGCCACGCCGTATCAAGCCTTGCACTGGGCACCGGCAAGTTCACTTGTGCCACCGGCGACTGCGTCTCGGGCGCGCTCCAGTGGGACGGCGACGTCGCCGTCCTCGCTGGTCGAGTTCACGCTCGACGGCTCCAGCGGCATGGACTTCTTGGACGTCAGCCTCGTCGACGGCTCACGGCTACAACCTCCGCATGCTCGTCGTTCCGTAGGGCGCGGGGCTGCCGCCGTCGCGGCCAATTCCACGGGCGGGCCCAAGTGCGTGGCCACCGACTGCCTCGGGGGCCTGACGACGCGTGCTCCATAGCCTTGGCGTCGGGTGCATGGCCGTAGAAAATTTGCCCCCTCCGCTCTCCCTCTCCGCATAGAGGCTCCATGGCGTTGGCGTCGGAGGAGGCGGCGTCGTGGGAGGCGGCCACGGCGTGCTCCTGAGCCTCATCTTCTTTACGGGAGGCGTCCTTGGTACGACACTTTTTGGCGTTCCTGCTGTGCCCCATCTCCGCGAGCCTCCCGCAGCGCCATGAATCAACATACACAATTAACGACGAGCGGAGTTCGGATCTTTTTTTTTGAAACGAAACAAAAGCTTTGTTTTTATATTGATATAGAAAAAGCAAACATGATATGGCCGAAGCTGTTCGGATCTTTTTGCGGCGGAGGCAAAGATGGCCGGAAGAGAGAGATCAGGGCGGCGGGCGTCCCCTGTCGTCCGTCGCGAGATTTATTTTTGCCAGCTTTGTCTAGTGGGTTTAATTGGGACCGACGATAGCCCAGTTAGAATGTGCATTAGAAATAGACACGAAGCGAAGGACCGATTAAGTTGAACGGCCACAGGTGGGTAGTTGGTGGGCCGCCGTGAGTCTGCCCACCTACAGCCTGAGTCTCAACTGCATCGCCCCAACCACAACTTGTGGCTCAACTGGAAGGTTTCAACCTCAATTCGTGTCTGGACTACAATTGAGAAGACAGTTTACTAGAATTTTATAGGTACTCGTACACTACCTTACAATTTTCCCCCACTTTTCACAAAGTGATGACTTGTCCCTTTTGTACTCCCTCCGTTAGGAATTATAAAATATTTTGGATATATATTTCAGTTTGGACTATATAGGGACCAATATGAGTGACAAACACACTGAAACGTGGCTATATACAAATGATTCAAAAAAAGGTTAAATATTTATAATTTGAAACAGAGGGAGTAATACATAAAGATAGTTTGGTAGTCCGTTCTATCTTTTTCTCCGAAGGAAGTAGACCCATATCACTGGGCTTATAGGTAACGGCGGTTCTACATTTTATATATTCTACTCCCTCCGTTACATATTAGTTGTCTCCGAAACGGATATATCTAGACGTACAATAAAGAGGCTGAAATGAGAATATTCAAATTGTGTGCGCTATACAGTAGAGGGTGAAATGGGTGATTGGCCATAGGTGTAACACTCCTGTCGCTCGAAGTGGACGCGGGAGATGCATGATTTGAAACTGTTGCCGGCCGCCGATGGATCCTCCTGTCTTTCAAGAGGCTTCATCTTCACATAACGCGCACATGTAAACTCAAATGATAGCCATGTACCGCGTGCATGTATGTGCACCTGTTCCCGAGCTCGGCCGCCGAAGCTGAACGCGTCAAACGTGTGCGGTACACTGTTCCTTGGAGACTGTGAGTTGGCTCGACACTGACCTGACGCTAATCCTCTTGAAAATCGGCTCCACACGGCCGCCGGACGGTGCGATCGCCGGAGATCTTTCCGGAACAGTGACCTGCAGGTGCATGCACGGCCGAGATCGTTTTCATACACCGACGCCATTGTTTCAATCATAACTTTCCCATACATAAATGAGATTCCGAGCGAGTGAGTGTGCGAGTGAGTGTGCCACTGTGTCTTGTACTCTGAGGAGCCATGAACCAGTTCGTCCCTAGGCCTGTTGCAGATTGGAGTGGCAAAATGGGAGGCGCTCCCCACTTCTCGCCATCATGGTTCGCCCTCGTATCTTATTCGCCTCCCTGAATCATCTTAGTTTCTTCTTCTCGAATGAGTGATTGATATTATTGGTGCAGCGATAAAGACGACGGCTTCGTCGAGCTGCTGTGGCATGGCGGCCACGTCGTCATGCGAAGCCAGGCGGTGTCCCGGGATCCGCCGAGGCCGGAGAGCGCGGTGGCGCATGAGCAGCACCAGGCAGCGCCGTGGTTCCAGCAGTACCCCGTTATCGATGATGTCGATGGTGAAGCCGACAAGGACCTCTTCTCGGAGATCTTTGGCGAAATGGCGGTTACAACACGCTACCGCCGGGCCCTGGCGGCGGGATCGGACACCGGCGGTTACAACACGCTACCGCCGGGCCCTGGCGGGAAGGCCGGCAACACCATGCCCGGCCACCATGAGTCGGTGACGTTGAAGCTGCCAGACAAGCGGAAGCGGAGCGACACCTCGGGGAGCACCAGCGAGGTAATGCTGCGCGTGGAAGAGCAAGAGCCGGAGTCCGCCGCCGCGACGACGCCGGGAAAACGGCGGCGTGCCGCCCAAGAGCACAACCTCTCGGAGAGGGTACGAACGAAAAATATCTTATTCCTGGTCGGAATCTTCTTGGCATTGCTGACTCTGTCTTGGATCATCCGCATCGATGCAGAGGAGGAGGGACAGGATCAACGAGAAGATGAGGGCCCTGCAACAACTCGTGCCCCACTGCAACAAAGTATGTAATCCTGATCTCTCTGCCTGCATCTTGGCTACCATCTTGAAAAATTCTTAGCGATGGTGATCCGATCTGATCTGTTTTTGGCGTGCCAGACGGACAAGGCGTCGATGCTGGACGAGGCGATCGAGTACCTCAAGTCGCTACAGCTGCAGGTGCAGGTGATGTGGACCATGGGTGTCGGCATGGCGCCGGTGATGCTTCCGGCAAGCGGCGGCCACCACTACGTGCGGCGGCGTTCCAGGATCCCGCCGTTCAGGACTTGATTGTGTTTGGGAAAGTTTGGTATCTGTTCGATGATTCCTGAGTGTGCCGTTTGCGTCACCTGCAGTTGATCAGAAACAAGAGGTTTGCGTCACCTGCAGTTGATCAGAAACAAGTTGATCAATGCTTCTCGGAAGTTTGGTATCTGTTCGATGATCAACATGGTTGTTAGCTTGGGCACCTGCAGTTAGCTCGTTCTTTTGAAAATTTGAAAACGGTGTGTCAAAGTTTTGAAACGATCTGAAAAATAAATCTACACGTACATAAAGGATGTACTACAAAGCATGTAAAATTGGAATACGACATATTAACTCTGCTCCGAAATATAAAACGTTTCGGTAAGCTAAAATGAGCTACCAGAACATATTATATTTTGGAACGGAGGTAGTTCTTTATAGAAATATATAAATGAGGAATAGTCGCTGACACCTGGAAACTAAACCCATGTCGCCACCACCTCACCGCCGCCCGGCGCGCCGAACGACGGGTTCTCGTCTCGTCGCAACGGCCCTGTGGAAAAGTAGAGCACCACCCAAAGAAAAATTCTTTACATGGCTGGTGATGAGGGACAGATGCTGGAAGGCTGACAGGCTTGGAAGGAGAGGACTGCAGGGGCTAGCGAAATGTACTCTCTGCGATCAAGAACCTGAAACATTGAACCATCTCTTGGCAAACTGCTCATTCTCGAGAACCTTTTGGTTCAGGCTCTGTCAAGAAACGAGGCACCAGGACATTACACCATCATATCAGATTACAGTTCGTGACCGGTGGTCTCAAAATCCGTCGAGGTTCAGAAACAAGCAGCGTAAAGACACAACCATGTTGATCATTGCGGGCATGAGAGCGCTGTGGCTAGAAAGGAATGTGTGAGTGTTTGAAGGCAAGGAGGAAACGATGAGCTCGCTGGTTAGCAAAGTTTGCGAGGAGTTGTCTTTGTGGGTATTGGGTAGCCAGAGAGCGGTTAATGACGACTGACGAGGAGTAGTCTGGTGTGGCTTGTTAGGCGGACGGCAAGGCTGTATGTAACTCAAATATTTAACACTCCTATCCAATCTTAATGCCATGATGCCAACTTGTGTTGCTTGTCCTTTAAAAAAGGTACCGACGTACGTTGAACTCTCATTTAATAATAAAGAAACAAGATAGTAGAGAACAAGCATAGTATTACTACGCTCGCAAACAAAACAAACTGTTACAGAATTGTATCTCTCCATAATTCAAGAACTACACTAGTAATAGCCAGAAAAAAAAAGCCAAAGTAAAATAATTAGTAGAAAGTAGAAACACATAAATGTTTCTCATATCATACCATGGATTCTTTTGTGCTTCTGTTTCAATATAAGTAATGAGTTCTAACTTCTTTTCACAACGAGTTTTCCATCTCGTAGCCTCATCAGCACATTCAAACAAATCAGTCAACTTTTTGTTGCAAGTTCAATGGCAGAATACCGGATCGCTCTGTTCAAGTAGATCTCATACGAGTTCAAACGCCCTTGCACCAAGTTCGCACACATCAACTCAGCCTCCTTTGTAATGCCCTGCATTGATAGATAGATATATTATATTGTATTGAGTGCAAAGATGCTAAACAAAATATTTGTCTTGCGTGCATGCATACTACCACATGTAACTGAAGGCGAGCTGCCGTATCTGTGTGCTCTGCTTGGGGGTTCTTCGGGGTCCGGTACACTTGGACGACGCCTCAGCTTTACAAAAAAAAAGGGAGAAAAAAATAATGCACACCAATTTAGTTATTTCTTAAACTACATATACTTGATATATTGTCATATTTTAATTGGCTTGTTAGTCAGATCTTCATGGCCAGAAACTCATTTCGGGGACATCGATCTTCCTGGTCAGAGTGCGCACTTCCAATTCCTTCTCGAGACAATTGGAAAGAAACAATCCATGGTTCAATTCGCAATTGGTGCAAATTAAGGATTCCTGCTGGGTGCTACAAATCAACTAGCTGAAAAGGCAAATGTACAGTCTTTAGAGGAGGGAATTACCAGCTGGTAGGCATTCGAAGAACTGAAAACTTCACGATTAGGAAGAGCGCGCACGCTTGCCAGCAAAAGAAACAAATGCGATAATGAGAGGGAATCACCAGGAAAGAGCAACATGTAGACGGATGGAATTATTTGGGCTCGCCTGGCTTCGTATCGGCAACATATATTTGGTACCATATGTGCAACGAATCATAGATGGACCGCATGAGATAGGCGGGATCTACGGTGCCAAACACCTGATGGTCTTCGCTTTCGCTCTCACCGGATTCACAGCTTCCCGACGACGCCGACACTGGGGTGGCCTTCTTCGGGAACGTGACCTGGTTTGAGCTTG
The DNA here is from genome assembly GCA_947311845.1 of Poa pratensis. Classification (NCBI taxonomy): domain Eukaryota; kingdom Viridiplantae; phylum Streptophyta; class Magnoliopsida; order Poales; family Poaceae; genus Poa; species Poa pratensis. Next base: position 12,992,445 of record CAMZMU010000010.1, read on the forward strand.
ATGACGCCAGTATTGCGGTGGTGTCCTCCAGTAGCATCGGTGCGTCTTCTCGAGCTGACAGGTGCTCCAGTTCGTCGGGCCTTGACGACGCTGACACTTCGGCGGCTCTAGGCTTGGGGGTGTGAGAATGGGGACGACGAAGCGGGAGAGGAATGCGTCTGATCTCTTATTCCTTTTTGACCGGGGTCTCTCTTATGTTCTGAAAACAGTGCTAGGGCCCATTGTCGCAGAGAACTACTGTGAACCTGATTGGTGAAATACCGTCTTAGACTAGCCATAGTTAGAGTATCATGCATGCCATGTTGGCAAAAAAACCGCCGTGTCAGTGCAATTAATGATGAGATAGAGATGATAGTGGTATCATAGGTAGATAGCGTAACATAACGGATTCCAAGGTGGGATGAGTCTACAACATAATAAATGTAGTATTATATGATAGTATACATATGTTACTATCCATTATGAAATTAGTAACATAGACTAGTATCATATCATATGCATGATACTAGTTTATGATATCCACACTATAACTAGTCTTAGGTGATATGGTTTCTGATTTTAACAAAAAAAAGTTGATATGGTTTCTATGAGTAATATTTTGTGTGCCTCCAATACTATTTTTATTCACTTAAACATCATTTCTCTTAGCTCAATTTCTTCCTACCAGTCAATGGAACAACGCACTAGTATAGATCGAACAATTTAATATGGACGGAGCCTTCCGTGTGTTATTCCCTATCACTTACCCTAAAGAATTAAAACCGTGTGTAAAGTCTCTATCCGTGTTCGACAGCCAAATATTCGCATACAGTTTGACTTTTTTCACGGTGTGCTATGTATCGCACACAGTTAAATACAATAATCATGCGTGTTACTGATATTATCAAAGACTGCGTTTTTTATATACTCGTTTTTAGGTGTCCCACCGTTTTCTATTCTCTAGCTTGACTATAAATTGCTTCGACTGCAAGTTTTCTAGCATATGTATAATGACTCACAGCATGGACGCCATCGAAGATCGGGCATTCATGAACCTCATGCCGTCGGATTCGGAGGAAGTGATGTACCCAACGTCCGTAGCTGGTGCCTGGTGGTAGCTCAATTGCCTACTCGAATTTCGTTTGACGAGTATATCATTTACTTGCCTTCCTTCCGCGTGCCACGTATTGGTGACAAGGTAACTTACTTAGCCGCGTCAATTATCCCTATAAACCTCCTTGATGCCATCCTCTACGAATATAGTAGTGCTACGCTAGAATCGAATTATTATGGTTCGTTTGAAAAAAATCGCTCGCCTTTCGTTCTTGTTTATGTGGCACGGTGCCATGCTCGCAGTGTCCCAAAACTCTTCTCGGTCCTTGCGTCACCTCCATATCGAGCACGCGTCTAGAGGACCTAGTACACATAAAAGGTCTATGTTTAGAGATCACATTTTTTGACAATGTTCTTTGATTTTTTTTTCAAAACAGTGTCAAAGTCGTCGGCACAACTATTCATAACAAGTACCTGAATATTTCGACAACCTCTGTGTCTATTGAATAGAATCTCATTTGTTACCTTAAAATGGTATTTTATAATTTTTAGAAGCAATCTGAAACACATTTGTAGTTTAAACTATTTTTTTTTTAAATGGCCAAAATTTATTTAAATGTGCGAAAAGTAGTTAGAAGGCTAGAGAATTCAACTATTTGAACATTGTCCATCCAATATGATATATCTTGTGTTCAAATTGGAGATGTTCCATTTTGCACAGTGTTGTTTGTGCTTTTTTCATAAAAAACCCTATTTGGCACAAAAAAAGATTTAAAAAAAAGAATATTCATATTTGGCAAATTTGTTTTTGACATGGAACACTCGTATTACGTTAAGACAAAGCCAAATCGCTGGTCACCAAGCGGGTTACAATAGAGGGGTAGCTCGATGTCCACGCCACATGATTTCAAACAGCAACACCCACGCCCATAGCCACAATTTCATGAGCATGCTTATTACAACCGGCCCCTTGGGGCAAACACCACACTAGCTTCACTAAAATTCATCTGAATTTGAAATTTCATGTCACTCAAAAGCACTCTCAACCGACACAGATCATACAACGACGATGTCATGGAATTATGCAAGTTTACACAATCAGTTTCAAAAAGGACATGTTCAACCCCCAACCTGAATAGCATTAGAGAGAGGCATAGCCTCAGCATGTATGGCGTCAGACACATTATTTAGGCAATGATGTTGGCATTACAAGATGCAACTCTGTGCTAAATATGGACACATTATCATGAATTATGTCATGGATATGGAAAAATAAAAGCATTTTTTTCTATATCTTTGCCGAGTGTTTGTACACTTGGCAAAGGCGGGCTTTGCCGTGTGCCTAATGGGGGCACTCGGCAAAGCTAATGCGTTGTCTCCTCTCCGTTAACCACGGCCGGAGGGGACACATGTCCAGTGGCTTTCCCGAGTGTATTTCCTAACCAAGTGGTTTCTTGTTTCTTTGCGAATATATTTCTTTGCGGTTGTTTTTGTTTGTTTGCCGAGTGTTTTTCACTAATTTTTCCATGTCAATTCTTTGTCGAGTGCTACGCTTGGCAAAGGTTCTCTTTACTGAGTGCCCGATGAAAACAGTCGGCAAACGGATGATTTCAGTAATGCTTGAAGGTCCAATCTACCTAGATTTCTGCCGCTAAATCTTAACAAAATTTGATCCCAAGTACACACAAAAGGCATATTAAGATTCAAGTCAGATAGAAAAAATCTACACATAGTCGAACGATCGTTAGGCACTACGCATACCATGCAGGCACCTCGTAGTCATTCCACCACTCCGGATCTTCGCAATGCGGCCCATGCAGTGAATCTTCCCTGAGATATAAGCCCCTTCGCACGGCCTCTTGCTCTGCTGATAACCTCTGCAGGGCTTTTACAAGCTTTGAATCCCTCCTCAAATCAGCGTATACGAAGTCGGTATTTCGAGTGGGCTCGGTTTGTGCAACTCCACCAGAAGAAACATCACAAGAGAAGTAGTTAATCATATCGGGATACACAATTTTACTTGCAGAAGCCTCGCCATAATAACAACGCCCTATCCAAAAAAACCAAAACTGGGTTAATAAGTCTAAATGCTACAACAAATAAAGTGAACCCGGCATGGACCCAATTCTATTCTATGTATATCCCCATTATCTACTTTGATTGATATCACGAGAACCAAACCATCAAACTGGCTTGGGCTATAGGCCTATAGCTGAACTGAGCTAGTATGTTTTTTAAGAGTTTTTCTAGAGTAAAGCCCAACAGAACTTTGTTGGATCCAACCATAGACGTGCAAAGCTATATAAAGATCCAAACATTCCCAAAATTACAACTATCTGCAATTGTTCTAGTAAGCTAAATGACTGAACTGAAACCGACTTACCAGTACATGGTATGGGTACAGGGCAGCAGAATGATCTTTCCGACTGGTCACCATATGACACCCAAAACTCGCCAAAGAAGAGTGTGTTCTCAGATCTTGTGTCAGTAGCAGCCATAAAATTGACATGGTAAGAAATGTCAGTGTGTCCAATAGACTCCAGACCGCATATGCATACCAGTTCATATTTGGGCTCCTAGAAAAAGTATTAAAGCTCAATGAAAACCCAGTTAGAGTATGTAGCAATGCTGTTATGTCAAATATATGAACTTATGTCACAAAATATAAGTAGTTCTTATATAGGTATAGAAAAAACAACCGAATAAGCTGATGGGCATTATATAAGTAGTTATATATGTATATTACCATAGGATGCTGATGGGCGTACTTCTGCAGCAAGTGCATAACCCACTCACGAGCAAAGCTCTGCTGGCCCGCGTAGTCCGACCTCTTCCCTGAGAGTATGCTCAAGGCCGTATGGTTTAGTGGCAACTGTTCTGGCATCGCAGATGCACGCCGGCCGAACATGCTACGGATCTGACGCAAAGAATCGCCGGAGAGCTTACCGTCGGTACTCAGCAGATGGCGCAGGTGGTCCAATTGCATGGGTGCTAGGGAGAAAAGAAATTCCGCAAGGGCGGAGCTCTGCGGGTGCTGAGCAGCAGCGGTAGCGGCAGAAAATGGATTGGGGGACATTGCAGGCAGCTGCCTCAAATGTCGCTGCACCTCGACAGACAGGTCACACTTTGTGAGGCAGAGCGACTTCAAAGTGTAATGAAACGACTGTTCGGCAACGGTGTCACAGAAGATGGCCACGAGGCCCACGAGGGAGCGGCATTCTGTACGGAGCAGAGAGAGCGTATCGAGTATGTCATGATGCTCCTCTAAACCGGCCGGGCTGTTGGAGGTCAGCGGAAACGGGAACTTGGCTTCGTACCACATGGCAGTGACGATGATGTTGGAGACGGGGTCGAGTGGACCGTAGCAGTGGCCGGCGACGACGATGGCACGAATGAGGCGGCGTGCGTCGTGGGCGGAGAGCTTGGCGAGCGCTTTGAGGTAGAAGCCATGGATCATGCCATGCAGGTACATCTTCAAAGAACGGATGTATATGTTAGAATTGGGCCCATATGTGGCAGCCCAATAAGCAATTTCAGAAAATCTCAAAGCCCAATTTTGTGGCAGCACACATGGGAGTAGAGTGGGAGCTAAAGTTTAGTCCCACATTGCTAGTTGGAGGAGAGTTGCACCAACTTATATAGTGGAGTGTTGTGCTACTTGGTAAGCTTGTGAGAACAAGAGGCTCTCTCACGCGCTCCTCCTCCTCCGCCGCACGCACCGCCCCGCCCGCCCGCCTCGTCACGACGCGCCACGCCGAGCCGAGCTTTATTTTTGCAGTCCGGAAAAACGGTTTGGACGGACGCGTCACAGTTAGTCGGTTCGGGTCGCTCCCGGATCGTGGGCTACTGTAACCGACCCAAAACGTGCGCGACGTGGACTTGGCCCACGGTGTACGTGTTAGGGTTTCCCGAACCGCACTATATATTGCCGTGCACTGCGTGCGCCGTCACACCCCGAACCAATCTAGGTTTTGCCAATCTCGTGCCTTGCGCCGCCACCGTAGTCTACTCCATCCCGTGCGCCGGCGTGCACGGCGAACGGGACAGCAGGTCTCCGGAACCGCTCGTCCTTGTGATCCTGTACGGGAGAGGGCGAATAAGGTTTTTGGGAAGCGCTCCGCGCGACTGCTTTCAAGTTCTTCATCACGGCTCGACTTCCTGGACGATCTCCGGGTCCGCGGGCGACTCGTCTCCAACGTCGTCTTCTTCGAGCTGCTACCGTCGCCGCTCAAGCTGCTGCCGTCGCTGCTCCAACGACTACTTCATCTACAATTGTTCGGTACGTTCGTCACGTTCCGATGGCTGTGTTCGTAGATGTCTTGCTGCTGTTCATGTTAATTAATACGTCTAGTATTTTCGAGATTAACATGTTAGTAGCTCTTGCGATCATGCTTTATATTCTGGAATTAATCATGGAAATTATGCCTAATAATCCAACAATCCAAAAACCTTATATTTGTTATAGGCAATTTCCTGAGTTAAACATGGGACATCTATCTGATGCGCTGAGGCCGGACAAGTTTACCGGTGTGGACTTTAAGAGATGGCAGTACAAGACCACACTGTGGTTGCGATCTCTGAAAGTGTTCGAGGCTAGTGAGGGTTTACCTGAAGGAACTATATCTGACGAGGATCAGAACAAGTTCAAGGAAACCAATACTGCCTTTGTGGGACTCGTTCTGAGTGCTCTTAGCAACAAGCTGTTTGATGTGTACATGCACATTACAGATGCCAAAGAGCTCTGGGAGGCACTGAACGCTAAGTTCGGTGTAGCAGATGCTGGCAGTGAACTGTACATCATGGAGAGCTTCCATGACTTCAGGATGGCTAACAACCGTTCTGTAGTCGAACAGGCTCATGAGATACAGTGCATTGCTAAGGAGCTTGAGCACGCTAAGTGTGCCTTACCTGACAAGTTTGTGGCTGGATGCATTATTGCAAAGTTGCCCTCTTCATGGAGGAACTTCGCCACAACTCTCAAACACAAGAGACAGGAGATATCGGTTGAAAACCTGATAGCGTCTCTTGATGTTGAGGAGAAGGCTCGGGCTAAGGACACTGCTGAGAGAGGTGGTGAAGGTCAGTCTAGCGCCAACATGGTGCAGAAGAACTTTCACCATGGCAAGAGCAAGGCAAAGAGCAAGCCTTCCTTCAACATGCCTACCAAGACTACTTCTTTCAAGAAGAAGAAGAAGATGCTGAACAAATCTGAGCTAAAGTGCTACACTTGTGGAGAGCCCGGACACTTCTCTGTGGACTGCCCAGATCGTGCAGACAAGAAAGGGAAGAAAGCATGTCAACGTCGTGACCGCTAGCAATGCTGATGGGTACGGTAATTTACCGATTGTGCTTTCAGTATTTCAATCTCCATGTTGGTGGATTGATACGGGTGCTAATGTTCATGTATGTGCTGACATCTCTATGTTCACTTCTTATCAGGTCGCAGATTCAAGCGTCTTAATGGGGAATGGATCACATGCTTCTGTTCGTGGTGTTGGCACGGTAGATCTGAAGTTTACTTCGGGGAAGATCGTGCAGCTGAGGAACGTGCAGCATGTCCCTACTATGAACAAGAATCTTTAGCGGCTCCCTTCTATGCAGAGATGGGTTTAAATTAGTCTTGGAGTCCAATAAAGTAGTTGTGTCAAAGTTTGGACAATTTATTGGTAAAGGGTATGAGTGCGGAGGCTTGTTCCGCTTTTCATTATCGGATTTTTGTAATAAGTCAGTAAACCATATTTGTGGCAGTGTGGATTCGGATGCTAATGTTTGGCACTCTCGTTTATGTCATGTTAATTTTGGTTTAATGAGTAGACTTTCCAGTTTGAGTTTAATTCCTACTTTCACCATTGCCAAAGGTTCTAAGTGCCATAGCTGTGTGCAATCTAAGCAACCTCGAAAGCCTCACAAGGCAGCCGAGGAGAGAAACTTGGCACCTCTAGAACTCGTACATTCGGATCTATGTGAGATGAATGGCGTGTTGACAAAAGGTGATAAGAGATATTTCATGACTTTAATCGATGATGCTACTAGGTTCTGTTATGTATATTTGTTGCACACTAAAGATGAAGCTTTAGACTACTTTAAAATCTATAAAGCTGAAGTAGAAAATCAATTAGAGAGAAAGATCAAACGTCTTAGGTCAGATCGTGGTGGCGAGTATTTCTCCAACGTATTTGATGAATTCTGTGAGGAACATGGTATTATTCATGAGAGGACGCCTCCCTATTCGCCCCAATCAAACGGGGTTGCCGAGAGGAAAAACCGCACGCTGACCGACTTGGTGAACGCCATGTTGGACACTGCTGGTTTATCTAAGGCATGGTGGGGGGAGGCTTTGTTGACTTCGTGTCATGTCCTGAATAGAGTTCCTAACAAGGATAAAGAGAAGACACCTTACGAGGAGTGGTCTGGGAGAAAACCATCACTTTCTTATTTTCGTACTTGGGGATGTTTGGCGAAAGTCAATGTTCCAATTCCTAAGAAACGAAAACTTGGACCGAAGACAGTGGATTGTGTCTTTCTAGGTTATGCTCAGCGGAGCATTTGCTATAGATTTTTAGTGGTTAAATCTGAGATACCTGATATGCATGTTGATACTATTTTGGAATCTCGTGATGCAACATTTTTTGAGAACATGTTTCCTATGAAGGATATGCATAGCATTGCTAGAATTTCTTCTGAGATATTTGCTGAACCTAGTACATCTGTTGATCATTCTGAACAACCACTGTTGAGGAAGTCCTTGAGAAGGATGACAATGAATCAGCTCCCAAGAGGAGCAAGAGACAGAGGACTGAAAAATCCTTTGGTGATGATTTCATTGTGTACCTTGTGGACAATACTCCCACGTCCATTGCAGAGGCATTTGCATCTCCTGATGCTGATGACTGGAAAGAAGCTGTCCATAATGAGATGGACTCGATTCTTTCTAATGGAACTTGGGAATTATCTGAACGACCCTACGGCTGCAAACCTGTGGGTTGTAAGTGGGTGTTCAAGAAGAAGCTAAGGCCTGATGGTACTATTGAGAAGTACAAGGCACGGCTTGTAGCCAAGGGCTACACCCAGCGCGAAGGCGAAGATTACTTTGACACCTATTCACCTGTTGCTACTCACCACCATTCGTGTACTACTTTCCCTGGCTGCCTCCTATGGTCTTATCGTTCATCAAATGGACGTAAAGACAGCTTTCCTTAACGGAGAGTTGGAAGAGGAAATCTATATGGATCAGCCTGATGGGTTTGTAGTAAAAGGTGAAGAGAGAAAGGTGTGCAAATTGTTAAAATCTTTGTATGGGCTGAAGCAAGCACCTAAGCAATGGCATGAGAAGTTTGACAGAACTTTAACTTCTGCAGGCTTTGCCATTAATGAGGCTGATAGGTGTGTATATTATCGCCATGGTGGGGGCGATAGTGTTATATTATGCTTGTATGTTGATGACATACTGATTTTCGGTACAAGCATGATAGTGATAAATGAGGTCAAGTCTTTCTGTCAAAGAGCTTTGATATGAAAGATCTGGGACAAGCTGATGTGATCCTGAACATTAAGTGATTAGGGATGAGAGTGGGATTACGTTAACGCAATCACACTATGTTGAGAAGGTCTTGAGCCGCTTTGGTTATATAGACAGCAAGCCTTCTCCAACACCCTATGATCCCAGTGTGACACTCAGAAAGAACAAAAGGAAACGAGAGATCAATTAAGATATTCTCAAGTGATCGGTTCACTCATGTACCTTGCGAGCGCGACGAGACCTGATATCTCTTTTGCTGTGAGCAAGTTGAGCAGGTTCATGTCTAACCCGGGTATTGATCATTGGCATGCACTTGAAAGGGTCATGCGCTATCTGAACGGTACAATGAGTTATGGGATTCACTATTCAGGGCACCCTGCGGTGCTTGAGGGATACTGTGATGCGAACTGGATCTCAGATGTTGATGAGCTCTACGCCACAAGTGGATATGCATTTATTCTTGGAGGTGGCGCAGTGTCATGGAGGTCTTGCAAACAGACCATTTTGACGAGGTCAACCATGGAAGCAGAACTTGCTGCTTTAGATACAGCTTCTGTTGAGGCAGAATGGCTGCGTGAGCTCTTGATGGACTTGCCGGTGGTTGAGAAACCATTACCGGCCATCCTTATGAACTGTGACAACCAAACGGTTATCGAAAGTGAACAGTGCTAAGGATAATGCGAAGTCATCAAGACACGTCAAAGACGCTTGAAGTCTGTCAGGAAAATGAGAAACTCCGGAGTAATAACTGTTAGTTATATTCAAACAGACAAAAACCTGGCAGATCCCTTTACGAAGGGACTATCACGTAATGTGATAGATAGTGCATCGAGGGAGATGGGGTTGAGACCCGTGAGCGTTACACCATAGTGGTAACCCAACCTATGTGATCGGAGATCCCGTGAATTAGGACCTGGGAAGAACAAGCTAGTGGTTTAACTGAGGAGAGTTATTTTATAACCCTCTCCGTGGGAAGATGCATAACTCTCACATTCTGTAAGGCAGGTTGGCAATATGCCTTAATGTGTTTCTGTTGGCTATTCGTAGCAAAGGTGCTATCCTACAGAGCGACCTTGAAAGAACACACCTATATGAGTCCGACTGTTAAACGTCGCAGTCTATGAGATTTGGGTGATCTCTAGTAAGCTCATGAAGAGACCAGGGAGTATGACGCATATGCTCCACCCGCGGGGTAGGCTACTGGCAGCCACGTACTGGTTATGACTTTGAGTGAAGTCTATTGGCACCAAACTTGCAATTCAAGGTTCGTCCATTGTTCAAGTTGCTGGTAGATGTAGCTTGAAGCTCTAGGCGGAAGTTCAACTTAACAGTCTCTGCTGAAACACTGGTATATAAACAAGAAACGAGGTTTGGCAAAATCTCTAAATGGGAATTTGAGATCTGGTGGGGGATTGTTAGAATTGGGCCCATTTGGGCAGCCCAATAAGCAATTTCAGAAAATCTCAAACCCATTTTTGTGGCAGCACACATGGGAGTGGAGTGGGAGCTAAAGTTTAGTCCCACATTGCTAGTTGGAGGAGACACACACCTTATAAGGTGGAGTGTTGTGCACTTGGTAAGCTTGTGAGAACAAGAGGCTCTCTCGCGCTCCTCCTCCTCCTCCGCCGCCGCACACACGCACCGCACCGCCCGCCCGTCTCGTCACGACGCGCGCGCGGGTTGCGGGAATCTCGCCGAGCCGAGCTTTATTTTTGCAGTCCGGGAAAAACGGTTTGGACGGACGCGTCACAGTTAGTCGGTTCGGGTCGCTCCCGGATCGTGGGCTACTGTAACCGACCAAAACGTGCGCGACGTGGACTTGGCCCACGTTGTACGTTAGGGTTTTCCCGAACCGCACTATATATTGCCGTGCACTGCGTGCGCCGTCACACCGAACCAATCTAGGTTTTGCCAATCTCGTGCCTTGCGCCGCCACCGTAGTCTACTCCATCCCGTGCGCCGGCGTGCACCGGCGAACGGGACAGCAGGTCTCCGGAACCGCTCGTCCTTGTGATCCTGTACGGGAGAGGGCGAATAAGGTTTTTGGGAAGCGCTCCGCGCGACTGCTTTCAAGTTCTTCATCACGGCTCGACTTCCTGGACGATCTCCGGGTCCGCGGGCGACTCGTCTCCAACGTCGTCTTCTTCGAGCTGCTACCGTCGCCGCTCAAGCTGCTGCGGTCGCTGCTCCAACGACTACTTCATCTACAATTGTTCGGTACGTTCGTCACGTTCCGATGGCTGTGTTCGTAGATGTCTTGCTGCTGTTCATGTTAATTAATACGTCTAGTATTTTCGATATTAACATGTTAGTGGCTCTTGCGATCATGCTTTATATTCTGGAATTAATCATGAAAATTATGCCTAATAATCCAACAGTATAGGCAGGTGGCCTCACCGGGAGGGTTACTCTTCTCACAGGATTCCCATGTAGCGGCGGTTAGTTGAGTAGGCCTCCTTGTGTACAGAATATCCTGGATAGCATCTCCTCTGTAATTAGATAGCATGGGCCGTGTATCTAGATGGTGCCGCAAGGATGAGATGTAGTCTCCAGGTAGCTGAACAATAGTGGTGATGCCAATCCGTCCGTCTCCAAGATAAGCGCAGTGAGCAGGTCCTGGAGGCATTGGCGAGAAGGGCGTCCTTGGAGGTGCTGTGCCTTGAGAGTATAGCACACCGGAGATGGCGATGACATCATGTACATCGAGCTTCCTTTTTGAAAGGGCGTAGGCTAGAGTCTCCAGCCGATGCTGGGGTAGCCACAAAGTCGAGAGCCTGGCGAGGTAGTCCGGAGCGACCAACTCGAAGGAGAACCGAGTCCTCGGGGAGCGAGGGTCGGGAATCATAGGCCGTTCAAAGTACAACTCGTGCTCCACGAAGAGGACGGCCAGGGCAAGACCGCCACGGGCCCAGAGGAGGTAACGCCCGGCCTGCTCCTCGTTGAGGAACCGGAAGTATAGCCGCATGAACTCGATCAACATACTGATGGATAGGTACACCATGGGGTAACATTCTGTCCTGGGTGATCTGCTGATCTCGCGGAGGGTACTCAGACGGCCGGAAGGGGGATGACAATGAGCTGTGTTGACATTGGTTGTCTTGTTAGCACATTGAAGGAGAGCAATCCTGGCACATATGCTTTAGTAGAATTACAACGGTTCCCGGAATTTCCTCAATATGGTGTATTCGGCCGACTGTTCTTCTCATTCGCTATTTGCATCGAAGCTTTTACCCATTGTCGTCCAGTGCTCTGCGTGGACGGCACGTTTCTCACAGGCAAGTACAAGGGGCAGATCCTGACCGCAATAGGTGTGGACGGCAATGGGCAGATCGTCCCGATTGCCTTCGCCTTCGTCGAGGGTGAGAATTATGAGAGCCGGATATGGTTCTTCAGGCAATTGAAAAAGGCAGTTGTGAAGACTCGACCAAATGTGTGCATCCTTCATGACAGGCATGCTGGTATGCTTAAGGCTATAAAGGCACTGCAGCACCCCGCCGAGGATGAACCAGCACCATGGACTGACATGCAGAGCCGCTGGTGTATGCGTCATCTCGGCGCTAACTTTTACTCATGCTTTAAGAGTAAAAGACTGATGAATCTATTTAAAAGACCGTGCAACCAGAATCAGGAGAGGAAGCACCAACAACGTGTCATGAGACAGTTTGGCAAGCGACAATTGCCGGAGCCTCCCACTAGAGTTCCCGCCCTTCCTCCGCACATCCATAGGTATGTTTTTAATCAACTGTGTTTACACCAAGGAATTTGGAATGTACTTTTCTAATTACACTACGCCTACATGTTTCAGATTGTCGCGACAAGGAGATAGATCTCTGGCATCTTGGCTACAGACACTTAATCCGTATCACCCTCCCGTCACTCCACAGGTCGACAGGACCCCCGACCACGTCATACAGTAGTACAGACTCCTCGCCCACGGCCTACATACGAGTATGGTAGTTCGTCCCACCAGCCAGATCCTTCCCAGCCCGGTCCATCACAGCCACTTATGTACGAGCAGCCATATCCTACCCAGCCTGGTAGTTCGACGTGGCAGGAGCCACCTGTGTCACTCGGGATGCCGCCTTCGTACGGGTATGGCATGCCGCCTGGTTACCAGTTCGCGATGTCGCAAGGTTACGGGATACATCCACCTCAACATAACGTGTGGAACCCGTCTGCTATGCCGATGTCTCAGATTCCGGTCCACCTCCGTAAGTAGTTTATAATACTCTCATTTATTTATCATGTCCACCTAGACGGACTACTGACGTAACATCTACATGTACAGGTGGGGGTGACGACTCTGCACACACGGAGCTGTACGACGACCCGATGTACCAGACTCCACCGCCGCCCCCGACGCAGGAAACCCAGACACAGGAGGAGGAGCCGTTGCAAGGCCGAGGGATGCGTGACCACCACGCTCCGAGACGCTTGTCACCTTCCGGACGTCGACCGCGTAGACAGACGCGGACACGTGCTCACAGAGATGAGTGATACTACTATCTACTACTACATGTGAGACATATTTCTATCTATGTACTACTATCCATATTTATATTTCTATGCGAGACATATTCATATTTATGTTTGTATGAGACATATTATCTATGTATGAGACATATTCATATTTATGTTTGTATGAGACATATTATTTATGTATGAGACATATCAGAGGAAAATAAGTTGTACGAGACATATTATTAAACAAACATTGCAACTTACACAAACAGCAAGAAAAGTGGTAGTAGCGACAACACAACATAAATTGAAAAAGAAAAGTCATCTACCATTGACACAGCCTCCCGCGTCACTCTTCCCCTTCGACGATGCTGCACCCTTGCCCTTCGACGACGCCGCACCCTTGCCCTTCGACGATGCTTCAGCCTTGCGTTTCGACGACGCTGCACCCTTGCCCTTCGACGCCGCCGCTGCTGCTGCAGCTCTCTTGCTCGCTTCAGTGGGCATGAAGATATCATCTTCGTCCTCGCTCTCCTCGACCCATAACATCGGTGTACGAAGAGCATCCAACATATATGCTTCAGTGGGATATGTTAGCTTCTTCTTCTGCCACCTAGCATGCAGCCTCACGAGTTCTTTTTCTATTTTCTTGTAATTCCTCCATGGCCACCCATGCCTAGCTAGCTTCGCTGATAGCTCACGGAGATGAGGTGGATGACTAACAATATCTTCGAATGTGATCTCCTTATTGTCTACCTTGAACTCGGCCGTAAACTTCAAAAGGAGTGCCGACATTCCTGCCGGGAAACTACCATCTGAATTGTATCTCGACATGTTCGAGTGAGTGGACTATGCTTACCAACTCGACATCTCCTCCCGGGGTTTTTATAGGACGAGCACAGATCAATTGGCGGGAGAAATAGGCGGGAGCAAGGCTGGCTGGAAAATACAAGGCGGGAGCAAGTTTGGCGGGAATATTAGGCACGGCAGAAAAATGGCGGGAGAAGAAGGGCAGGAGGAAAATGGTGGGAACAAAATGGCGGGAGGAAAATGGCGGGAGAAAAAAGCGGGGAACAATTGACCGCGAAACAAATTTACTCGAGAAAACCAAAATATGCGCGGTGCCGGGAAATATGAGCGGGAAAATAATGGCAACATTAGCGGTGGCGGGAAATATGAATATATGGGCCAACAGTCGGGAAAAACAAATAAAAAATGTAAAATGCCACTTTCGGCACGGCCAGAGCCGAAACACGCCTGTCGGCCCCGCCGTTACGCGAAAGGCAGGTGCATGCAGCTGCGCATGCAGATCACCGGGCTTTCGGTTTGGCCCGTGCCGAAACCAGATGGTTTCGGTTTGGCCCGTGCCGAAACCTTGGTTTCGGTCCGGCCGTTGCCGACGCCGCGCTATTTTCCAAATTTCTGGAAAATGCGTGCTAGATTCCGAATTTCTGTTTAAAAAAATATTATTTAAAAAAAAAATTCCGATTCCGCGCCAACAGCCCTCGACCCTAAAAAAAAAAAAAAAAAACAGCCCCCGACCCTGGCAATTCCTTTACATCGCCCTACGGCGACGCTGGAGGCGTGCGTCGCCGTAGGGATGCGGGGATGCCGCGCTTACTGGGCTGGCCCAGTTCGGCGTTTTCTTTTCGTTTTCGTTTTTTCTTAATTCCTTTTCCTGTTTTCGTTTTTCTTTTTCTTTTATGTTTTCTTTTTTTCCTTTTACGTTTCTTTTTCTGTTTTCGTTTTATTTTCTTTCTCATTTTTATTTTTCTTTTTTTTTTGAACGATTTTCTTTTTCGTTTTCTTTTCTGTTTTCGTTTTCTTTCCTGTTTTCAAAAATATAAATTCGAAAAAGTTGAAATAAAAATTTGTTCAGATTTAAATTGTGTTCAAATTCGAAATTTGTTTTATTTTTGTTAATCTTTTCGTTTTATTTTTCATTTTTATTTTTGAACAATTTTCATTCTGTTTTTCATTTTCGTTTTCTTTTCTGTTTTTGTTTTCTTTTAAAATTGTACAAAACAATTTTCGTTCGGATTTTGAAATTTGTTCATTTTTAAAATCGTTCAAAATAATTTTCGTTGAAAATAATTTTTGTTCACTTTTAAAATCGTTCAAAATAATTGGCGTTCAAAATAATTTTCGTTCACTTTTTTCCCGTTTACTATATTTTTTTGTTCAGATTTTGAAATTCGTTCACTTTTAAAATTGTTCAAATTAATTTTTGTTCAAAATAATTTTTGTTCACTTTTAAAATCGTTCAAAATATTTTTTTTCAGATTTTGAAATTCGTTCACTTTTAAAATCATTCCAAATAATTTTTGTTCACTTTTAAAATCGTTTAAAATAATTTGAACGAAAATTATTTTGAACGATTTTAAAAGTGAACAAAAATTATTTTGAACGATTTTAAAAGTGAACGAATTTCAAAATCCGAACGAAAATTATTTTGAACAATTTTAAAAGAAAACGAAAACAGAAAAGAAAACGAAAATGAAAAACAAAATGAAAATCGTTCAAAAATTAAAATGAAAAATAAAATGAAAAGATTAACAAAAATAAAACAAATTTCGAATTTGAACACAATTTAAATCTGAACAAATTATTCATATTCAAAAATTGTTTAGATTCGAAACTGTTCCTATTTGATCCCTTGGAGAAATTAGTGTCGAATGACTGCTTCTTCGCTACAACCTGCGTTTCAAAAAAAAAAGCGCGAACGAGACGGGTGAGAAGCAGAGATCGATCGGATCTTTCTTAGGAGACGCGAAGCGAAGAAGGAAGCAGTCCACGAAGTGCGCGAAATTGGGCCGGCCCAACTTCTAGTCGTACGATGCCTCGGACCGTCGCCGTAAGGCGATGCACAGGATCCTCCCACGCCGCTTCCGCCTTCGCCGTCAAACACTTCTCCGGCAGCACCGGATCACGCCTCCTCCGTACACCAAGCGAACCAAACATGACTCCGTCGGAGCTGATCGAAGACCTGATCCTCGAGATCCTCGTCCGCATCCCGCCGAACGACCCCGCGTGCCTCATACGCGCCTCCGTCGCCTGCAAGCCCTGGCGCCGCCCGCTCACCGACCCCGGCTTCCTCCGTCGCTACCGCGCGCTCCATCGAACGCCTCCCATGCTGGGTTTCCTCTGCAACGTGAGCATTAACCTGAACAGCGAACCCGTTCCTACAGACCGGTGGATCTCCGCCAGCTCCTTTCCTTGGGCGACACCAGCAGCCCGGTTCGTCTCCACCACCTCCTTCCGTCCGGCGGCCCCCGACGACCGCCACCACTGGCACGTGATCGGGGCCGCCCATGACCGCGTGCTCTACCACACGGTAACTGAAAACAGCGCCTCGTCGTCTGGGATCCGGTGACGGACGAGCAGTGGTGGCTGCCGACGCCGGTGCTGCCGGCGCTCGCCACGGACGTCTTCCACGCGGCGGTGCTCTGCGCGCGTGCGTCCGCCGGCTGCGGTCACCTCTACTGCCACGGCGGCCCCTTCCGCGTTGCCTTCGTCGCCATGACCGGACCCGGGTACATCGCCCGCCTCTACTCTTCGGAGTCCGGTGAGTGGAGCGAGCAAATTCAGATCGACGAGCCGACCATCATCGTCAGCAGGCAGCCCACCGTTGTCTTGGGGAATTCGGTCTACTTCACTTGCCACCCATTCGGGATGCACGCAATCTTGGAATACAACATGGACGGCAAGGGGAAATTGTCTCTGATCGAGCCGCCAATGCTGCACCGAAACCAGCAGGTGGGCTCTCATTATCCCGACGGATGCCGGAACGCTCGGATTAGCCAGCATACACGAGTCCATGCTGCATCTATGGTCACGGGAGGTTGATCCCCATGGAATCGTGGCATGGACACTACACCTCATGTGCTCGGCTTCGCCGAAGGTGTCCGCATCATTTTCGTGTGGCTCAATTCTGGTGTCTTCTCCATTGAGCTCAAGTCGGGCAATACCCGGAAAGTGCCCTTTCAGGGAAGAATCCGTGAACTCCATCCGGGTCAAACGTTGAAGCTCTTTCCCTACATGAGCTTCTACACTCCAGGTAGTACTAGTTGATCATATCCCTCAAATTTGTATGTTACTTCTCATCTATGAACACATCATCTCCTTAATGTTACCACAATTTCGACAGAATATGTAAGACTGCAATGTCATATGATCAGCACTTCTTTTAGGAGTATAGTCATGAACAATTCTTGAAATCGCCTAGGTACTAACTAGGAAGTAGTTGTTCATCCATCGATTCTCTATATCATCCTTATGACCAATTTGGACATCAGAGTTGTGGTTGTGAGTTGTAGAGCTACTTATGAGTTTCATGTGTATGTTTCAGATCGTCGCAACAGGGAGATTTCCACTACGTGTTGAAGAGGTGATGATGCATCCATGGACACGAGCCTGATGGAGTTTGCTTTTTCCAAGAGATGATGCTTTATCGTGTTAGACAGTGACTCAGTGAGAGCCAACTCCATGTTTACGGCTACATTTATGTCTCGTGAAAAACAATTGCTAAATATGACCAGAAATATTGTAGATCAAAATACAAAGCAGTTTAGTCAAGTATCATTTGCCGAAGAATTTGCGATCCATGGTCGTTTCTTGCTAAGTCAAAAAAAAAAGTTTGACAAGCTTATAGAAAAATATCAACATATATAATATCAAATGCATATAATGCAAAAATATAATTTATGGTAATTCTAACAATATTTGTTTTATAAGTATATATTGATGTTTTTCTATATGCTTAGTCAAAATCTAAAAAGTTTGACTTTTACTAAACTCTGAATGCAGGGTAATTATATATGGACAGAGTGAATATTTGTACATATCTCGTTCGTACTGGATTACACAGCATTACAAACCCTAGGCATTTTCATACACAACAAGTTAATCAAGCTGATCCCAACAGCCGACGTTTGTAGAGTTGTTCCAGGTAAAGTGATCGTCGTCACCAGCCATGCTTGGGATCCAGTACATACCATCACCTGCAGGAAGAATAGCTGCTGCTGCAGAATCCAAGGTGCTGTTACTATTAGTCGCCATTACAGCATTGGCCGAGGTAGCAGTTCGAGACTCCATGTTGTCAAGATATTCGGCATTTCGAGACCCTGAGCTGATCATGCTTTCGTTACTCACTGGTGTGCATGACGAACTAGGTTTCTCCAGAGGAAACGGTGGCAGCAATCCGGGATATGCAGCAGTTGTCGTCTCATTGACCACTTCCTCCAATTGATCCCATTGCTGGTATGCCTTGACTGCCAGTTGCTTTACTTGGACCTGCAGTTGAGAACAGCCAAATCAAATTAAGAAAACTTTAAGAGTAACCGAACACCATATTCCCATTGCCACAGACCGATGAGAATGAGGGAAGAAATATATACCATTTGTTGTTGGTGCAGTTGTTGGAAAGGGAAAGTCTGGTCTCCAATTTTGGCTGCTAGAATCTCTCCTACGGGACTGAATATAACATCACACCCTTCAGATTTGATAACATAGCATTTCCCTCCCATATCGCACGTTTTTGCGTGTGTTAGTGTAGTCCTCCACTGCCTATCTGACATGCCAACGAGCTGAAAAAATATTTTGCATTCCAAAAGATACTCAAAATGGGTATAAACCTTGCAAAGTAAGTATACCTACAGTTTGAGTATGATGCTTACGTTTTTGAGCTTTTCAGGATCAATGGTGTTAAGCTTCAAGAAGTCCTGGACGTTCTTGACCCCCTCGGACTCCAACCTCTTGTCAATTGGTCCATCTTTTCCGATGTTCTTCAGCCTCCATATATTGTCCGTTAAGATTGGAGGGTAATGCTTCTTGTACACTAGTAAAGGAATGAAATGTATCATAATTTCGCTTATTTATTCTTGTAGCGTTCTACTATTCTAAGTATACATGCTAAGAAAATATTCAAAATTTGATATGAAGTATTAACAGAAAGGCTACATCTAGAGATCGGCTAATACATAGTAGCAGACTAGCAGGAGGACCAAACTTACATTCTCCTCGATGATCTTTCACTGTGAAGCTTTCGCTCACTGCCTCCTGGATCCTGGGTCCATAATAGCTTGTTGCCATGACACGCACACCAATTCGGAACTTACGACTTCTTATCCAGCTTGAATTGTCGGTAAATGACAGATCATCTATGATGACCACTCCATGATGTCCCATTGCCACATTAAGTGTAGTACCCACAAGCAGGGGCCTCCTCCCCTCTCTGGCCTTCACAATCGCAGAATTGAACTGTTCGGCGGTCCACCCAACACCGTCTTCGCATCTGAAGTCCCCATCTAGGACAAGTACTTCTAGTTTTATTGTAGAAAGTCTTAGGTGAGGGTTTGTTTGTGTGACAAGATAGTTTGTTCTTGTATCCATAAGCCGGATTTCGACTGCGTTACTTGCAAAGTCAAGTAGTTTGTTGTTGGTGAAGATGGGTAGCATGAGCCTCTTGGTGAAGACAAGCTTCAGTGGAGGCGAGACATCCACCTCTTCGATGTGTAAAGGAAGAGATCTGCCAGGAATAGTTTATATTTTCAGATAATATCTAGAACTTGATGCAGATATACATATACCTTAATTTGCGGAATAAAAATTAATTTTGAAAAGGAGCTGTTGCAATGACATCAAGTTTAAAACGTTCATGTACTCGGGAGAGGCGTTTTGGCTCCCGGGTGCATATGCTCCTGTTATGTTTGTCAAAATTAAAAAAATATGAAAACAAATCAAAAAAATCTGAAAACAATTGGGCATGAACATATACATGTCTGCAACATTCGTGTAAAATTGCGGAAGAAAATGACACATTATGTGGTCTGTACAAAAAAAGACAAAATCCGTGCTTTCAAAAATGCATTTTTTAATCTCATTTCGGTCACATATTTTGTCTTTTTTGCATAGACCACATAAAGTGTCATTTGCTTCGGCAATTTTACACGAATATTGCAAACATGTATATGTTCGTGCCCAATTTTTGTCAGATTTTTTTGATATGTTTTCATATTTTTAAAATTTTGACAATCATAACAGGAGCATTTGCACTCGGTGCCAAAGTGAATTTCTGCATGTACTCCCTCTAATCCTATATTTGGGAATATATGGCTGGAACGATAATTAACGCGGATTAATAAAGATATTAATTGCCCACAGAAACCTCTCACTCTCTTCCGAAGCGGAGGGAGTACAGGTAGGGTTTGCTAGACTTGCAACTCCATTGGCCAGAGTTGGCATAAATAGAGCTAAGAAATAAATAGAGCTACAATATACCTTCTTGGTGTTGGCAAGTGGCCATGCTGAGAAAAGATACTCTGAATTTCTTCACGGACCTGACATAAGATAGACTCTCTAAAAATTAGTTGCACTTCGAAGGTTAACATATATATGGACCGATTAAGTGTATATATATAGAGAGAGATGACAAATTATCTTACCGCCCTACGAATAACCGGTTCCAAACTGAGAACGATTTGCTGAATAGTTTCTGCTGACACAGCTCTTCTCACGACGCTGCATCCAAAAGGACGTACGATCGAGGTTAACCAGCATCTATATCCATTAGGGGAAAAAATACATACATATGTATACATGCGGAGCATATGACCGCCGCATATAAAAGATATACTAGCTAGGCTGAAATAAATTTGAGAAAACACAGCACACATGCAGTTTGATCAGCCAACAAGATGGAAAATCTTTGAGAATGGGAACAATCGATCGATGATAAACGTAAGAGAGGTACTAACGACGATCTAAGACACGGCGGCGCCGGCCGTATCCGCCTTGGGCTATGCTGTTGCTGATGATCGTCACCTCCACTCCCCTGCTCGTCGTCGTCGTCGCCCCGCGGCCTTCGCACAGACATCTTAGCTAGCTAGGAGAGTTGAGGACGAAGAGCTATGATCAGATGAAGCTGGCTAACTGAGAGAAGTGGAGTACGTGCGTGTGCAGCGAAGGCCATGGGGTACTCGAGCCTGAAGTCATATATATAGTACGTAGGTAAGAAGCTAGCTGGTGCAAGTTTTCTCGTCGACACAAATAAAGAATGAATCGCACTGCCAGGCAGGGACAGATAGTATTCCTGGCAGGCTCCAGGAAGTTGGCCGGAAGCTAGCGCGCGCATCGCATTGCATCGATCGAAATTTGTTTGAGCAAGCTAGCCATAGTCTGGCTAGCTGGGGCACAACACATTATTGCATGTGCCCCCGAGTGCAAGCAGCGGGAAGCAGGCAAAGTCTTGACTTTAGGTTGGTGCAGGGGCAGCTTCTTAACCATGACCAAGAAAGTTAACTTGCAAGTCGTTCAGTCGGTCGTGCATGTCCATACACGTACACGTCCACGACTGGACCACGACCAGCCGGGTCACCTTTGGAAGTTAACCGGAATATATTGGGTCTTTCTTCGCAAAGCTATGAGTCGTATGACCGACCCCTAGCTGTGTTTACAAGTGAGTGATCGTGCAGGGAGACGTACTAGGACTCTCTCCGATTCAAAATAAGTGTCGTGATTTAAAACTGGGATTAGTTTAGAACTGTGACTCTTATTGTTAGTCGGGGTCATAGTATCTACATGAACCCATCTTGTGCACAGGCCACGCACGTACCATCCATCTTAGGAGGACCATGCTACCGATTAATCTTCCCTTGGCGGTCGGCGCTTCAGAGAATTAGCAAGTAGCTGCTTGGTTGTTTATTCGTGGCAGAATTTGGACCGCGGATCGACTTGCAAAAAGAGGTTTACCGCACAATGAAAAATGCACCTACTGTGACACCACAGATGAAGATGCTCAGCACCTTTTCCTCGGCTGCGCCATAAGCAGTATCATCTGGAGCAAAGTGCTTACTTGGGCAAACTTGCAAACACTGATTCCTACTACCAGTGACACATTGCAGTGGTGGTGGCATGAAGCAAGAAGCAAGGTTACAGGAAAGAAGCGAAGAAAGTTAGACTCTCTAATAATGCTAACGGTCTGGACTCTTTGGACTGAAAGAAATAACCGAGTTTTTGAGAAGACTTGCAAACCGATCAACGTCCTCTTCGATCAGATAAAGAACGAAGCAAGGCAATGGAATTTGGCGAGCAAGGGTCGCATGCATCTCACCGAGGATTGAAGTACCTGTATCTAGTCTGTGTGGTCGTTGGAGCTCTCGCTTATTTTTCTTTAGTTTCAGGCAGTCCTTTTGGGTTGCTTGGAGGCAATCAGGTCGTACTAAGTTGATCCCTAGCTAGGTCGTTCTTCTTTCTTTTGCTGTTTACCAGCAGGTCTGTAAACTTTGGCTCGTCGAGCCTTTCTTCTCTCCTATAATAATACATGCAGCGCTCATGCATGGTTCAAAAAAAAAAAAAAAAAATTAGCAAGTACTCCCTCTGTTTTTTAATATAAGATGTTTTAGGTGTTTTACATGTTGTTTCTAAAATGAGTGAACATACACACTAAAATATGTATAAATATATTTATATATAGATGAATGTAGACAAAAACTAAAACATCTTATATTTGAAAACGGAGGGAGTATCAACTAGAGCCTAGAGCCGTCACCTTGTGCACACGAACGTACCCATCCAGACCAGGAGGCCATCTTCCAAAAGGACCAAAAAAGGACATCTTCCAACAGCCGGCACCTACTCATCCTTGAAGCCATATTAGCATCGACATTGCGGCTTCTTGATCGCATCTTCTTCTTGTCAACCTAGCAGGTAATTGGGTAGCTGGATCGACTGGAAACAACTTTTTTGTAAGCTGGCTTGGCTCAAGACTGGACTTCCTCTTGTTTCTATGATGGCATCGGAACCAAGGTTTCATACTCTCGTTCTTGTGTTAATGATTGTGTAGGAGGAATAGAGAGGGATTGGTGGAATCGTTGATTGTATTGCTTGAGCCTCGTGGGTATATATATAGGAGTAAATGATCTACTTGGAGTACAAGTCAAGGTAGAATAGAATCCTACGCTATCCTATATTTCCTAATAGTCACGATACTCAACATCCCCCGCAGTCACAACGGTAGCGACGCAGACGGTGAGACTGGAGAAGAATCCGAAGGTGGAGCCGACGGACATCCCCACCACAGTCGTAACGGTCGACGCGTCACGGAAGTTGTGGCTGGAGCAAAACTGGCGAGGTTGCTCAAGCATGCCGATGTCGAGGTGGCCGAGAGCGTAGGATGGTGTAGCCGTAGTCGAGGTAGCCGTGCGAGGGGCGTCATGGTCGATGTCGAGTCGGGGTTGCCGGTGTCGAGGGAGCCGTCAGGAGCCGCGGGCGTAAGGGAGCGCCAGGTAGTCAGGGCGCAGTGGTGTGCCAGGTAGAAGATGACGTGGACGAAGCGTCGCGCCGGGTTTGCCAATCCCGGGGACACGTCGTGGACGAAGGCATGCGTCGGTGTTGCCAGCACCGGTCATGCATAGACAGAAGGTTAGTCGGTGTTGACGAGGCGCCGCACCAGGTTTGCCAAGCCCGGGGACACGTCGTGGACGAAGGCACGCGTCGGTGTTGCCAGCACCGGGCATGCATATACGGGAACCAGTACGACCTGTACGCCATGTCGGAGAGGCCAGCAGAGGAGGACTCGACGATGACTGCGGCGCCAATCGCGTGGGGTAGAAGGTGCTGACGTCGCCCGCGAGTGTCAGAGTAGATGAAGTGGTCGGGGAAGATGACGGCGACGCTGGCGATGAGCTGGTACTGGACGAAGACGAAGATGGGTCGGTGACGGCGGCGGTAGCCCGTGAAGGGCCACGTCGGTCGCCTGTAGAAGCGTGACGACGGCGGTGGCCTGGGAAGGGCCACGGCAGTCGCGTGTAGAAGCGCGGCGACGATGCTCGAAGTAGGCGAGAAGCCCAACAACATGACGAAGACCAAGCACGGACGGTGGCGTTCCCGCGCCTAGGAGGCGGCACGACGCATACCACAGAGTCGTCAACGTGCGGGGACGGCGAAGCGGACCGCGTGCCGCGGCGCTACGGCCAGGAGGGGCGCCACAGCGGCGACGCGCGTGTCAGGGCGACGACGGGGTCAACTTTGGAACGGTGGCGTTGACCGTGTGCCGCAGCGCTGCGGCCCGAAGGGACGACGCAGCGGCGACGTACGTGTCGATGCAACCGCGGGGACGGCCTCATGGCGGCGGCGTGGACCGCGTGCCGCGGCGCTGCGGCCCGAAGGGGCGACGCAGCAGCGACGCGCGTGTCGGTGCAACCGCAGGGAGAACCACGGGGCGGCGGCGCTGCAGCCCGAAGAGGCGACGCAGCGGCAGTCCGTTGCTCGATCGGTGGAGAGCGCACATGCTTGGGGACGATCTTCACGGGAACCGGTGAACGCACACGCAGACGACTGTACGGGTCGGCCGTGCGGCAATGGCGCGGATCACGGGCGAGCGGGTGATCAATCCGATCGCTCGCGAGGTGGAGGAGGCACCGCTCGGCGTGAGGAGTAGGGTGGGAGGCGGGTAGCGAAGAAGCCGAGCGGCCAATGCAGCGTCGACGCAAAGCGCCCACGGTGGAGGCTGGGTGGTGATGGAGGTGTCCCGTTCGGAGCTGGACGCCGGCGGCCGGCGCAAACCGACAGCTGGCAGACGCGCGGAGGGCAACCGTTTCGGGCCGCCGAGGCGCGTGAGGCCGCCTAGCGGTGAAGAGCACACGCAAACCGCGGCCGTGCAGGCCGCAGCGTAGCACGAGAGGCCGCCATGTCGGAGTAGAGGCGCGCGAGGGTCGACGGCGGCGGCGGGCGACGCAAGCCGATCTTAGATCGGAAAAACCAAAAGAAGAAAACGACGATCAAAACGACCGGCGAGAGAGAAAACCCGGATCAAAGGATCGGGAAAAAGACTCTCTAGAGCAGCCAGTCAACAGAACCGGCGGACGAACCCTAGGTACGGGCGGCGCGGCCCCCGGCAGAGATCATGGAGATCGACCTCGCCGGGGGCGCGCGGTGCAGAAGCGGCGGTGGCTAGGGTTTAGGATCGAAGTAAGGCTGATACCATGTAGGAGGAATAGAGAGGGATTGGTGGAATCGTTGATTGTATTGCTCAAGCCTCGTGGGTATATATAGGAGTAAATGATCTATTTGGAGTACAAGTCAAGGTAGAATAGAATCATACGCTATCCTATATTTCCTAATAGTCACGATACTCAACAGATTGGAACTCCTTAATCATTTGGAAGCAAGCTGGATGAACGACAACTTAATCATTTATTAAGCACGAAATAAACAGCACATGTTACTAATCATCCAACAGTCAACGTGTTCACATGGCATTCGCTCGTCTGACAAAGAAAAGAGAAACATCGGGTACACTCTCGGTCGCTCGTTCCCATTCTCTCTGAAGATACTAGAATATATAGACGAAGATTCATGACTTGGCGTTGAAATTAATGGTCTGAGACAGTAACACCACCGGGGAAGTACATAGAGTGGTCGTCCTTGATCGTTGCTGGGTGGACTGAAAGTGACCAACTTCAAAACTTTGTATTTTGCTAGCTGGTGTCCTGCCATTTCCTCAACTGAAAACAACACGCCTGAAGTGGCATTGTGAGCCCCTTCTAATGTTTTAAAAAATGTGGAATCCTTGGTTACATAAAACCATGGTTAACTGTCCATCGCTCGTTGAAATAAGCGTCCAGGACAGCACACATCATCGGAAGTACATAAGAGTAGTCGTCCTTTCAAGTTTTCTCGCCTGGATGTCGATCTGGAACTCTGGATGTAGGCAGCCTATTCTGTCTTTTTATTTTGTTGCCTCGAGTAGTATATGTCAGTGAAGAATAATAGGATTGTCTTGTATTTCAAATTTTCAATACTCTGATCAATGTGACATAGCTATGCTAATACGCTTGTTAAACAAAAAGAGGGCGGCGATTTGGCTCCTGGAGAAGGATGAACAGTAAAAATCGCTGAAAATGTCAAAATACAATATTCCCTCAGATTCGGAAATAGTTTCGGGAGATGCACGACTTTGTACTACCGCAATACGTTCACCAAAACTTAAAACGGAACAGAGGGAGTAATAAAATGATTTTATTTGACGACATACAGGACCATGTCTTTTATGTATGTGTACCCAAAAAGTTAGCAAGTCTTTAAGTACCAAATTTCTGTTTTGCACGGGCCACAAATGTTGTCTTTCCAAAAAAAATCTTACATGCGCATATTGATCACGGACATGTACAAGTGCAAATTAGAACTAACATATATAAAAAAATTATTTTCTCAAGAGGGAGCGCATGCTTTTTGGGGGAGGAGAGAGGGGGAGGAGAGAGGTAGCATATTTTTAAAAAAGCCCTGATTGTGAGGACTCTGGGTTAAACAAAGCACCAGCCACTGGCAATTTAAAAATAGCATCACAATCAGGGCGAGGAAGAGCAGGGAGGAGAGAGGGGGAGGAGAGAGGTAGCATACCTTGATGGTGACCTGGTGCACGTAGCAGGGTCATAGTGCTCACTGGATTGGAGCCGAGGACGAGCTGTAGCTGGAGGGGAGAAGGGGGGTGGCCGGAAGAGGAAATAGTGGCTGGGGCGGAGGGGAGGTGGTGCGGAGGCTGGAGGTTGCTGCTGTTGGTGGACGCTTCAGGCTAGAACTTCGCCACGAGGACGCCATAAAAACCTTAGAGGAGCTTCTTCCTCCACTTGTGTACTATGTTATCAGATCAATAGTCTTTCTTTCTTGCAGAGTGCATGTCTCAAGCAAGTCATCATTCTTTAGGAATTACTTCAGTTGTAACATGAATTATATTTTATGTTTCTTATACTCCACTTGGCTGTGTGCAGCGTTACTGAGCCCCATGCAGTATACACATTGCAAACCAAGCCGCACACCAGTTGACGCTGTCGCTGGGAGCACCTTGCAGATTTACTCCATCAAAGTCTCAACAAAAGATGACACCAAGTGGCCGCTGTATGTGTATGGAGTGGTCGCGGCCCGGGACTCTGTGGACCGTCAGCGCAACCCTATTTTCATTCGTACAAGGAACTACTGCCAAGTTCTCAGTAAAGATGTATGTATGCTGTTTATGGGTCTTAATTTTTTTGTTTGTCGCCTTCATATAATTGTTGATTAGTTAACGGCAAATTATGATGTTTGCAGGATCCATTTCTGCGATTAACTGGCCCTATTCGCGCCATTGTGTCGATGGGTACTGTTTACATTGAAACCGAACTAAAAGCGAAGGATGGAGAAAAATCAGATATAGAATTGGCCAGCACAGTCGTTGACTCCTACAGTGGTGACCTCTCTACCTCCCTCGCTGACAACAAAGTTTGCACAATAGAGTTGTGTTTTGAAGAACTCAAACAATCTGTTCAGGCTACTATCGTTAGTGTTGTTGTTAAAAGCAAACCAGGCTCGGTGCCTTTTCCATATGGCGGAAAAATTCTGTGCTGTTCACTACCTTGTAGTGGTAATGGAGATTTTGCTGGGATCCATCAAGGCAAGCTGTGGTATTTGATTCAGCAGATGGAAAATTGATCAAGGATAGAGCTGGCCACCTTGATTTGTCAAGGCGTGTCTTTTCAGTGGAACTGAAAGGAAATCTCCAATTCCATATATGGCCTTATTCACAATCAGGCTCTGTTGAGATTGATGTTCAGGTCCTCCTCTTCAAACCCAGCAAATGGAACATAACTAAAAATGCATGTTCCCTTGATGATGGCTCGGATGTGGAGATAACTGTTGCGTGGTCTCTCATTCCATCAAAGATGTTATTGTGAGGAATACATACTCGTACCTGTTGAAGATGCTGGATGTGAGCGTCTCGTGCATGCCATTGGTACTCGAGTTATGTAACCTTTTTGGTAATATCAAGCTGTGAACATTTCTTATGATGGACATGTGAAATATTGTCAATCAATTGTGGTATGCTTGTCCTATCATGGCAGTGCTAATTCGTTGGTCACCTTATACTCTCTGATGACATGTGAACTATTGCCAACAATTGTGGTATGCGTGCTATCTACTAACCCCGTTCCGGAACGTTGTCGTGGTTTTATTTCAAACTTTAACTAGCATGTTATCTTTCTGGACCGATTTTTGTCTCATTTTACTTACACCCTGCTGACTATATGTCTGATCAAACCATTACCGCCCAAGACCTTTTGGCAGGCGTTCAAAATAAGAACACGCAAAACAAAGGCGCCACATTCACTGAGACAGAGGGAGCACTTAGCAAACAGTTACGAATAATTAGTTGCACTGACTGAATTTTTCTCTTTGATACTACACATATTTTTGGAAAAATGTCAAGTAAGAGCACCACAACTAAATTCACGGTGCTCTGGAGTCTCGACCCACGCACGCGACCGCCGCCGCCACCATTTTCTCCAGTGCCGCTTCTCTCCTCCGCCAACCCTTCTTCCTCTTGCATATCCCTGCAATGCTGCTCCATTGAAACCGCCTGGGATAGCCTCTGCCGCCGCTGACCCTGCACCCAGCGCCGGCTCCTCCCTCTCCACCAACTGGGCTACCTTGTCGACACCTCCGTCCTCACCGGCACAGGCGGGATCAGGTGCCCCTGGCCTCCCCTTTTCCTCCCTCCCCTATCCTCACAGTTTATGTGCCTCCCGTTTTAATTATGACATGTTATTTAGGATGATAGATTGTCTAAAACTATTAAAATTCAGAGTTCTGTTCTAAGATGAATGTGCTACCAAAATCCTTCCTTCTACTTGAATGCTTTCCATATGTTGAGGTGTGACCTGGATGGCTTGGATTTGGGTACAAGCATCAGGTGCCAAAAGGGATTCTAACTTTGGTTTCTATGCAATTAATTCAGTTCAGGTATGTTTCTTAGTGACAGATTACTCTGTGAGTTTCAGTATCGAAACATGCTTTGGTTAATTTGGCACGAACTTGATGAAACGTTTCTGCATTGTTCTTAATCATACGGTTCAATCCTTCGAACCTGTATGATGTTTTACAGAACTTAAAGAAGAAAAATGAAAAACTTGATATGCTTACTAAGACTGGTTGGTGCTGACAAAAACATTGTTTGGTGATACTCAGATGTCTGCGACCGGGCTTCTTAAATGTAATGCTCACATCAGTTCCATCCAACCAAAGATTGTCAATCTTTATTAGGTCTCCTGTTCTAGAAGCTTTAGCGCCCTCTGTTTGATGACAAAGCACATCATGTAACACTATATGCCAAATATGATTTACTTTTGCAATTGGCAGCATTCAATAATAGTACTACCTCCGATCCATATTAGTGGGCACAACTTTGTCTAGATACACATGTATCTAGTCTAAATACTTAACTAGATACATATGAATTTAGACAAAGCTATGCCCACTAATATGGATCGGAGGGAGTATAAGATTTTGCATTTATAGATTCTTACGAATTTGAAATTACCAGGCATGGAAAAGCTTGTGACCTCAACAGTTGGGAAATCGACAAACATCCTTTGGCATGAACTATCCAATAGGGCAGCCTGAAAGGCAGAAAGTGCTAAACCAGAAGGGCGGTGTTGTCTGGATCACTGAAACTTTGGAGCCTGTAATATTTGCAATAAATCTTAACATCTACTTCAGCAAAAAGCACATTAGCATGCCCACTGAGTCGCGAGCTGTACTCCAGGAGGTCATCTGACCTACATTCTAAATGGTGACAATCTCAGGAATGGATTGAACAGAGACCTCAGTTTTGAAGCAAAGGACCGTGCTGAAAATATACATAGAGTAGGTATGTATGCTTGGTTCCGAAATCTATGGCTGTTTTTTCCTTGCAATTTTACCATTTCTAAATATGCTGTATCCTACTATTCAGGAGACGTAGCAAAGCTATCTGCTGATGTTGGTCTGATCTGCATTGCTAGCTTGATATCACCGTATAGAAGTGATCGAAGTAGTTGCCGCATTTACTACACAGTTCATCATTCATTGAGGTGTACTTCGTCTGATTTTAGAACTACTTCAAACCATCTACTCAATCTTTAAGTAAGATAACCGGTACATAGGAGTATATTTGTGCAGGTGTTTCTGAATGTCCCACTTGAAGTTTGCGAAGATAAGGATCCAAAAGGCCTGTACAAGCTTTACTGTTTTGTCAAAATAAATGGTAAAAGAACGCAACGGACTACCATTTTTGCTTACCTTTGCAAATCTTACTTTGGCAGTCATCTACATTGTTTACTGGAAAGATGATCCTTATGAACTACCTTCTGATTGCGAGGTTAGCACAAAATCTTGAACACCTGACAAATCATAGTAGCATGCATGCCCATTTTCTTTACTTATGTGTTTTCACAGGTAACAAAAGGGTGACAAATCAAGAACCAGACTGAGTTCCAAACTTAATATTCTATGTTTCAGTATCATATTTGTTGAATAATATTTGTTATAGTTTTCTTGATGGCTCGTCTCCTTTTGTCCAGTCTCTTTTGGTTACTCTGCTTTTCCCATATAGAGTTTCCATTAGCTTGTCAGGCATGTCACTTTAAGTGTGGATGGAAATACTTTGGCTAACATTTTTTTACAAAACTTTATTTCTCCTGGCTGCTGAACAGAAAACAGAAATATGAAAAAGGAAAGCTAAGCGAGAGGGTAGCCAAACTATCTGGTGGTGTTGCTATCATTCAGGTACTTCTGATGTTCCACACTGAGATACCTATGGATGTACTAGGCTGTACTCCCTCCGTCCTTGAATAAGTGTACTTCTAGATTTAGTACTCAGTCAATTTTTAAAAAATTGACCAAATTTATAGAAAAAAGTAGCAACATATACGACATTGGTATATTTGTAAAATTCATTTCCAGATGAATCTAGTGATACTACTTTAATGTCATAAATGCGGGTACTTTTCCCTATGAAGTTGGTCAAAAATTAATAAATTTGACTTACCCCTAAAATGTAGAAGTACACTTATTCGAGTACGAAGAGAGTATTAGTAGAATATGACAGCTATAAAACGATACATCTTGGTAATGAGCTTATGGAAAAGAAACTGTTGGTTGATGACCCACTGAATGCAACAAAGGTTATGCTTTCTTCTGGGTCATGTCCAATTGATATTTTGAATTTGTGTACCTCTGTGCTCTCAATCAGAGAGGCATCTGATGTACTGTAGCATCGTGTTGGTTTTACTTTTACAGAAAATTCCATGTAATTGCTTGTTACATAAGTGCTTGCTTTTGGTGCAGTTGGCTGTCGAGGAAGTTATTGTTTTTGTTGGTGGCTGTACCCTTTTAAGGCTTGCATCAAAAGTTGATGCCATGAAAGATACAGATACCATTGAGAATGATGAACAGAAGGTATGAAAAAAGCGAATTAGATTCTCTTTCTTAAGGCTTCAGTATTGGAATGCTATGTCTGGTTCAGGGTGGTCTTGTTGGTCAACTCTAATGGCGATGAGATGCAGGGCAGGAGCGAGAGTTCTCTGGAACATCAACTGTGTCTTTTCCATTGATTCTCACTGCAGTATATACATTAGTCATTTACAAGTAGCCCCTTCACATATTTTCACATACTAACTAAGTCCCTCCAACACTCCCCCTCAAGATGGGGCAAATATATTTATTAGCCCCATCTTGTTACACAGGTTTAAAAATAAACCTACACTCACACCCTTCGTTAATACATCAGCACACTGGTCTCCAGTTCTAACAAAATATATTTGAAGTGTTCCTTCATCGAGCTTCTCCTTAATGAAATGCCGGTCAATTTCTATATGCTTCGTTCTTTCATGCTGAATTGGGTTGTTTACAATGTTGATTGCTGCCTGATTATCACACTTAAGCTTTATTGGACCTCCTCTGAACAGTCTAAGTTCAGTCAATAATAACCGAAGCCATAATAACTCACATAATCCGGATGCCAAGGAGCGTAGTTCTGCTTCTGCTGTGGATCTGGATACCACGCTTTGTTTTTTACTTCTCCAACTCACCAAATTTCCTCCCACAAACGTACAATATCCTGAGGTAGACTTTCTATCATCTAAACAGCCAGCCCAATCAGAGTCTGTATATCCCTCGATTTCCATGTGCCCATGGTTTGAGAAAAGAATTCCTTTTCCTGGGCACCCCTTAAGATATCGCAGTATTCTATTTACTGCATTAAGATGAGCTGATCGAGGATCATGCATATATCTACTTACTAGGCTTACTGCATATGCGATGTCAGGTCTAGTATGGGATAGATAAATTAATCGTCCCACCAATCTTTGATACCTCCCCCTATCAACAGGTTCCCCTGAGGTGGCTGTAATACGAATGTTCGGTTCGATTGGTGTTGCGGCAGGTTTACTTTCAAGCATCCCAGTTTCAGCAAGAAGATCAAGTACATACTTTCTTTGAGAAAGATGAATACCTTGAGTTCCATAAGCGACCTCGATTCCAAGAAAGAAGTGAAGAAAGCCAAGATCTTTAACCTCAAATGACTTGGCCAACATCTTCTTCAAGCTTTGTATCCCCTCATCATCATTTCCTGTTATCACAATGTCATCAACATAAACCACCAAAATAACAACTTTACCTTGATGATGCTTAAAGAAGAGAGTATGATCAGCATTGCTTTGTTGAAAGCCCAAGGAACAAACTTCCTTGCAAAACCTACCAAACCAAGCTCTCGGTGACTGCTTCAGTCCATAGAGTGATTTTTTTAATCTACACACCTTTCCTTTTGTTTCGGGCCCATTAAAACCAGGTGGAATTTCCATGTAGACTTCCTCATGCAGATCTCCATGAAGAAAAGCATTCTTCACATCTAGTTGGAACAAATTCCATTTGTTATTTGCTGCTGCTGAGATTAGGGCTCTAATGGTGCTCATCTTTGCAACTGGGGCAAATGTTTCGTCATAGTCCACCCCATATGTTTGGCTAAACCCTCGTGCCACGAGTCTTGCCTTATACCTCTCTACTTTTCCTTCTGGTGTTTGCTTTATGGTGAACACCCACTTGCAGCTTACCACTTTCTTACCAGCAGGGAGAGATGTAACTACCCAAGTATTGTTTTTATCTAAAGCAGCCATTTCCTCCAGCATGGCTTGCCTCCACCTTGGGTCTTGTTTAGCCTCATGCCAATCACGTGGTATAGGTACAGCAGAATCCAAAGATACTAAAAAATACTTGTACTGGGAACCCAAGGATGCATATGACACATAATTTGAAACATCATATGGAGATAGCTTTGATGGTAGTTTTCCAGCAGTAACACGAGGCTGCTTTCTAATAGCAATAGGAAAATTTAGATCATCATGTGGACAAGAAAGCGTACCATCATACAAGTCTGAAGTGTGTAGGTCCGAACCATGTGTATCTGCATGTTCTTGTGTTTCTGTATCACCCCTCGGTGGACTAGTTTCTTGCCCCTGCACTTGCTCCTCCTCAATTCTCTTTCTCCGTGTATACACTTGAACTTCTTTTTCCTCATTTGGTTTTGGCCATCCAACAACATCGTTTGATTCCTCTTGTTGCTCCCCCTGCTCCACTTCTTGCCCTTCATCTATCACACCCACATCATCTCCAGGTATCACTCCAACTATCATCTCTTCTGATGTCGCACCACTGTCTTCTCTTCTCTCATCTCCCCCTGTCCTAAGAACTCCATCTGAGCTATCATCATTGAACAAATCAGGGAACACATCAGTTAGGTCGGTTGGTTCCCCATAAAATGGTATATTCTCCCAAAAAGTAACATCCATGCTAACAAACATTCTCCTCTCTGATGGACACCAACATTTATAACCCTTTTGCTTACTAGAGTACCCAACAAATACACACTTTAAAGCCCTCGGATCCAACTTACCAACAGTCGGCCTGTGATCTCTTACAAAGCATACACATCCAAACACCTTTGGTGGAACGACATAAGTTGTTTTTCCAGTTAAACATTCTATAGGTGTTTTATAACCAAGTACCCTTGATGGCATCCTATTTATCAAGTAAGCTGCAGTCATCACTGCTTCACTCCATAGGAATTTGGGAACATTCATTTCCACCATCAGACACCGAGTAACTTCTAACAGATGCCTATTCTTTCGCTCGGCTAGACCATTCTGTTCTGAAGTATCTGGACAAGTAGTTTGATGAATAATGCCAAAGCTTGACAAATATTCATCAAAGAGCTTGTTCACATACTCTGTACCATTATCTGTGCGAAAGATCTTCAGCCGGGCATTGTATTGATTCATAACCAAATTATGAAAATCTCTGAAGCATTCAAACACATCATTTTTGTTCTTTAGCACATATAACCATGTTGTTCTAGTGCAGCAATCAATGAAAGTCACAAAATAACGATAACCATTGATTGATGTAACTCCACTAGGACCCCAAACATCAGAATGTATAGTCAGAAAGGGTACTGCACTTCTATTATCAGATAACAAGTAGGAACTTCTAATATGCTTTCCAAACTCACAAGCATCACATACCAACTTTTCCTTATCAATCTTATTAAAGAGACTAGGATAAAGTTTACCCAGAGTGATAAAGGACATATGTCCTAGCCTGCGATGATGAAGAAGAAATTCTTCCAATGGAGACCGGGGCAGCACAGCAGCAGCCATAGGTGCCATATCATCATCCAAGTAGTATAGACCATCTTGCATAATTCCTGTTCCAAGGACTTTCCATGTCCCAAGTTCCAGAAACAAACACCATGTTGGAAAGAAAACTGCAGCACAATTAAGTTCTTTTGTAATACAGCTGATAGATAATAGATTAATTGGGAACGAGGGAACATGTAAAACAGATGAAAGAGACATATTAGATCCACACATGACAGTCCCTGATCCCATAATAGCTTGGGTAGAGCCATCTGCCAACTTCACATCTTGCCCCATCACATTAGGTGCATATTTTGAGAAGTCCTCATAGGATCCTACCATATGTCTTGATGCACCAGAATCAATTAACCATGGTCGATCACAACTTACAGTTTTAGAAACATTGGTCCACGGACCAGCAGAAACGGGCGCCTCCTTTGAAGAATTTTCAGTCGAACTCATCTTCTTAAACCACTGCCACTTCACCATATCTTCTACAGTCATCCTCACACTCACAAGCTGTGTGGTTCCACTATCACCAGCTGGTCGTGTAACTCCACAAAGATTGCATATTCTGCGAAAAGCAAAATTTACATTTCCACAGTTTACATTTGGACACAGCCAATCTCCATCTCTCTGCCATGATTTTGCAGTACTACCACCACACCCTTTAGCTCTACATAAACCATTATCCCTTTGCTTACCAATCCCAGAAAACCGAGCCTGATATTTGCCGTCCATAGCACTGCAAATTCCCTGCAGGTTAGAGTCTCTACTCCTCTGCCTTTTATCTTCAGAACCTGAACTCTCTTCTTTTCCTCAAGTTCAGACCACTACTCGTACACCTTTTCTTCTCCACAGAACAACACCACCTACAATTCCCTTCCACAGATACCTCACAGCTTCAGCTTCAAGCACGAGCACAAATTGACTTCAATTTTTTTCCTTCACCTTCACTTCACGGGCACAACTGCACAAGCACTTCTTCTTCAACCTTGTTGCCGCACCAAGCCAGCAGCGCTCAGCCTCTCCACCTCCTCTCGCAGAGTACCAGCCTTCCCACTCTCCTTAAATCTTTACCTCAAGCAGCCTGCTTTCTTCCTTCTCCAGGCCCGCGGCCACCTCCACGCGCCGCCCTGCTGCAGGCGAGTATCTCCTAACCTGGCGCTCCTCCGCGCCTCTCTCAGCGAGCCTACTTCTGCACCTCAGGCAGCCCCTCTGAAATATCCAGAGAGAACCTTCCCCAAGATCACCAAGACAGCCACCCACCGGATCAAGTAGCAGACTACCTCGCCGGCGACCTCGATCCAGCCGCCGCCGTCGCCGCCGCCGCAACAAACGACCCCCAGCTCTCCTTCTCCACCGGCAGCGACTTGGTGACTTCAGCACACACGTCGATGCAGCGATTCGCCGCCGTGCTCTGATACCATGTTGGTCAACTCTAATGGCGATGAGATGCAGGGCAGGAGCGAGAGTTCTCTGGAACATCAACTGTGTCTTTTCCATTGATTCTCACTGCAGTATATACATTAGTCATTTACAAGTAGCCCCTTCACATATTTTCACATACTAACTAAGTCCCTCCAACAGGTCTTTTCTTTCATCAAAATGAGTTTATTGTCTCTGCGCCATTTCAAGGTCGGAGCTGAAATTCTTCAGAAGTCCTTGAGTTCTCCACTAAAACTGATCGTGAACAATGCTGGTGTTAATGGCTGTGTGGTTACTGAAAAGGTTCGGACTCAAATATTTTATTGATTGGGAAGAAGCCAGCATGGATGTATATATTTGTCTAGGTTGCTGGGATTCTCTATCGGGCAACAAGCTGTCAAGATACTGTATTGATACATGTAAGAGTGAGCCAGAAATTCTACATAAAATCATCTATTGTCAATGCATTTTATCCTGTATGTGCTCGTGTCCAGTAAGGTCGGGCTTTATGAGTTTTCATCCATGCACTATTTTTTCAAATCTGGAAATTTTTCTGTGCTATTCATATAAAAAGGCAAAGTTACAGTGTTGCAGCGGCACTAGGTAGAATTGTAGAAATATAGGTGAACAATGTCATTGACAGAGTAGTCGTGTTTATGCTCTTAAATTAAGTTTATAGATGGATGCTAGATTGAGTATGCCTGGTGCGGTGAAGTACCACACCATACCTTTTGCTAGGTGAACCAAACACCCCACTGTTTGCGGTTGGGCAAGCTGCAAGCATCGCTGGGCGCCACGTTGGGCCGGATCATCCTGGTCTACTGGGCCGAGCAGAGAGACATATATATAGAAGCCCTCGTGCGTCCAGAGAAAGAGCGTCGGGGGACACTTCCCATAGAAACGAAAAAGAGCGGCGGCGGCGGCGGCGGAGAAGAACGGACGAGGAGGGTGGTGAGGACTGTGCTATGGCTGATGTCGCGGTGACGAGGGAGGGCGGTGAGGACCGTTCGATTGCTGATGTCGCGGTGCTCATGGAGCTGGTTCTCCTCCGGATCGAGGCTCGCGAGAAGATTATCGCTCTGTTAGGACGTCTCAAGGATCGTCGGGAGTATCTGTATAATCTGTTCAAATTGAAATCGGATATGTACGATTTGTTGGAGAAGGCCTTGCTTCTAGCCGACACCGACACCTGTACCAGCAGGAAGGTCCGATCTTTGCAGTTAAAGAGGATCCGAGATTTGCAGTTAGAGAGGATCCGAGAGTCGCAGGCCGAGAGAAGGAGTGCAATCCTTCGGGAGGAGTTCGAATGGCACCAGGCACAGGCCGATAGCGAGAATGTAAGTTCAGGGAGATGCTGCTAAGTACCTACAAGTCGGTAGCCAGATCGAGAGAGGTGCCAATGGGAAGCTTTCAATTGGGCTCGATCTCCTGCCTGTTCGATCAGATGTGGGTCAACACGCGTGAGCTTCCGCTGTTCTCACCAGAAGCAAGATTCTTAGCCACATCAATGCTTACTGATAAGACATTGGTGGAACATGTATCCAAACTGCAATTGTGTTACAAAGATATTAAGTGGCTTTGTAAATGGGTACGTGAATTCGCCAACAGATTGCAACGGATCAAGAAGGATGATGTTATGGGGACAAAGATGATGATTGGGGCGGAGAGGGAGGAATTCCTTTTTGCTGCTTACATTAGCAGATGGGAACAAGTTCACAGGCGCAACATCAACATCAACTTTAACGATTCTAGTAAGTATACACAGCCATATTGATTCTTCCTGCAAATGCAAGTTCACATACAAATATGTAGATAGAAACCTTAGAGAGTGGTCAGAGAATGTTATGCTAAAAGGGGAGCAAGGGAATCATATAGTTAATTCACTGACCTATGTGCCCCCGCAAAAAATGAAAGAAATTTCACTGACCTATGTGCTTGGCATCTCTCAATGGAGACTATACCGGTTATAACTTAGTGTAACTGCTTATCTTTATCAATCTACTCAAAGACCTTCCCTCTCTGTTACCGTTGCTATACATTTTTGTCGGATTTATTGCACAAATGCCATCATGTCATGTCAGTTGAAATAGGAAATTTTATACAAGGACCTTTCTTGCTTGGTTTAACACATGCCAAATCCTTTTGCAAAATGACTTGAATTAAGAAAGTTGCTGTGATACATGTTGGACACACCTTCAGAGCCCTAGTAATTTCCTTCTGTTCTGCATGTTGTGCACCCCTGTACGCCATCTAACTAGTGGCAGGAGGGTACTTGGTGTGGAGTAATCCACATTTGTTGTGAGTTCTCTGCCATGTTCTTTTAAAAAAACATAACATTTGTAATTGCTTCAGTTCTTCTCTATGTTGACTGCCATGTTTCTTGTCCTTGGTTGGCAAAAGTAGTTATTTTAAAGTATTCTTACATGCCCATCTCTGTTGTTTTACTGTTGGCACTGGTGGTAAATATCGTGCCGCGTCTCTCTAGTTGGCATGAACTTGGCCTAGGATATTATTTGGGATGCGCAGAATGGTTGTTAGTTCTCTCTACTAGTAGAACATGACGTGGAATTACTAATGCCCATGTTTTAAGAATTCCTAATTTGAAATCATCATATCGCCATGCTTTGTTATTGTTGTTCTTTCTATTTGTTCAGCTTCCGATATTGCTTCCTTATGTGTTGCCCCAATTTGAAATTGTTTGGTAGTTTTGGGAATACATATTGCTAATTTTGTTGGACAATTTGTTTCTCAGTTGAAATATGACACAAACAATCTATAGCCAAGTTTTTTTTGTAATCTACCTTTTGTACCTTGTAGATTACGTCTTGTGTTTCATGTTTGATTTCTAATACATTTATTTCACTTGTTCACATGCAGCAACATTGAGCTCAATGCTGTTCACCCACTACATGCCAGGCCACCACCCATTATTTGCTGATCTCACGTGGACCATGCAGATCTTCTCCATCAAAGTCACAAAATTGGACGTAAAAGAATTCAAGTGGCCATTGGAGGTATATGGTGTGGTTGCTGTCAGGGACGCTGTGGACCATCGTCGCAACGTTCTCTTCCTTCGCACCAGGGATAACTGCCAGTTCCTCACGGAAAAGGTTCGTGTGGGTATTTTCCTGTTCTTTTTTCTCTTGTTGCCTGCTTTGTTGTTGAAAGACATTGACGGATGATACTGTTTGCAGGATTCTTGTTTGCGCTTGACTGGCCCGTCTCGTGCAATCATGTCTACGGACAAAGTTCATATTGAAATCCAACTGAAAGTGAAGGGCACAAAGAAGTTAAAAGACAGATCACTGATGACTAAAGCTTTTGCTTGTAGTGATGGTGCTGATGATGCTTCTAATACGCATTCCATCCATGGCTGCTTTTGCAAGATACAGCTACGCTGTGAGCATCTTCAAGAAGCAATCCAAGCAACTATCCTTAGTGTCCGTGTCAAAGATGGATCATTATTTCCTGCAGATGGTGTCAAAATCATTTGCTCCTCACTGTCTAAACAGGGTGCGGAAGGCAAAGCTGACCATGTTGTTTTGCTTGATCAAAAAGATGGAAAACTGACTGTAGATGAAGAGGGTTATTTGGATTTGTCGAGGCAAGTTGTTTCTGTAAAATTGGAAGGAAGTCTGAAAGTTGTCACAAAGACATTTCAAGGATCTAAGTTCATGAGGAAGGCCTTTGTTGACCTTGAACCCAAAGCCAGCAACATAAGTATAAAAGAATGTATCCTTGGTCAGTGCAAATTGGAGATAACAGTTGCTTGGTCCCTCATCGTTGATGACGAACAGGATATGTTGATGATGAGCTACACGAAGCCTTTCATGATACCTTCTAAGTTCCCGTTCATGAAACTGCTTGGATGATACCGAAGAGAAGACTTGTCGAAGATGGATGGCTACCTTGAAATTAATTCAAAGTTTGTCATATCATGTTCACTACTATTCCAGTGAACTTGTCTGCCTGCTTATGTAATATGATATGAGACTAGGCTGCTTATATTCTAGCCGTTCACCTATGTTGTTATTTCATAACAGTGATCTGTCGTGTGTATAGCATTTGGTAATCAATGGTGTGTACTGTGGTGTTATGCATGTTTGTTGTTTTAGTTGTGTTTACTTTGTTTGGTGTACCTAGCTTATTGTTGGAGTATCTTCTGGGTTTGCCTATGCTGAGAGAGTAGCGCTCTGTATTCGTCACTTGGTTATGGACACCTTTATATCAAGAAACTGCTGGTTGGAGATATAGCTTTTTGTTTTTGTTGTCAGTTTCTCTGGCGTTTAAACCGTGAGTGACATGGCGTTTAAGCAGTTGAGCTTATTTTCTGGAACCTTACCGGCTCTTTATGCCACTAAGCATTTGTTAGGTGTAAATAAGCAAGGTGCTTAGTGAGGTGATTACAAAAATAAACCAAGCATTTCTCTAAGCACCTACGCTTATTTGTGTAGCAGAGGTGCTTAGCTAAGCATTTGTTAGGTGTAAATAAGCACCCGGTGTCTAACAAAAAACTGGTTTATTTTGCTAAGCACCTCTGTAAACACCTTGCATTGTACATGGCCTAACGCCTACTCCAGTAACCACTATCAGCATGACGATCCGTAAGGCTAGCCCTAGCCCAGCATGCACTTTCGGCTATCACTCATGCAACTAGTTAAACTGATAATAGTAACTTGCGTGTACACAGCCGCAGCCTAGTTCCACTAACAGCTGACCTGAGCTAACAAGCTAATCAACTCATCATCACCACTAATCACCATCATCATCCAGATATGAGTTAATCCAAGGGTTTACGTTTAGCCTGAACGGAGCGAATACGCTAATCCATCTCCATTGTCTTCTTTCCAAAAACCTATTAGGGCATTTTGCCTAACTGCCCCAAAACTATTGAAGACATTGTTTGAATTTTTTTATAAAATTTATATTTAATAAGCTAAATATTGGACAAAATGCACATTCATAAGATCTGCAATCATATAAACCTACAGATACCAAATCTGAAGTTCAACCAAATTAACATACAGCCAACATCACATTCAGTTATAACAGGAGGTTCATTCATCAATACACTGGCAATCATCTAAACTCAATCTGAAGTTCAGTCAAAAATAATGTACTGTCCACATCAAAATATACTGGACATTCAGTTGTAGCATCAATACATAAAGGTTCATACATCAATACAATGGCAAAATCAGAACATGCAGCATCAAATCCTGGACACTAGCTAGCTTCATCAACACCTGGAGGTTCATCTGGATATTACTATAAACTGACTCTGCCTCTGAACTTTCCTCACCACTTCCTGTACAGTGTACCCTGCAAATAAAAGTCATCACTACCAAATAGCAGTACACTAGAGCATTCTCATTTA
Organism: Poa pratensis; assembly: GCA_947311845.1. Lineage (NCBI taxonomy): Eukaryota > Viridiplantae > Streptophyta > Magnoliopsida > Poales > Poaceae > Poa > Poa pratensis. The sequence continues at coordinate 13,033,741 of CAMZMU010000010.1, forward strand.
CATTATGAATAACTACATTTATTTAGATGAGTAATCTAGCTGCCTTGTCTAAATTAACAGATGATCCTTTGTCTAAATTAACAGATGATCCTTTGTACATGATGTACACGAAAGATCAAAATAAGCTTCAGGTCTGCTTGTGGACGTGTTGCTTCAGGAAATGCAGGAGAGATCCTAGTTACTCTAATAGGTGTATAAAACTAGTGTAACTAGTGTTAACAGCAAAGGTCCCTTGCATAAGAAAGTTGCAAATTATAGCCAAATAGCTATCCGATCAATGTACAAAAGCAGTGAAAATACAGTAGAGTATCAATCGTACAACAAAACAAACATATAGAAGCATACAAGACTGCTTTGAGAGGGAGGAAGGAGAACCTGCTGACAAGATCAATCCCAAAAAGTTCCTTCATCTGACTGGCAGTAGGTTCATTGTCAAAGAAACCAAATAGTGTAAAATGTAATTGTCACCCATACACTCCACAAGTAATGCTAACATGATCAGTAACGCTAAGGTGACAAATCAAACGCATGACGATCTTTATACTGGAGCTCTTTTTCTAGTATTTCTTCATACGCTGTTGAAGTCAGATAATTAGAAGTACCATCTTGTAATTTTATAATACAATACATTTGCATTGAATATGACTAGCAAGTAACAATAAATATGAGGGCAATGGTGGATTCACTAGCTTAACCTAGACCTAAAAGGTTGATATCACAACGACACGCCAGCTTTAGAAGAGAGACTATGTTCGATCACCATTCACTGATGGACTAGAACGCAGGTCGTACTTCTTGCTTTTGTAGACTATTAGTTTGGTACCATTAAGATAGTCCTAGATAGTATCCTATAACTTTCAGACCATTAGTGATGCTCGCTACATTCTATTCTCAAATACTCTAAGCAACTGAGCCCAAAACCCTGCAGCTGAGAGATACGGTTTGGCCTAAGCATGATTGTAATAGATTGTAATACCAATAGTTACTACAATAAAATACCAATAACAGCATAAGGTATCCTTGCTGGCTTGAATAGAAGACCAAGGATATTAAAAACTGTCTTTATTCTAAGCTAAGTTGGATTGCCGAATAACACATGGATATCTATCAGTACTGGGATATCGGTGGCTTTCCAAAATCTTATCTGATATAGAATATTGAAAGGCCAATTTGGATTACCGAACCAACACATGGGATAAGAAACTATTCTTCCACCTGAAATTTACTGATGGATGGTATGACCGCATGAACTTCTTACCAAAGAAACAAACAATTGCAAAAGAAAAGGCTTCTCTACTATCTTAATTTTGTATACCGTCATACTACAATGATCGTGAGAACGAATTAAAACCACTAACTAGCATCCACATCACCCACCCAACACCCGATCATAGTACACGATTTCATTGCATCCGTTGCATGAAAACAGATCACAATAGACTTGAACATGATCAAAATTTTGTCCCAACATGTGAGCCCCGTAAGAGTATATCTTATCACACTGATTAACACGTTCAATACACAAAGTTCCATTCAAGGGTTTGAATGCATGTTCAGCTATGAGCATCTGTGTAGAATAAAGTAATACCAAATAAATAGCCATCACTGCGTCGCACATTCAGTTAACATCACAGATCTCTTTGGCACGAGGGCCGGTCACGGAGAGGAGGATCATACCTTGCGCACGGACACGAACACCGTGGTGTGACAGGGCGTGCACCGCGAGACGACAGACACCAGCTTCACCACCGCACCTTGACCTTCACAGCATCACCACCACCATCCCTGACCTCGGCCGAGGAGAGGAGCCGGGCGAGTCGAGCGGGACTATTAGTATAAACAGTCCAGCTGGTGAATATATTACAACAGTTAGCTACAGAAAAAACACTGAACTTAAAGAAATCAAAGAAAGATTTGGGGTTCAAGTCCTTTGATGTCATCAGAAAATTCAGCTTCAGTCAGGGGCTTACAGAACCAAACTCTCCTGAAACAAACCAGATCTCAGTGACAGTGTAGAAAAAAAAAGGAGCAACAAACAAACTACATAATTGCAAAAAATGATTAATAGGTAGGTAATGATGGGGCAATGAATTTGTGCCCAAACATATCCTCATTAGCACTGAGCACGAGCAGACATGAACATTGAGAAAAACACTACATAAAGAACAAGCTACAGTTTGTCTAGTGGAGCTGTGAATAATTATGCATGATCGGAATAACAAGAGTTAATTATAGAATAAGGAACATTCCCAGATTAATTATCCACAATTGCAAGATTAATTAGCCGCAGCTACCAAATTATCAGCTACAACAACCAGCATATGCAGACTCACATTGTGTAGCACGATAGCTTGGCACGACAGTCGTAGGGGGTGGCGGGGTAGTACGCGGTATTTCCTTCTACGGCCATGTGCATGCCGCCTCGTCGGCGTCGTTACCACATCCAGCAGCTTTGCTCAGCCAAGGGCGGCGTCACCATGTGATCACCACCCCCCTCCATGGCGTGCTCGTCCTCAAGGTGGTCAGGTTGATAAATTTTCTGAACCCAGCAATGAGTTCTTGCTTAGATGCCACAATGAGTGTCTAGAATCTGAATGTATTGTGCCTGAAATCTAGCTATCAATGACTTATATTAGGTAGAGCACGAGTCAGGATCAAATGTTGGTAAAGTTTGGAAGGACATGGCTGCTTCATATATTTTCTGCTGAAAATTAAGTACTCAGGACAGAGCAAATCTCCACACTGTAAGTTAAGAAGCAGATAGCATGCATGTATAGTACATCAAATTGGCCAACAATGTGCGTTGATCAGAAACAGTCATAACATTTCATGATGGACCAAATTGCTCCCACGCGTAAGTATATCCACCTATCCATTTATGCACATACATGAATAAACGATGGCGTACCGGCCTTGAGCGCGGCCTCAGCCTCTGCAACATTGCGTGCCATGGCCAGGATTAGCCACGGCGTGTTCAGCGCCAGTGACGGTGTTGGAGATGGGGGCGTTGCGGCCTCGGTGGCGTCCTGGAGGTCGACGTTGTCGATCCCCACGCTGGCTCGGTCCACGACGTGGAGCCGCCCGCGCGCCGCCTAGAACACCACTCGGGACACGCATGTGGCGCTGCGCACCACCAGCACGTCCACCAGCAATGGCACAGCTACTTCCAGCGGAGGCAGCGCCTAGCGCGTGCGGCGGTCATCTTCCCCGGCGAGGTCCTCGGAGGCGGCTCCGGCGAACCGAGCCGTGGTGGCTAGGGTTCCGTGGCGGGCTCGATTGGGCGCGTGTGGTGGCGAATCCGAATCGATGCGACGGGGAAATGGTGGAGGAGAGCAGGGCTGAGTCGCGCCGTCGACTGTCTGTGCGGTAGAAGTCCGGTGATGGCCGGAGCAGCGCCGGGCGGCAGTGGCGGCGGCGTCGCCTGGTGGGGAACGAGAGGAGAGAGTACGGGAGAGGAAGAGAGAGAGAGAGAGAGAGTTGAGAGAAAGGTAAGCGAGGGAGAGATGGGCCTACTGGGCCGTAATGCACAGGTCTGGCAGCATTCGTGTAGTTTGGAATCCAATTAATATTAAAAGTTAACTCTCAAAAAAATTAAAAGTTTGATAAACATCCTAATAATTTCAGTACATATATACTCTGTCCGTCCCAAAATAAATATGAATTTTGGGGGAATTTTAATTTTGTGCCCCAATAGATGTGACTTTTGAGGGCACTTTGATTTGTGCCCCAATAGGTATGATTTTTGGGGCCACTTTAACAAAATGCCCTCATAGTTATAACTTTTGAGTGCAATTTGATCAAACTGCCCCAAAAATCCATATTATATATTGTGGCATATTAACTAAGTGCCTCCTAAATAGAACTTTCGGGGCTGTTTAAAAAAATGCCACTACCAAAACGCCCCGATATCCCTGTCATCCACTAGTGTAGAGGGCGAGGGTGAGACCAGGCGGTGGAGGCAGGAGGTCGGGCGGCTCGTCGGAGAGAAAGGGGATCGGACCGCTGCTTAATCATTGACTTCCCGTTATTTATTTATATTTATTAGTATAGGGACCGCATGGAGCCCAGTCGATAGTCGATGTGCACATCTTCCCTAACTCCGACGAGGTCATCTTCCTCAACTCTGGCGCCTTGCCGCAGCCACAGCCGTGCTCGCGGACGACGCGTTGCCGCAATGCATTGTGCCCTTGTCGCCCCGCTTTGCCCCGAGCTCCTCCTCCGCTAGTCCGCCGCCACCCAGTCATCCCTCTAAACCCCGCCTGCCTCTTCTCTGGCACCGGCGAACCCTCGCAGCCCCGTGTTGAGTCACTCCTCGCCTCCGCCGCGACTGCGGCGGCTCCGGCTTGGCCTGACGTTGACGTCGCCGCGAGGAAGAAGACTAGTGCATCGCACAAATCTTTGCGCGGATCGGGCGGCTGGATCAGTCGACCGAGGACTTGATAGTTCTCAGTCTACAAAGAATTAGCAATTCCATTATTAGTATTATTTTGTTTTTGCCACATAGGACTGACAGTGGGCCAGCTTGGTTAGAAAATTTGTTATTCCATTAACGCCGTGCCACGTCATATCTGACGAAGGAGCCCACCTGACAGAAAACTTGTTAGCAAGCTTAAAGCAAAAAAAAATAGTGCTATGGGTTACTACCCGGTCCAAAGATGATAGTCATGTGTCATTTTTCAGTTATATTAGTTTTGTGAGAAGTCAGTCTAAACTGTCACAGTTTTCTTTCATTTTCTCCCGAAATTACAGTCCAAGTCCACGTCCTGGTAAATCAGCATTGCCACGTGGCCTGACGATGCGCCGTTGTTAACCTCAACGTCTTCGAGGATCTTAGCGAGGTTGAAGTCGGGGAAAACTTGCCTATTGCAAGGTGGTTAGGTGAGTGGTTGTACCCCAACCCAGCACAGTTCATATCCTGTTTGACACAAACGCATGTGTTTCTCATTTAGGTGGAATATTTTTCAGTGGGAGACGATGTTCCCGTTGACACCGAGACGCTCGTGGTGACTTCGTCAATCTCAAGACACAAGCGCCGGCTAGTTTTCGGAGGTGCTTCATAGGGATAGGCTGTGCGTGTGAGCTTTCATAGGGGTTAGTGTATGTGGGTGTATGTGAGAGTATTATGGTTTGCGAAAAAACAAAAAAAAAGGCTGAAGTCGGGAAGGCCTCGTCGAGGAGGACATTGCTCGACTTCACGTCGCCGTGGAGGATGGGCCGGTCGCCGCACCTGTAGGCTGTAGTGGAGGTACTCTAGACCCCGACCCGCCCCCACCACCACCTCGTATCAATCCGCCCACCCGAGCCCCCCGCCGACGAGCTTCCGCGCCGCGGGCCCATCTAGCCGCTCGTACAGGCTGCCGCCGACGAGCTTCCGCGCCGTCCTCGCTCGTCTCGCTGCACACAGCAGCTTCACCACGTTCACGTGACGGATCGAGCTAAGGGACCCCACCTTCGCCTCGAACTCCTGGCTCCGGACCAACGACGCCGACTAACACAGCATGGCGGCCGTGGCTGCGGCGGTGCTCGAGGCGGTGCGGGTGCGCGTGGTGTGCTTCACCGACAGGCAACACGATGGTGCCGGTGCCGAGCTTCACGCGCTACAAGTTGCCGGACCCGCCGCTGCCGATCAGGACCATCAGGTTCTCGTCCCGCACGCTGCACACGATCTCGCGCTCGTCGAACGCGAGCATCCTGAACGACTTGATGTTCCACGAGCCCTTCTTCGCGAACAGCTTGCCGCCCGCCATGGCCTCCGCCTCTTCTGTCTACGCACGGTACAAGCGTTGCCTCTTGATGAATATCGCCATGCCGAGGACGGCCAGCACGATCGCCATGCCGGCTAGGAGACAAGTGACGAGCGTGCGGGCGGTGCTAGCCGTCGGGCCACCGCCCACCGGCTCCGGGAGAGCAGCGGCGGAGGAGGCCGGCGCCGTTGGGGGCGCACAGACCGAGCCCGTCGAGCCGGTTGTCAATAGGCTCAGTTAGATCAGCTTCAGCGCAGCGAGGATTTTCTGGCAGGGCGCCGGACAGATCGTTTCTCGATACGTCCGTGCTAGGCCAAGCACGCGCCTAGGCTCGCCGGGATGGCTCCGGTGATCTCATTGCCCGCCATGTTGATGCTATCAAGAATTCAAGATAAACGAGCCTCCCAATGCTGGTGGGGATCTCGCTAGAGAGCTACGACGTCAGCGTGTTCCCGGCGTCGCGAAATTGGTGAGCAACGTTGCGTTCCTGATGCCGTTCCCGATGCCACCGGTGAACGGATTCGCCAGAGAGCTCGTTTTTGCTGACCCGGGACCTCAGCAGCGTCTTGCAGCTCGCGTAGCTCTCTGGGATCGCGTCGGAGAACAGCATGGTGCCGCGCATGCATATCTCAATGGCGCCCGTGGGCGCGTTAGTCGACACATCGATGAAGTTGAAGTCCAAGTAGCTGCCCAGGTTCTTTGGCAGGTCGCCGGTGAGGTTGTTGGTGTTGATGTACAGGTTCCCCCGAAGTCACCGAACTCGCCGGGCAGCTCGCCGGAGAAGTAAGAGCTGCAGCGACACGAGTGGCGTGAGGGTCCTGACTCCTGAGCTCCGACTCCGAGTGGTCGAAGTACCGGAGGTTCGTGAGCTTGCCGGCCGAACCCCGCCGGGAACGGGCCTGTGACTGTGAGCGAGTTGTTGTAGAGCTCGAGACTGTAGGTTGACGAGCTCGGAGATTGCCGGAGGGATCGCGCTGGTGAGTAACTTGTGCGAGAGCTCGAGGTCGACGAGCCTGGTGAGCCGACCGATGGTTGAGGGGATGGCGCCGCCGATGTTGGCGGCCGAGAGGTAGAGCGCATGAATGATTATTCCTGTTCCATATGCCGACCGTGCCGGGTCAGAGTAGCCTAATTTATGCAGATCGACGGATCCAATCAGTACCAGCAGTATCACAGTAGCCTAATTTATGCAGATCGACGGAACCAATCAGTACCAGCAGTATCACGCAGCAAGCACACGCACACGTGCTCATATATCATAGTATAGTCAGTAATACAACAAACGGCTACCCCCGCGGGGACCGGATTCCATTATTTTGAGAAATAACGGAACTACAGGAGTACGGTTTTGCATATCCGAAATTAGGTACACAATAACAACCAAAAGCAACACCCAGCCTCCACCAATTACCAACAGGACTGAAGGACCTACTGGTATTTTTGCTGGGAAATCTCCACGGCAGCAAACACCAAGCGACCTTAAAACGAAACAGTACCCATAAGGCAACAGCTAAAACAAACAAGCTTAGGGGCTGTTTGGATTGCGTCCATGCGAGCCCTACCAAAACGGGGCACGCCAATTATTTGGCGAACCTTTTCGCCGCCGCGGGATCGCCAAGGCGTGGGCGGAAAATCTGAACGGGTGACCAAATAGTTGGCGTGGATCCGAAATTTTGGCTTCCAACCAAACGCACGCCCACGCCCCTGGTCAACTCCAAAAAATTGGTCGGGCAGTCCTTGGCTGCCATCCAAACAGACCCTTAGTACAGGGACGAAGCCACCCAAAACTCCACATTATTTTCTTGCAAGCACAACCGCGAGGGTCCTTTTCGATCAATGCTGCGATCCCGGCGCATCTTCCTCCATTCTATCTTCACATGGGGCATCTCCCTGAGGTCCAGCACGCCCAGCTTCGTCTTCCAGTATAGTCAGTAATACCTAAGGCCTTGTTTGATTCATAGGATTGGAAAAACATAGGAACAGGAAACCCATGGGAATGGAATGTCATGTCTAGATGAATCTTATATGAAGATTACTTTGTGTTTGATGGCAAAGGAAAAGTAAAGGAATTGTAAAAAGAGGTTGGAGTGAATATTAGAATTCCTATGGGATGTAGTATAAGGATTCCTATGGAAAAATTCCTATAGGAACTAATCCTTTGAATCAAATGCCTAACATAGGAAAAATTCCTATAGGATAAAATCCTACAAGAATCCTATGAAGTTTTTTACACCCTTGTTTCTTCTTCTTGCCACAGTACTACTCAAATCCATCGATCAACATCATAAAAGGAAAGCGTGCGAGCATTAAAACAAAACAAGAAGGACTACAAGCCGCCGCACCTTGGAGAAGAGTTCCTTATCCGCCAAGATCACCACTCAGCTTCGAGTCGGCCAACATGAAGGCAGTCCCTCGAGGTGAGATGCCGATCGGGCCTGCCGGAGTGATCTCCGTGCCACCCACGCCACCGCCGTGCTGAACCTACACATGCAGATTAAGGGAAGTGACATGTGTGCTCTCCGTGTTTTGTAGTATTGATCAACTCGATTTGCTCTGGCCAATTGCAATCAGCACTAACGTGGTTTCGAATTTTTTATGTCGATGCCATCGAGATTGAAGTTGTGTTGAAAGTTATTGTGCGGCTGCTGTTTCATGTTAGTCAATTTCAGATTGGAATTGGCCCGGATGGTTCTGCAGGGTGCAGAGTCCAGTCGATTGGTAAATCTCCGTCACCGAAGCAACTTGGCCTCTCTGAAGTTGTACTAGGACAAGTGGAGTTGGTGATGCGGTCCTCCCGCTCCTAGGGTTCCTAGTCCCTCCGCGCCGCCGCCGCCGGAGGCCGACGCCGTCGCCGCCCCTTCCACCCCTCCCCTCCCCTCCCCTCTCCCTCGCGCCCTCACGTCGCCCTCCCGAGCGGGGCGACCGGGGCGCCATCTCCTGTCCCGCTCCCGTCCCTCCCCCGTCCAGGTCTCCCCTGCCGTCGCCGGCGGGCGCCGCCGGGCTTCGCCCGCGCGGTGGCCGGCGGCGGCAGGACCTTCTTTACCCGCGCGCGGTGGTGCCGTCTCGGGAGGCACACGGCGGCGATGGTCTTCGGCTTGCAGCGGTTCGGGCACTGCTTAGGCTCCTTCTCCGGGCAGCTCTGGTCGGTCTGAGCATGGCGGCGCCTCCCCTTGGCGGCAGGGCCGCGACCGTGGTGAAGCTGGTCTGGCACGCCGTCCCTGGCCCAGATCTGGGCCCTAAGGCCCCATCTGGGTTTTAGGCGGGCCGGCCGGATTCTCCGATGGCTTAGTCTTCTACACGTTGAAGACGGAGGGCAGCTCGGATGCGGGGGCGACGGCGCCAATGGTGTGCCTTCTCCAGCGCGATGGCAGAAGCTTTACGGGCCTCTCGAGGCCCGACCGGGCCTGGTGTGCTTCTGCTGTTGTGTCCGGTCGGTTACCGTCTTTGACGGTGGAGGACGGTCCCTCCCGCGTGTCGGCGGTGCTGCAGTCCCTTGTCCCGGCTCTTCTTCTCCCACGTGTAGGCCTCTTCTCTCTAGGCTGTGGAGAGACAGTGTGAGTGGCTTCATGATCGTGGTGCGCTGGGTGGTGGGTGGTATGGAGTGCTCCGGAGCGTTGGGGGTGCTGAGGTCGGGAGTCGGCTTGTTTGACGCCGGCGTGGTAGCGCCTGAGGGTGCTGCCAGTCCTTCATGAAGGGTGTCGGGGGTTCCTCTCTCCCCACAGTGTACCGGGGGAAACCCTAGGCAACAGCGTCGTCATCGTCGCATCCCTTCCTGAAGGTGTTGTTTTGGTACCGACGCTTTAGAGTACTCCAGTGGGCGCAACGATATTGGAGCTTGTTCGCTTTTGTCGATCCGCCATTGTCGGCATTGTTTCTTTTATATCTTCTCTTCCTTTTCTTTTGGGCGTGTTTGTGTTGTTGGCGCCCCAAGGTTGTATCGGTCGTTTGCTATATTTATAGAGCGGGGCCCAAGCCTGTTTCGTGAAGTTGTACTAGACAGCTCAACAACAGACTTTCGGTAGGCTATAAACCAATCTGTTGAAGCGATGCTTTTCCTGTGGTAAACAAGTTGACTGATACACTGCTGCCTTTCATGAGCGATGCATTAATTTTCTGGGAATTATCTCGATTTACCCGATATTGTCTGCGCCAAGGAGAGGCTGACGCCCATCATCGCGTACAAGCAAAGCGACAGCCATGTAGCATGTACAAAGCACTATTGCATTATCAGAGTCTGTCAATCGTCGAGAAAAAAAAGGAGAGCTATGTGTATTGCATTGATGTATTGGAGGTTGGAGACCGATGGCGGCGAAACCCCGAGGGCGATCTGATCGCCGCGACGGAGATGACGACGCCGAGGAGCTCTCCGACGACGAGGAAGGGATCAGCGACTGCGAGCGGACCCCGCCCACGGCGACCCTCGTGGACGCGTTCCGCTGCGCCAAGGAGAGACGGAGCAAGCAGAAGCGAGGGAGGAAGACGGATATCGAGGAAATCGCGCGGAGGCTCAGAGATGCGGTGTCGAAGAAGACCTCGGCGCTATCCGCAGCGGCACCGCCCTTCACGTCGCGCTCAGGTAGCCAGCCTGCTTTCGTGGATGGTCGACCTCCCGCCATAGATTTCGATGAGGTCGAGGACTGGTTTCAGATTATTCGGGGGCGCCCGATACGCATACTTTCCCGAGCGGATCCTGAGGAACCACAGAGGGGAAGAGATGTTGTGCGATCTCCAGATGCGAGCTCCGGCTCGCCGACGGGGAATCCACCTTCTCGATCTCCGGTGAGGTTGCAGGGGAATCCGGGGGATGATTTTCAAATGGGATTTGGGAAATCGCGGGTCTCGATTCGAACTTTGGGCCGTAGTGGGCCGCAGGAAACCCGTAAGCCCATAGCCCAGAAGGAGAGAGTAGGCGAGGACGTGGTGGTTAGGGTTCCGACCAGGTTCGGTGGATCCCCAAACCGCACACAGTACCTTTCCCCTTTACTCTCCCACCTCTGGAGCGCGGCGGCGGTGGAGCGCTGCGATCTCGCTGTCGGCGACACTCAGTTCGAGAGGCAGGAGACAGGAGGGATGGACATGCAGGGAGGAGGAAGTGGGGGCGGCGGTGACGGAAGAGGAGTCCCGAACAACTACAACAACCAGAACAACTTCGCCGACCGCCCGCCGCAGAGGCAAAATCAAGGTACCTATCAGCTCAACCAGAATCGAGAGCAGCAACAGAATTCCAATTTCTATTCGAATTATGAGTACAGAGGGCAGCATCAGAACCACAATTATCAGCAGCAGAGCAACAATTATCAGCGTTCATACAACTATGCAAACACGAGGAACCTCCCCACCCATCAGAAATCAGTAACTGCGGAATCAAACGTGGTGCAGTCTGGAGGTCAGCAAACATATGTGCCCAAGACCTCGCTGAGCACAGGAGCAGTTGGGACATCGAAGAAGAAAGAGGCAGAGAAGGTACCAGGCTCTGATGGAGGTTCTGAAAAATTGCAATGTTTCAAGTGCTATGTTCACGGAACTCATGTGACAAAAAGCTGTACAGAGGATGTGCTCTGTGTGAACTGTGACAAGGGCTCGCACATTTCCGACAAGTGCGCTTGGCTACATCAGAAGAAGCCTATAGCTTCCTTTGTTGGCTTTGGAGGGGAAGGGCTGGGATGTTTTGTTGCAGAACACACGAAGGAATCATCGTCTGGGAAGATCAATGATGCCACAGCTTTAATAAAAATCAAGGAAGGATCAACTGGAGAGATTTCGGCAGAGAAACTGGAGTATGGGCTAGCAAGCACCTATCCTTGGAGATGGGCATGGAAGGCAAAGAATGTGGCAGCTGGGCTTACCTAGTAGAATTTCCATCTGCAGCAAAGATCAGTGAGGCGTCCATATATGACTGGGTCCCTCTCAAGAAGGTTGACATGATGATAAACGTCAAGTTATGGACAGACGAGTCGCTGGCTGCAGGGAAGCTTACTACAGTATGGGTCAAAGCCAAAGGAGTGCCAAAAACTCTGAAAAACTTCCACGGTCTGTGCGAAGTGGGATCCACACTAGGTCTACACCTCGAGGCTGATATGCATCTCCTGAAGAACACTGGGCAAGTTGAAAGTGCATGTGTTGCCCCATGCGTGGTTTTGGTAATTAATGACAATCCTTGTGGACTAATGTTTGCATTGAGATATACTTGTAGATCTTGTCCATAGGAAAATATTGGAGTTCATGTGTTGGACTCTAGAAGATTACATGATGACCAAGGTTTTATCCAAGGGATTATATGAAGAATGGTCATGTGAAGAGTTGAGCTTATTGCAAGCATGGCTTGGAAAAGAAGATTGAGTGAACTTCATGTTTATCTCCAAGTCATCATCTATACCAAGAGAAGAATATGAAGCGCAAGTGGATACATGAAGACGGAGCTTAGCGAGGCTCTCCCATAATGGAGTATGGGGGATCATTTGGAGAAGTCTTCATCAAGCATGTGCTAGCAAGCACAATCAAGAAAGGTGTTCCAACTTGAGAGAGTCAAGATCGTCATCATCGAGCTCAAGTGGAATGCGCAAGGCAAAGGTATGATCTTGATAGGCTTTCTATTTTACCGGGCTCATGGTGTTAGTGGGAGACCGGGTTATAGGATAGACGGCGTACTATCAAGAGGGGCTCTCAAGTGAGTAACTTGATCGCATCCTTGTGGAGAGCTCAAACCTTTGCATATTTGGCATATCATCTTTCTTGGTTCTTATTTGGCTTTTATCCATGTGAGAATTTAGAGCTTGTGTTCATCTCCATACCAAGCTCTAGTTCATCAAAAACGGATTTCATTTGAATATCTTGTGGTGTTTTTTATGTTGGAGGTTTTACCGGTTCGTCTCTTGTAGAGAGGTCAAACTCTCCTCTTGTGTTATCCTCCTCACATGATGGACTATGATGTGTATATGCATGATCTTGTAGATCTTGTGAGTATTCTAACAAGCCCAAGATTATAGAAAACGGAGTCCGGATGAGAAACATATTGCGGTTTTGGTTTGGAGGTTTTATCGGTTGTTCTTTTATCGAGAGGTCCAACCTTTCCCCATTTGGTTTTATCCTCCTTTATTGGACTATGATGTTTCTTTGCATGATCTTGTAAAGCTCTTCGTTACGATTCCAACGAGCCCGAGATAATCGAAATCGGAGTCCGGATGAAAAAGATATTGCAGTTTTATCGGTCCTGTCTGTCTGGCCAGCTCCCAGGCCGGCCAGACCGACTCCCAGACCGGCCGGGTCGGGTGGATGGCCGGTTTCTAGGCCGGCCAAACCGGCTCCCATGCCGGGCTCACAGTTTCTGCACATAACGGTTGGTTTCGGGCAACCTATTTAAAGGGGCTTCTTCCCCAACAGTTATAACACGTTTTGAGCAAGTTTTTCCCCTCTCTCTCCTCCATTGTTGACCTTTGAAGAAGCTTGCCTTCCTCTCTATCCCTCCCATGATTCTTGCTTATCTTTGAGGGAAAGTGAGAGGAGATCTAGATCTACATATTCATCCAATCCATTCCTCCTCTAAGTGAGGGGAACCTAGTAGATCTTGATCTTGAAGTTCCATTTGTTGTGTTCTTCGTTGTTCTTCCTCTCTTCTCCCCCCATAAGCATTAGTTGCTTGTAGTGGGATTCGAGAGTGAAGGATTTGAGCCTTGTGCTCTTGCCATTGCTTCATTGCATCGGTTTGTGCTCTCCACGAGGATTCGTGGAAGTTGAAAGCTTGTGAACTTGTTACTCTTGTGTCTTTGGACCCTAGACGCCCGTGTGGTGGTTGGACCCTTGTGTGGTCACTTGTAGCTGTTCGGGAGCCCCCAATCCCGTTGTGGGTTGTGCCCCGGATCGTTGTTGAAAGGCTCCGGATTTCCGCCTCGAAGGATTCCGATAGTGGAAGGTGAACCAAACCTTTGTGGTGCGGTTCATCGGAGAAGAAGGTGAAACCTTTGTGGTTGTTGAACCATTGTGTTGGTTCACACCTCTCCAACGAGACGTACTCCCTTAACAAGGAGGAACTCGGGAATACATCCTCGTCTCCGCGTGCCTCGGTTATTTCTATACCCGAGCTTTTTACTTATGCACTTTACATTGTGATAGCCTTCGTGCTTGAAGTATTCTATATTGCTATCACCTTGTTGCTTGTCTTGCTTAGCATAAGTTGTTGGTGCACATAGGTGAGCCTAGTTTATTTAGGTTGTTGGCTTGTTATTTTTAACACATAGTTTTATTCCGCAATTATCAAGCCTAAACCGGAAAAGTTTTATATCGCCTATTCACCCCCCCCCCCCCCCTCTAGGCGACATCCTTGTCCTTTCACAAGTGAGACTGAAAGTAGGGGTAGTAGATCACCTAAAGATACCCAAATGGACACAGCTTGCAACAAAAAAATTATATTACTACAGGATATACTTTCAGCTAGAGGAGGTTGTGGAGTTAGGCTGGGACAGAGCAGAAGAGGACTTCCTGCAGGATTTTGAAGATGTTATGTTCAGTCAGCCGGAAGAAAGAAGTGACAGAGACCCGAAAAGGCAGAAAAGCTCTGATAAGGCAGCTCCTTCTCCATCTGGACAACTTATCACAAATGAGAAGCAAATCGTTGCAAGTACTCATACCCTGATTGCGCTGGCAGACAGAGAGAAAAACCTGAGAGAGCAAGATGAAGTTGATGTCAGAAACAATGCTAAAAAGACAGGAAAGGCTCTTTTGCCGCAACTTGACAAGGTATCAAACAATATCAGTGCCTTGGAGGAAACAGGAAATAGCTCAGAGAGGGGTGAGATGTCAGGGGAAGAACGAGTAAGGATTTCTGATGATGAAATGGATGAAGAAGGTGAAGCTTCACAAACTTTCAGTGAGAAGGTCAGAGAAATTACTGGGCGTGGAAAGAAGACAGGGACTAATTCACAGGAGGAGATAGGGACAAGAAACAGTGCGAGACTGGCAGCCAAGAACCCTGAGGATGTCCCGATCATGGACCTGGCAAAAAACATCAAGGCAAAAAACCTCGACAAGGAAGAAGGTATATTTTCAGACATACCTACAGTTCTAAATGCTGATGATCAAACTTTGTTAGACATAGCCAGATTAATTGGTGTGGATTTGGGTACTTCTCTGGAAATGGTGGAAAATAATTTAAATTTAATAAGGCTTCAGGAACAGGCTAGGGTGTCTATGTTTGGGGAACAAATTAAAACTCGAGTTGGTGTTGTAGAACCTGACAGTACTCATCTAAATCCCAGTGATATAGATGATATACTGCAGGAACTCATTACCTTAAATAAAGAAGGATTGGAAGAAGAAATGGAGCAGTGTAATTTCCTAAGTGGGCAGAAGATCAGTCCTAGTAGGGGTCTGCTGAATAAAGCCTCAGTCGAGGTTTATTCTCAGCCTCAGTATAGGTGTAATTTCCTATAAGAACTGTAGTTAGGAGGAGAGGAAAAAGAAAGAAAAAATGTTAAACGATTTTATTTGGAACTCTAGGGGAGTGGGAGACAAAGGCAAAAGAGATTTTGTGTGCGAATCAGTTAGCAAATACAAGCTAGACTTCGTTGGTATTCAAGAAACCATGAAGCAGGACTTCTCCGAATCTATCTTACACTCGATAGGCGGAGAAACTCCTTTCAATTGGACTTGGACCCCATCCAGAGGAAGATCAGGAGGGATCCTTCTGGGGATTAACTCTGACACGTTGGAAGTTTTAGATACAGAGAAGGGTGATTATTTTATTAGGGCACTGGTGCTTAACAAAATCGAAAACTTGACGTGGAACTTGGTAGTGGTTTATGGTGATGCCCAACCTACTGGGAAAGCAAAATTCCTAGTAGAATTGGTGCACATCATCAAAAACAACCGCATACCTTTGTGCATAGCAGGAAATTTTAATCTAACTAGAAGAGAGAGTGACAGAAACAAACCTGGAGGTTTTAATAGATGGAGTGAAATTTTTAATGCAATAATTATGCAAGGAGAGTTGATGGAAATACAACTCAGCGGGAGGCAATACACTTGGTCGAATAACCAAAAGGACCCCACCTTTGCTCTATTGGATAGAGTGTTAATCTCTCCCTCATGGGAAGAGAACTTTCCTTTAGTGACAGTGACAGCGCTTTCAAGAGAGTTATCAGACCATGTACCTCTGTTGATTTCTATAGGGGAAGGTTTGAAAATTCAAAGAACCTTTAAATTCGAAAACTGCTGGTTCCTACGAGATGATCTTGAAAAAATCATCACTAAAACTTGGAAAACAGGAGGTAAGGGGGAGCACAAATCTAGATCGTTGGCAAAACAGATTCATCAATGTTAGGAAAGCCCTCAAAGGTTGGAACATCAACTTTGAGAGCGCCCAACGGAAACTGAGGAAAAAACTCACAACAGATATAAACGAACTAGATATAAAAAGTGAGCTGAATGGACTGTCGTTGAATGATTTCAATCATCTTCAACAGTGTCGCAATGAGCTTAACAAAATTCTAAAAGAAGAGGAAGTTAAATGGTTGCAGCGACCGAGAGAAAAGGAATTGCTTGAAGGAGATAGTAATACAAAATACTATCATTCCAAAGCTAATGGGAGGAGGAGAAGAAATAGAATAGTTAGCCTTCATCAAGAGGAGGGTGTGATCGAAGGGCGAGAGAATTTGAAAAGTACATCACTGACTTTTACAAAAAAACTCTTTAGCCGTCCGAACCATACTCAAATAAGACTAGATTCGGAAGGGGTTGAGAAGATTGACGAAAATGATAGAGATAGTTTAATTAAGAATCTCGACATGGAAGAACTGAAAGCTGCAGTGTTTGGCATGGAACCAAACAAAGCAGCTGGACTAGATGGTTTCAGTGCCGATTTTTATCAAAAATTCTGGCATATTGTCCATAAAGATTTGTTTGCACTTGTGAACGATTTCTTTGACAATAAAATGAACATAGACAGAATCAACTATGGCATGATTACTCTAGTGCCAAAAGGGGCAGATGCGGATAAAATTCAAAAGTACAGACCGATTTGTCTCTTGAATGTGGTGTTTAAGATCATAACAAAAATGTTAGTGAACAGATTGAATCCGATACTTCCAAAAATCATCAACATCACACAAACGGCTTTCATCAAAAACAGATATATAATGGAAGGAGTGGCAATTCTACATGAAGTATTAAATGACTTACATGTAAGGAAAACCCCCGGAGTTCTTTTCAAGATTGACTTTGAGAAGGCCTTTGATAAAATCAAATGGCCTTTCTTATTACAAGTCCTTGAAATGAAAGGTTTACCTTGCAAATTGAATGATATGATACTAAAAATTGTTTCCGGAGGGAAGGTAGGAATAAAAGTTAACGGGGAAGATGGTAATTTTTTAATACGCGTCAAGGATTAAGACAGGGAGACCCCCTGTCCCCAATTCTTTTTGATCTTTCTGCGGATGTTTTAGCGATAATGATTGACAGAGCCACAAAAAATGGGGTTTTGAGTGGTTTATCCTGCCATCTAGTCGACCGAGGAGTGTCGATTCTGCAGTACGTAGACGATACCATGTTGCTGATGCAGGATAATTTAGAACAAGCAAGAAACCTCAAATTTATCCTTTGTCTATTTGAACAAATGTCAGGACTCAAGATAAACTTTCACAAAAGTGAAGTTTATTGTCTTGGTATGGATCAAAACAGAGAGAAGCAATTTGAAGAAATTCTAACTTGTAAAGTTGGAGCTCTTCCGATGAAATACCTTGGGGTCCCTATAGATGAAACCAGACTGAACAATAGTGAGTGGGACCCTCTTGGAGAGAAGTTAATGGGGAAACTTGGATGCTAGGATGGGAAAAACATGTCAATTGGGGGGAGATCGTTGTTGATTAACACATCTCTTTCCAGTACTCTCCTATACATGTCTTCTTTTTATAGGATCCCAGTGGGACCTAGGAAAAAGTTCGAGAAAATTAGGTCGAGCTTTCTTTGGAGCCGATTTATTGGTAAAAAGAAATATCACTTAGTCAAATGGAAAGCAGTATGCTTACCAAAGGATCAGGGGGTTTGGGAATTATTGATCTTGAAATTATGAACATAGCCCTACTGAGAAAATGGATTTGGAAACTCTTTAATGAAAAAGGACTGTGGCAAACGATTCTTCAGAATAAATATCTGAGGAACACAACGCTTGGACAGTGTACTCAGAAAGCTGGGGATTCTCATTTTTGGCAAGGGTTGATGGAAATCAAACCCTTGTTCTTATCCTGTTGTAAATTTGCAGTGGGTGATGGAGCAAAAACAAGATTCTGGGAGGACCTTTGGGTTTCAGATACTTGTCTTGCTCAACAACTACCCAGGCTGTACGCAATATCAAACAATTATAACATTACGGTGAAAGAAGTCTTTGCTTCAGGGCTGGAAAACCTGAAATTCAGGCGAAACCTCACTGGTGTTAAAAAAGAGGAGTGGAGAAAGCTGTTAGATTTAGTGGCTAATATAACACTAAATCAAGAGGAAGACAAGTTAATTTGGCTCTTATCAGCCTCAAAAACCTTTTCGGTCAGATCCTTTTACCTTGCTATGCAGGTATCTGAGAGTGTGCCGTATAGATTTATGTGGAAAGTTAAAATTCCTCTGAGAATAAAAACTTTCCTTTGGCTGGTCTTGCGGAGAAGCATCTTAACTAGAGATACTCTATTGAAAAGGGGAGGGACGTGTACAAAAAATTGTCTATTCTGCGGGCAAGATGAATCTATTGATCATCTTTTTTTGAAATGTCCTCTGGCTAGATTTATCTGGAATGTGGTTAGTGTAGCGACTGGTTTTGACTGCCAGTTTGTGGATGCTAGACATTGCCTGACAACTTACCTAGACAGGTTTGACAAAAAATCGAAATACTTGATGACAGTAGGGGTTACTGCGGTTTTCTGGGGGATTTGGAAAACAAGGAATCTAGCTTGCTTTGACCATAAGTGGCCGGGGAGCCAATTGAAGTAATACATAGAATTTGCTACTGGATTGATTGGTGGGCAAACTTGCAGGGATCGGAGGACGCAAAGCTGGAGCTACAACGGGCGCAAAGCTGCTGGCGCGAATCGCGGATGAAGTGTTCAGAGGAGGAAAAGGCTGGGCAACATGGAGACTGAGGATAGACGAGCATTAAGTTGAAGACTGAAGGAGAAAAACCTTGGCTGGAGATGTAGTGCTACAGTTTGTTATGTCTCGCAGACCATTTGTGTTTCGACAGTTATGTGTTCCTTGTTTTTACTCTTGTAAGGCCCGAGTTGTGTTTGGTCAGATGATCGTTGGGTGGTGGTGTGTTGTGGAGGAACAATGTAAGCTGGTTTCTATTAATGGAAATCGGGGCAAAACCCTTTTAATTCAAAAAAAAAAAGTGTATTGCATTGCAAGTCGACTCTATGTGCACCATTATTTGTGTCCCTCCTTCAACATTGCTGCCATGCATATATGTTAGTCTGCTTGGAGAGTTGGAGTCACGAAGAATCTTCTCCGTTAATCAAAGGAAAAAAATGATCGACTCGGGTTCAGCACTTCAGCCTCCTTGGGTAGGGAATGGCGGCAACCTGTGCGCCGGGAGTGGGAGAAGATGATTTTTACATCCCACATTCCGGTAAACAAAAACGTATACAAGATCTATTCACAATCTCTCACGACAGAGAAGGCAACCAGATTCCCTCGATCCCTTCACATTTGAATATTTTGCATAAGACTATGTTGCATGATCAATATCGTTCTAATTATGTATTATCCAAAATATTCAGATGTTACTCTTCATATTTTTGGTACAAATTCGACTTGCACCAAATATTTTGAAAGCGAAACATGTACTTAGTTTAAATGGTCCTGTTTGATCGGAAAACCAAACTTCATCTTTTGGTCGATCTCAACATTCTCTTATTTCTAAGCATTTTCTATTTGCCGCTTTAATCGGCGCTGAACGCTAACGCCATCTCTAAGCGACTACATCTTTGGCTTCGCTTTTTTGTCGCTTTTCTTTTCCTATATTTTTTCTTTTTCTTTTAGTATTTTTGTTTTAGTATTTTTTTAATATTAATTTTTTTCACATGGTATAAAATGTTTATGGATTCAAAAGGTAGGTTCCACGAATTCGAAAAAATACTCAAGGGTTCGAAAACTATTCCGTTCATACATTCAAATACAGTTTTTTCTCTTTAAAAGGTGCTCATGAAGTTTGAACAAATGTTCACAAGGTTAAAACAATTGTTCATTGTTTAAAAAATATACGTTCGTGTAATTTAAAATGTGCATGTTTTGAATAAAGATGTTCATAGTTTTGAAAATAGTTTCATTGTTCCCAAAATAAATTTCACATGTATTAAAAAAGTTGTTCACCATTTTGGAAAAAGTTTACTACGGGGTTCGAAAAATCTTCATGGTTCAAACAAATGTTCAAGTGGTTAAAACAAATATGTTTACGAGATTAAAATAATTTCATCTCGAAGGGTTTCTAAGAATCATGATCCAAAAAATAATTTCATGGGTTTATAGAAAACATTAACCGGATTGATTTTTTTGATTTATTAAACTGAATTCATAATCAATTTGAAAAGTTTGTTTTTCTAGGAATTGTTAAAATAATATTAATCATTCTTGTGTGACATATCCACACCCATCTGGACACGGTGTTTCGGGTGTTTCGGGTCGTAGGTGTAGGATGCACCCGTTATGTAAAATATTTTTAAATTGTCAAAAGAATTCCAAACAAAAACTGGGGTCATACACGCGCATATTTTATGCTCGCACAAAAATGCTCCGTTACAAAATGACATTTCACCCGTTATTAGCCCGTATTTTATTCCTCAGCCATCATTTTTTTTGGAGTGTATGTCTCGTATTTTATTCCTCAGCTATTTCATGCAGCCCAATCTGTATTGGCCCGGCCCAGCCCGGCTCCAGTTCGCTTGCCTGCTGCAACAAGCGGTGTATAGGAGCGAGCACTGGACTGCGCCCGGCACCCCCAAATTGCCCCGCCCCTCCACTCCAAATCACCTGGCTCCATTTCCTGCCCCAAAACCTCCTCCTCGCCTCGCCGCGCGCGCAACCTAGGGTTTACACCCAAGGCGAAGGCGAGCGATGGAACGGGGAAGAAGAGGAGGGGGAGAAGAGAAGGGGGAAGAAGAGGAGGGGCACCGGTTGAACGGGGAAGAGGAAGAGGAGGGGCACCGGTTGAAGGGGGAAGAGGAGGAGGAGGAGGGGAGGGGGGAGATGGGGACCGACGACGGCGCGTCCTCCTCTCTCAGCCGCGAGCAGAAGCATGAGGCGCAAGAGGAGGCGATGGAGAAGGCCGTGCAGGCGGCGCTAAAGAAGCTGAATCCCCCCAAGGAAGGCGACGCCTTCCAGCGGAAGGTGGAGTTGGCCCTAATGGACGCCTCCATGAGGGCAATGCTCGATCTGAAGAATCAAACTTCCATCGAGGTGAGAACCCCCTTGAACCCTGAGATTTTGTTAGTACACAGTTGTGGTGAGAATGGCGCTGCCTTGAGCATACAACATGCCGCTGCAGGCTCCTTTTATTTTCTGTGAGTTGCTATTGCTGTCAACACGCATTCTCTAGGTCGTGAAGAACCAGGTCCCAATTGCCTGAAGCATGAAAAAAAGTTGTTTGCTTGTCACCTGCTTGTTAGGTTTGATCTCATTTGGTGAGAGATTGCTTGGCACATAGGATTCTGTTAGCCCATTAAAAACCACTCACTAACTAATTAGAGATAAAAAATCAATATATATTAGCACCACGTAGTGCTTAGCTGAAATTCGTCTACACGATTTAGAGAAAGATAATCCATGAGGATGGGTATATAATGCAACAAAAAGTAAAGATGCTGATAGGCTCCAATATACTTCAGTTTGTAGTTTGCTGAATCTTGTATATGTATAGACATTATTTTCCTTTCAGTCACTTTAATCAGCAGCAGAGGGGGGGACAAATGCATGAAACTGCATATGGTAAGTATTAAAAGAACAAGGAAGATACCACTTAGAGATCAAAACTTCCGAGTCACATGTGCTAAGCAAGTTGTAGCTGAAACTTGGTACAGCATGATCCTGTACATCTTGTTGTCCGTGATATGTAGCTCTTGTGCATGATCTTGGTGCTGAAGTTGAATAAGTGCTGTTTATGAGTACTATCTCTTGTCCATGATCGTGGTGCTGCCCTGGAGTACTCCAGTAGTAGCACTAGCAATGTGTAGTTAAACTAGCAGTAGCAATATTTCCATTGCAATCTGTACAGATTTTTGTTAAACTGCAGTACTGCACAGAATTATTATTGCTTGAACAATCTTTTATTCTAGCTGATGATGTAGATTTCTGTTCATGTAGTTGAATCTTCTAACTTATGTCTTTTTTGTAGAAACTTCCCAGATTCCAAATTGATATGAAGTGTACGCCCAAGGAAATGGAAGATTTCTTTGAGGATATACGGTTTAGGTATCAGTTGGTTGCTTCATTCAATATCTATAAAGGAATTGTGGTAACACCTACTGAAAAACATGTAAGGATCCTCTGAACACTGATGATTTCTCTCTTTTAGTCCAGCAGCTAGTAACTATTTTAATCTTTAACTGCAGGTTCTATATCATCTGATTGAGGTTATGGAAACTTTGGAAGACGCCGAAGGAACGCTTACGCATATTTCTGTAATGCAGTTTGTCTTCAAAGAGAATGACAACTTTTTTTTTTTTTAGATAAAAGGGTTCTCCCCCGGTTTCATTGAAACCACCACACATCCACAAGGTTTTACAACCGCACAGGCCACACAGAACGGTGTGAACCGGAAAGTAAAAAGCTACAGAAGCTACACAAAGCTAAAGAGCCAAAAACGACAGGTTTCCTTGCCCAGATAGACCTACAGAGATGACAGGCGACCTAAACATGCCAAAGAACAGACTTCAGGCTCCACGGAATGACAACTATATGTCAGCATACAGACCAACGCCCAAGGGTGTGGGTAATGAATATAAGCCCGGTGGATTTTTCGTTTTTGAAGGTGTTAAAATACCAAAATTATTTGGTACCATCTACAGAATGGGACACCCAGAGTCCTACACTTGCCCGTAAGTAAACCCTTACCAAAAAAAATTATGAATGTATCAAGTTTTGTTAGTTATGCATAAACTTGGTAATTCCTTATGTTGTCTGCCAATACTAATAGGCAGTTTCTCTTAGTGCACAATAATATAAGACTACAATCCACTGATAGAGAAAATGCATGATAGACGGACAATTATTTGTCCTAGATACACTTCACTGTGCAACTGATGTTTCAGTCTCAAAATGGCGTTCTTGTGGATCTTGTAATATCACTTTCCTGATTTTCGTTGGACTTCGTCTGAAACGCAGAAAACTAGAAAAGCTTCTATCCATAGTGACTATGAAAACTCACTTGCATTATCTGTGGAGAATGTCTATTAAAGAAACTAGCTCGTGAAGAATATCTATATTCATTATGCTGCAGTGTTAATCCTCTGTTTTAGGCGCTGTGTTGTATTAGTTCAGATCAAGCAATAGTATATACCCTACAACATGCTGGAAAAAATTCATTGATAGTTAGGAGGTTAAACTCCAAAAAAAAAATATACACTATAACTAACTATAATGAACCCTTGGCTTTGTGCTCACAGCCATGTTTATACTCAAATTTCTGTTCTACTACTTATTGATCTGTCAGTGGGCCCACAAAACTGCATATGTTTTATTTAATCTGGAATTCTACCTTTGTAGAAATATCAAGCATGATTTACACAATAGTTTTATACTATCATATGTTCAGTAGCAGAATAAATTTGGCGGACAAGTCATCAAAATCTCATGTCAGTGTCATTTGGACATTCAAGTCCTCCATCACCAGTATCATATGCTCAAAATGGTCTTTCAAACTATAACAAAGAGGCCTTTGGTCTGCCAAACAGTCCATATACATCTCATTCAGCCATGCTCAGAGATGATAGGTGGAGCTGAATAACATGTAACCAACCTAACTGACTAACAGTTCATTAGTATATTAATTTATTAGCCTAGCTGCTCACTTGGGCGTGGGGGGAGTGGATATAGCATTAGTGTTCGACTACTCAGGGGCAGTTATCTATCTTTTGTTTTGGTTAATTTTCATAGCTTTTTTGTACTCTGGCCGTGTGGTTGAGGGCTTGACGCAGCTCGTTGCACCATTTCTTATATAATATACATAATAGCAATGTTTTATATATTATGCAGGACACAGGTGGAGGTGAGACCTGGCTTTCTGGAGCTGATGGTACGAAGACTGCTTGCAAGTATCACAGTCCAGAACTATAGGTGCCTGATCACTGACCGGATCCCATTCCTTGAGGCCCCGATGATTTTCTTCGGCGAATTTCAGCTCTCAGGCGAAGTACGGGAGTGTGCGAGGACTGAGGATGCCCCTTTCGGGTTGTTGACTGGACCCTTAGACGTTTCTGAGTATGCAGCAGTGTCGCATGTCACGGATGAAATGGTTCAGCTATTTCAAAACTGGTCAGCTCTGTCTAAGGTTGGGCTTCATTTCTACATTGCAATTATTGAACTGGAGAAGTGTCCAATTGAAGATGCGCTTATCAGCTTCATTAAGGCGAGGATGGAGCTGCGTAGGTGTGTGCACAAAATGGCTAGTGATGCAGTCCCTGTCAACCTTGAGTTGTATAATCCAGATGGGATTTTCAGTTTGAAGAAGTTGCTGGGAAAGTACATCCTACTTGCTAAGTATGAGAAGGACCTTGTGGTGCGGTCTATCATGAAAGGTAGACGCAATTTTCAGAGCATCTATGATCGATTCAAAAACTCTCAGGAAAACGAGAGGATACAATCGATGTGGGACCGAGGAGTTCAATCCCGATGCCCCAGATACTCAACGACCTTATTATAGTGATAAGGTCGAATGGGACAGGTGGCTGGAAATCAAGGAACGCGTGCGCGTGGATCTCCTGAATGAGTTCATGGAGTCTGAAGCTGCAGAAGGTGGTTGATGATAGTCAGTCGGCTGTGACATTATGTAGCTGACAGATGACTCTTTTTTCTCTAGTAAAGACATGCAGCTGTTCTTCGTCTCCTGGAGTAGTTGGTTGCTTTTTGTGGTGATGTGGCTTGCTAGGTCATCTTTTCACTTCTGATGATATTAGCAGCGATGTAATGCCACGTTTCAAACGGCAGGCAGCTATAGGCTAGCCTTGTAAAAAATTTCCAGAGGTCCTCTTTAACTTTCTATTGGCTGGTGAAATGATTAGAAATGTTGAAAACCATCTGTAGAATGGTTGGTTTGCCGAAACATGCTGGGGAGGTGGTAGAAACCTGCTGATGATCATCCCTTCAGTACCATTTCTTCGTTTTTTATGTTTTTTTCCCGCTTTCTCTGCTTCTTTTTAGGCACCGGCTTGTGTGTGTCTGGAACCTGTTATATTATCATTGTACAAAGCGTATGTAGGTTTTCTCGGTCTTAATGAATCACCAGCTGTTCTCTATGATATTCAGGGGCAACTGTCCGTGTTGGTGCTCATAACCCGACATATTGAAAGGTCAAATTGAAATAAGCTTTACCAAGGATTATTCAGGATGCCAGCAGCCAAGTTGGGCTCCGCTAGGATGCAAGATATATTCACCTGGCTTGCACGTGCCAGGCAACTCAACCTGCTTCACCGCATTTCTCCAAGATAAAGACAACTAGTGGCATGTCATCCACAAGCGAACAGCAACGACAATAACACACCACTAGTGTGCATTACTGCACTAGTGCCTTCTTCCAAGTTTTCGTGTTTTGTTTGAAACGGTCTCCTGATATTTCTCAGCTTTTTGAGATCCAAAAGGTTTCTAGAATAAATAAGTAAATAGAAGAGTTTTCTACCTTCGGTCCCATCAATAGCAATTTATTCAGAATAATTAATAAAAGAATGGAAATATCAAGACATATGCCATTAAACTTGATGTTCACGCCAATGGTGTGCCAAGACTATCTAGTCAATGAACGAAGATTTGTTGCTCTTTTTCTGCGTGCTATAAGGAGGAATAAATAATATCACCTTTTATGTTTATGACTCTCTCCTCTACTAACCATGTTGGTTAAAAGTCCTTGCACATGTAATAGAAGTCCTTCGAATATTTCTTGAGTTCCGTAAAATCTAATAGTACATGCATGAGAATAACAACATGCATGATCAAGCTTCTTATAGGTGGATGAGTCTAGACGCATGAGAAAAACTATATGCATGATCAAGTTTGTTAGAGAGGTAGATGAGTAACATATAATAAGTACTCAATCAGATTATGGCATGAGTTGCATGATATAGGTGACAACTACTTGTATAAATACTTTCAGTGAGTACATGAGAAAAGAAGACCCCAAAGGCGAGGGGAAAATATGCAGTCTAACGTACATGGCCAATGGGAAGTGTCTCACGATCGCCAAAGCTAGTAGTGTTTCTTCCTGGACAAATAAGGTAGGAGAGTTAGATATATTAGAATATGTGAGACATCGGAGGAATAACAAAGTTGTAAGCACATGAAAGACGTTCACTAGGACACAAGGCATAAAATTGTGTGATGTCGCCGTCGGTGTTGAGGCGGGCGTTTACTGAGTGGGCGCCGCTGCCAAGAAGGGGAGGCATACTTGGACATGATACATAGCTGGAGCTTGAGGTTTATAGTGGAATTTCATGCGGCGTCACGCCGCACCTCTTTTGAATGTTTTTATTGGCAGTGTATGTTGTTGTTGATTGTTTTAATTGGCAGTGTATGTTGTTGATGGTACTGTATCGCATATCAGGTGGATGATCGTGTATTTCTGTATGCATATGGGTTGTTTGTAGATAAGTAATTATGTGGCAGCACCACAGCCATCCCGTCGGTGGCAGCAACACCACACCAGCACCATCACACCAGACCTGGAGCGGATGCAGAGAAAAACAGAGGAGGCGTGGCCGAGCTTGGGGCTCGAGGTGGAGGTCCTAGCCGACACAGAACCGAGTCGAGGAGGCCATCGCTGTGAATGGGGAGGCGGTCAAGCAAGAGCGGCGACACCCGCTTTCTCTCGAGGGCGGCAAGCACGACCAGGAGATGTTGTGGTGGTGGTGACTCGACGGAAATATATAAGGGAGGTAAAAGGGAAAAAAATATAGTAGGGGATAAATAGGAAGTGGAAATAAATAAGTAATTTTGAAGTCGCTATTCGTGTGCAATGTTCGTAAAAAGAAGTGTGAAAAAATAAACAATAGGGGAAAACTAAAACGGGGAGAAATCTATTAGAAGCCAAAAAAAAAATCATAAGAGACCGGTACTATTCACGCGTGATCGGGAAAATAGATAAGTAATTTTAAAGTCGTTGTTCGTGCGCAATGTTCGTAAAAAGAAATGCGGGGAAAAACAGGGTAAACTAAAAGGGGGTGAAATATATTAGAAGGAAAAAAAATTCAATTGTACTGGAAGACTGATTTGCATTTATTGGAAAACACGGAGACTTTTGATGTTTTAAATAAACAACTATGTAACTTACTCTGTCAACAATGCGATTTTATGGAACAACTATGTAACTTACTATGTAAGCGTGGTGTCGGAGATTTTTGTTTGAGGCCGAGACAATATAATTGTTCATGCGTTGTAGAAATTGGTGAGAAGAAGAAGAAGAGATGTGATTTTATGGAGTAACGGTGGTAGTATTTGACAGAGTAAGTTACATAGTTGTTGATGGTAGTATAGATGTAATATTTTATAATCACTGTCACTTAACCTGAAAGAAGAATGCAAATAGAATAACATCCAGCTGGTAGCATACAATCCAATCCCCAAGTAATAGTGATGCTAAGTCAGATTACTTTCATGTGTTTTAAAGAAACAATACAATTTTAATTTTCTAGTGGGATACAAAAGTGAACATGGTACTACTGCTATACAGATACATAACATGGAATCAGACTGAGATTTTAAATAAAGGACATACATTCTTATGAAAGTAAAAGCTTATGTCGTTGTTGCCGCTGAAATGCAGTACTAAAGCCTCAAGAAAGGATCTGAAAACAACACAAGAAACATAAAATTAGCATAGGGAAAAGATGACACCTGACTTAACGGACTTGAGTATCTGGAAGGCATATCTGTAACTTACAGAAGGAAATGAGAGTTCTTCCAAAATATAAGGAATGAAATAATTGTACATACATTCAAGGTACCAATACTTTCCTAGGGAGTTCGAATATGGAGCATTAGGGAATAGCTATTTTGTTCAAAAGAATATGTAACCATGCATGCATCTAATCAAGCTACTGCTAAGACAAAATACGTGCGGAAGAAAAGCATTATATATCTACAATGATCCAAACATCTCTTTACATGTGAGACCACTATCACAGGAAGTGAATTCACTTAAATGACGCGAACATTAATTGACTTCCCAATCCTTCAAAAATAAATGGTATTCCTCCTCTAAAATTTTTGGACTTATTTAAAACAACCGTGTTGCATAGTGACATAAACTGGCACTATGCACAGAAGAAATTCATTTGTACAAAATCAGGTTAATTGATCTAAAAATCATCTAAGGAGGACTCTGATTCACCAAACTTCAGAGTTTGTGAGATAGACTGACGGGGTATAATTAAAGAAGGATCGAAAGAAAATACATAATTTTGAGGAATTGTACCAGCATAAAAACATGGGTATTCTTTTTCATAATATATCTGAATAGAAGAGAAGGATCATAGAATATTATATTGACCTGTAAACGTGTCCCTATAAATCGAAACATTTCAAGTAGTAATGCATCTACTTGGTGCATTTCCCTAGACCACTCAGGATATAGGTCCTCTTACATCACCTGAATCCATCACATAAATCTGTAACAACCTACATTAATCCGGAAGAATTGTCTTGTGCCGAGTCTAGTTTCGAATGGGTATGCTTACCTATTTTTGCCCTTGCTCTTTCTTCCTATCTCGTGCCTAGATTACTAACGACATATTTTATGTCTCCACCTTCACAGGAAAAGGATCTGGTATGCGAAGTGTGTCAACTTGAGATTTCATCTTTGTTGCTGCCAAACAAAAATACCACTACTTGTAATACAATGAGAAAAGAAAATTGTTTAATATACAGTTGCAATTACTCATTAATTTGCTTGAGGTGATATAGCAAGATACATTCATACTCAAAGTGGCCGCAGGTGAAAACGATGAGACAGCAAAAAAAACCTCTTGGAGATACATCAGTTGTTATTGATGTTGAATCAGAGACATCCAAGGTGTGTTGCATAGGGACTCAATTGACGCATCCAGAGGAGAGATGATTGCGCCATTGAGGTTTGATAATAAATGAAGTTGATGAATTTATCAGGAGATAGCTCACCTGATAAGCACTACTTGTCTGCAGAAAAAAGAGCACAACTCTGAGCTTAGGAAGGTAATAAAAAAGGATAGTCAGATTAAAGAACCAAAATACAGGCTCGGGATAATTAGTAATCGACTAATCATGAATAAAACTATGTAGACGGCCGCTGACTTGCCGCTAGGGTTCCGCTGATGGCGAGGGGAGCGGCGGAAGTGTAGAAAGACTGAAAATTTGGTAAATTTGAAAAAAATTGATATATTGTTTTTTTTTTGTGCACAACGTATTTTTGGTGCAACTTTTGTGTTAAAAATGCGCGGTGACACGTTGTGCCCGTTGTGATCGGAATTTTTTTTAGCGGAAAAATAGAAAAAATATATGGAAAACTAATCCAACAAATCTTCAACAAAATGGACATTTATTAGTTTGTGTGGAAGTTTGAAAAAATTTGGAACTAAAAAAATTCTTAAATTTTTAAATGTGCACAATGTTTTTTTGTTGTCACAACTTTTGTGGAGAAAGTCTAAAAATTTGTTAATTTTGAATTTTTTGATATATATATTTTTTTATGCACAATATATTTTTGGTGCATCATTTTTTTTGTGGGAATTTTAAAAATTTGTTGAATTTAAATTATTTTGATATATTATTTTAAAGTGCGCGGTGACACGCCGTGCCCGTTGTGATCGGAATTTTTGAAATTCGTCGGAATTTGTTTTTTTTAAGCGGAAAAATAGAAAAAATATATGGAAAACTAATCCAACAAATCTTCAACAAAATGGGCATTTATTAGTTTGTGTGGAAGTTTGAAAAAATTTTGAACTTAAAAAATTCTTAAATTTTTAAATGTGCACAATGTTTTTTTTTGTCACAACTTTTGTGGAGAAAGTCTAAAATTTTGTTAATTTTGATTTTTTTGATATATTTTTTTAAGCACAATGTATTTTTGTTGCATCTTTTTTTTGTGGGAATTTTAAAATTTTGCTGAATTTGAATTACTTTGATATATTATTTGCAGTACCTTGAATTGTAGATTAAAAGATATGAATTTTATGAATTTCAGTTTTTTCCTATATGTGTAAAATTTATGACAAGTGGGTCCCACACGTCAGGTTTTTTGTTTGGAAAATAATGTACGCAAATTTTAAAAAAATTGACAGGTGGGGCCGCGAGTGACGTCAGCGTGTGACGTCACTCGACGGCGGGCGCGGCCGCGCTGCTGAGCTCACGCTCGAGCAACTGCGCGTGCGCACGAGCCTGGGAGCGGGCGGATCTGCGCGAGGGCGTCGAGGGGAGCCGAACGGGCGGCGCGGCGTACCATTTGGTAGCCGGAGTCGCCGGCGGCGAGCAGATCCGCGGCGGCGGACATCGAGCACGGTAAGGCCGAACTGCGGCGATTCCGGCCGTCCCGCCACGCGTTGCTCGGCGAGGATGGAGAGGGCGCGGCGGCGGAGCTCCGTGCGGGGTTCGATCTGACGGGGGAGGAGCGGAGAGGCGGCGTCGGGCGTCGGCGGCGGCGGCGACGCCGGGTTCGCGCGGGAGGAAGAAGAAGAGGGTGGGGGATGTGAGACGTTTTTGCAGAAAAGTCCTTCAGTTTTATGAAATTACGAATAGGTCCCTCACGGCGGGAACTGTTCAACACTGTAGCTACTGTTCATTAGAACAGTAACCGAGCGCTGAGAGGCCGCGAAAGGGGACGTCTTTTATATATAGTTAGTAATGTTTACCGACGGGGTGACTCTGACGAGCTACACACGCGGCGGTCGGACGTTCGCTTCGCTTTTTTTTTTGCGAAGCAGTAGCTTATATTGAATTAGACAGGAGCAGGAGAATCCTGCTGAATACAAGAATTGATAAACGCCGGCACCTAGCCAAGCCAGATACACTCCGGCACATCACGAGAGGCTTGTTTGGCAGTGAGATGAGCAGCAAAGTTTGCTTTCCGACTTACATAACTAAAAATGAAATTGTTGAAGCCCTCACTGAGATCTTGAATTTCCAGGAGAATAGGTAGTATAGTGGCCCGGTGCTTCTTTCTGGTCTTCCACAGCTCGATCAACCCCAAGCAATCCGTCTCCAGGTGGACATTGGTTGCATTTTGGCTTCTACACAGCTGAAGACCATCCCGGCAAGCATAGGCTTCGGCTGTCATAGCATTTGCTAGAGAAACATACCACTTTGAGCTAGCAGCCAGGAAGTTACCTCTTTCATTCCGCAGAACAGCACCAGAAGCACCAAGATGATTTTTGATATCAAAAGCAGCATCAGTATTTATCTTGACGAAACCCGGGGATGGAGCAGGGTGACGTGGTGGCGAGCAGGGTGACGTGGAAGATCGGGAAGGACCTACAGATGGTGCTACTGCTGGGTCAGTCCATTGGGTTGGCACAAACTACAGGAATGCTACCGCGACGACACGACGGTCCATGTCGAGCCTGCGTTGATCAAGCCTAGTCCCTAGGCTCGTGATTTTGGTCTTGACTCCCTAGGTGACGTACAAAGTTCTTAAAAAAGTTACAAATATACTCCCTCCATTCCCAAATATAACCTAAATATAAGATGTGTTAGACTTTATCCACACATATGTACACAAATGTATATAGACACATTACATGTATATACTCACTCATTTGTGTATGTATCTAGACATCATGTGTAACATCTAAAACATCTTACATTTAGAAACGGAGGAAGTATATGTCAACAAATGCAATGTGAAACATATTTAC
The DNA here is from genome assembly GCA_947311845.1 of Poa pratensis. Lineage (NCBI taxonomy): Eukaryota > Viridiplantae > Streptophyta > Magnoliopsida > Poales > Poaceae > Poa > Poa pratensis. The sequence goes on from CAMZMU010000010.1 coordinate 13,065,539, forward strand.
TACTCCCTCCGTACATAAAAGGATGTCTCAACTTTTTCCAAATTTAGATAAAGTTGAGACATCTTTTTTGAACGGAGGGAGTACTATAAAACATGTCTTGTGATGCATATATTGATGTTGTTTGATACTGTAACTCTTCATAATTTTGTATATGAACTTGGTCAAAGTCAGAAAACATTGACTTTTTAGCTCAATTTTTTTTTTTTCGAGAATGTTAGCTCAATTTATAAACAACCTATTTGAGGATGGAGGGAGTATCAATTAGCACAAAGATACAATTTAGCATCAACAAAGCTGAAATATAATTCAAAACACGCTCCATCTTGTAGCAATCTCCAATATTTCAGTTTGATTTTCAAGTAGCAAAGGTATACTTAGTTTTCAGATGTGACACGGTTGTGTGCTGGTATGATGGTCAAGTGTTTCGTATGTTCTCATAGACGGACACACAGCAGCTGACACCCACTATATTAAACCTTATAAGCATAATTCCTTTCTCAACAACATGTGGTGCCACCTTTTGTCAATTTCGTAACAATAACGAAAAAGAAAGAATATGTTTCTATCAAAGACAATATGCAATTAACCGGAGGCACCGCTGGCACCGTCCGATCTCCCTGCTCCGGCCACCTCGTACTCCCGACACCCACCAATAGCGACAGAGCCGTTAATTGGGTGTTATGGGCGATATCAACCGTATGCAATTGTCCAATATGTACTAGTGAGTCCAGAATTTTATATGGTAGCATGGTCTACCTAGCTATTGTAGTCAACTAGTTTTAACGATGGTGAGTTTCGGCCTAGAGTTATCTCACACTAGTAGGATATACCCCCTCTATTTTATAATACACGACATATAAATTTTAGTCGAAAGTCAGCATTATCTAAGTTTGACCATGTTTTTAATATAAATATAAATTTTACAATACCAACATATTTTCAACAAATTATATTTCATAGTATTTTTATCAAATATTGTAAATATTGATGTTTTCTTGTATATGTTTAATGACTTGGCACACTTTTACTTTTGATCAAATTTATAGGCCTTATTTTGTATAATGGTGGGGGTGGTCTTCTAAGTTGTGGGTGAAAGTATAAGGATTCCGACTAGAGAGGTGGGGAGGGGGTGAATTGGTGCTTTAAAATAATTTTATCCGCAACGTTGTGTTTTTCAAATCGTACAATTCGATCCACATTGGGTTCTTCCTCCTAACAGTCGTTTGGGGTATATTCAACAACGGTGACTGGCGGTACTCTAAAGGATTGCAAGATGCATAGACGTTTTTTTGTATTTGGTATCCGTTGGCTGATTCATGTTCCATCTAAACATTAACTTTTACTCCCTGCGCCGCCTCGCCCCGACGTCGAGCGGCCAGAGGAACAACCTATGAAATACTTACAATTTTGTTATGACGAAGACTGCAGATCGAGCAGCCAGAGGAACGGGACAAGGTCTGAGAGTTGGGCTTCGCCACTCCGTGACGAGGTCTTCGACAAGCTCGCGCACCCCCTCCGCCGCCTCGCCCCGACGTCGTCGACAGAGAAGAACGTGGATGACACGAGGTTGAGCACGCCGCCGTACACGGCCTGGCCGACGTCCACCTCGCTCCCGGCGCGGCCACGAAAGAAGACACGAGGTCCCGCACCTTGCGCTCGCGGGCGGCGCGCGCCGCAGCGAGGCCGCGCGGGGAGAAGACGTTGGTGGCCACGATGCCGCGCAGGATCGTCCAGAGCGTGTAGGAGCTGGGGAGCCAGATCATGGACCGGTTGGAGAAGCCGAGCTCGCTGGCGGCATCCAGGACCGCGCGCGCTGCCAGGCGTCGGTCGTGCCTCGTGAACGCGTCCGCGGCCGCGTCGCGCGAGAAGACCACCTCGCCGGTGGTGAGCCCGACCTTGAGCGTCATGACGGAGATGGCGGAGCCGGCGAGGGCCGTCTCGGCGACGACAGGAGCAGGATGTCGCACGAGGCGTCCACCGTGGGCGTCGGCGGCGGCGCTCTGCCTTCCACGTCGGATACGGTGGCGTTGTGGGCGCGTCTCGGCGCCACCTGGCGCAGCCGGAGCCGCTGGCGCGCGGCATGCTCGCGCAGGGGTCGACGCAGCTCCACACGCTCGTATTCTTCATCACCCGACGCTGACTGGTTTCGGCGGGTTTTCCCCGTCCAGAACACCCGTGACACGCTGAATGCACGGTTTGACACGGTTTGGTTCGACGGTTTCAGCAGTTTGGGATCAAACTGTGGACAGGCTTAACGTCAGCGGTCAGCGGAACAGCGCGCAGTTACAGTTGCCAGTGCTCGACGTCAAAAAGAAGTGCTTCCTGGAAACCGAGCTCCCGCCTCCCAAATTGGAAGGTTTCCATCAGACTGGCCGCGGGCTGGCTCGTGGTTGAAGAACATGCTGATCCCTTTGTGGACCTGAGCAATAGGCTGAAATCAACAGCGCGAGTCTTATCTCGATGGAGTCAGAGGAGAGTTGGTAACATCAAGGAGCAGATCTTGCTCGCGAACGAAGTTCTTCTTCAGATTGATAAGGCTGGAGAGAGGCGAGCACTGAACGATGGCGAACTTTGGCTCAGAGGACAGCTTAAGAAGAAAATTTTGGGCCTGGCATCGTTGGAACGGACCGTAGCAAGGCAGAGATCGCGCATTGCGTCGCGTGGCTACAGGAAGGCGACGCTAACACCGCGTTTTTTCATCTCCATGCGAGCGCGCGACGCTGGAGGAATCACATTTTCAGGCTGAGAAAGGGGGACGTGATCGCCACGGTGCAGGGAGCAATCTGACCTCTGCACATTTTTCAGGAGCTTTTGGGAGTACCTGCTACTCCTATGAGGGAGCACGCACTGAATCTGGGCGCGTTGAATTTACCGTCCGTGGACGCCTCTAGCTTTGAGTTGCCCTTTTCAGAACAGGAGATATGGGAGGCCATTTGCTCAATGCCGCCGGACGTGTTTTCGGCAAGATTTTACCAGTCCTGTTGACAACTATTTAAGGTGGAAATCATGAAGGCTATGGCGGCGCGGCTTCCTAAATCCCTCCCACAATTAGTGGATGCCAATCAAAGTACTTTCGTGAAGGGCAGATCGATCCAAGATAATTTCCATATGGTGCAATAATCGGTTCGAACATTGCATCGCCAACGCGTTCCAGCTCTGTTACTAAAGGTGGATGTGGGCATGTGGCCAAGGCTTTTGATTCTGTGGCTTGGCATTTTTTGTTTCAAGTTCTTCAGCACAGGGGCTTTGGTCCGAGATGGCTAGAGAGGTATGCTTTCTTCAGCCTCAACGCAAGTACTCGTGAATAGCGCTGCAGGGGATAGTTTCTGTGTTCTGAACGCGGTCTTTTGGCTGGCGGAGGAAGCGGGGATTTTCGCTCCACTCGGAAACGGTAGAATTCGCCATCGCTTATCACTGTTCGCCGATGATGGGGTGCTCTTGATTACGCCGCAGGTGGAAGAAGCGCGGGCTGCTTGCAGTCCTTCTGGGCAGCATCTGGACTGCACTGTAATCTGGCCAAGAGCTCGGTCTCGCCCATCAGGTGCGATCAAATTGATCTACAACCAATCTTGGATGCCCTTGCAGCCGCTCATAGACACGATCGCAGGGCATCTTCCCAGTTGGTAAGCTAGGTTGCTAAGGAAGAGTGGCAAATTGATTCTTCTGGACTCAACACTGACAGATACCTCGGCTTACCATATGTTCCCCGATAGTAAACATGGTCTCGACACTACAATTATGCGTGCGATTCCTTGGCGCAGTCACGGTGTAGAGTGTAGTCGGTGACGGTGTTGATCGGTTCATGACTTCATGTTATACTACTCCTGTCTGTGTCAGACTCTTGCTTGCGCGTCATACATCGGGTTGAATGTTTCCATCACATTGCTGCTGCTACTGTTAGAGGACATTGCACGGCACGAAGGGAACCCAAAACTTAAACAACCGTAACAAACTACTGATATTGGCGACATTGGTTTCAAAATACATGTATTCCGAGATCCAGTTATATACTGGACTAGTATCTGGTGTTGGTGGTGGAAGATCTTCCCCAACTGCATATATTGTTTGTCTTCTAAAATACGATGCAATGTTGATCTTTTACCCATTTTCAGTCAAAATTTTCAAATTCTAGCAAACTAGGACCACTAATAGTTCTCTTCCTCGGAATCTATCTATTATATACTAAAAGCAAAATGAGGTAGTTTTTTGAGTCACCACGTTAAGCCATATCATCTAAATTAATTTTAGTTGTTAGATCTAAAATAAGTGGTTAGGATTTAATGAAATATTAGTAATCACGTAACATGTCTGACACGATAACAGATCGTGTTTTTTTTTGCAAATTACACACATCGTCGGTTTAAAAACCAGCGGGGCTGCTACCTTGCCTGATACGATATCTGCGGAAAAAAAATAAGACACGTACCGTTCCCTTCAAAAAGAAATAACGTTTCTCAAAAAAAGAAGAAGAAATAACGTCCCCTAAACCAAATCACGTTCCGTTCCAACACGTTAGGTACATATCAAAATTGTTGGCCAGTACCGTGATTCGGAGGTGTACAATCCGGGTAACTAGCTAATCAATCGATCTTTTTTTTTTTTGCGAAACACAGTACAACGCAAGCGCTCATATACACGCGCATACATCACCCATATGAACGCACACACGCACACCCTACCCCTATGAGCACCTCCGAGAGACTGAGCCGGCGGATCAGGTCTTGAGATTGACGAAGTCACCACGGACACCTCGCTGTCGACGGGAACGGCGCCTCCCACTGAAGAATATTCCGCCTAAATGAGAAACACCAACGTCAAACCTGTGGTTTGAACTCTGATGAGCTGGGGTAACATCGATCCGGCCGGCCGGATGTATCACGTGCTGCATGTGACCCTAGGAACAACACTCATGCACGGAGATTCTACGAAATCTTGAAACGTGATAGCTAGAAGAAGGCAAAACCCACTTAAACGTGTGGTGGCAAAGGGTGAGAGTAGGATATAGACAATTAAGAAAAAGATTGATCGGTAGGAAATTCCTCTATTTTTTTGCCATCTTTCTTTGTTTAGTCAAAGTCAAGTTTGACTAAATATATAGCAATAAAAATAAATAGGGCAAGACTAAACAGAAACCTATCTTAAGAGTTTCATTTTAAGCTAACCGGGAACTATTCCTAATAGACCGAAATAAAAAATCACCCACCCCACCCGATCCCCATCCACCCGACCCACCACCTGCCCCCGCACACCCACCACTCGACTCACCTGCCCGCCTCCCCACCTTTACCGTCGCCGGCGGTCGCCGCCCAACTGCTTGCCTTCCTCCGCTCCACCGGCAACCGGCGTCTCGCATCTCACCTTCATCCCGCTTCCCGGATCCACACCTCCAGCCCGCCGCCGCCGGACGCGCACCACCTCGCGTCCTCGCCTGCCCGACGAGCGCCCCCGGACCTCCGTGGTCGCTGCTTGATTTCCGGCAGACCACGGCAACCTCCACCGAACGAGCGCCACCCTTTCTTCTCCCAGGCTATTTGCGCCGGTGCCGCCGCCGGCTACCTGCTCTGCGCGCCCTGATCCAGTGCTGCCGTCGACCCCGGCCATCTGCTCCAGCGCGCACGGCTGCTGGTCTCCCCGGTAGTCCACTCCGTGACACCATCAAAATCACCACGGCCTCGGGCTTCTGTCCGCTCGCCTCAATACACCTGCTCACTGGATGTGAACTATATTATACGACGATGTGAACTGCAATACTTACTGATGGTAGAAAAAGGAAAATTCACATTTCTGAACTGCAATACTTACTGGCTTTTCTGAACTGCGTTTTCTCGAGGCTCTGAACCACACATCTGTGTGATTGGTATATCTTGAACGTTCTTGAATTTCTTGTGGTATTTTCGGATGAAATTGTTGCACGTATAGACAAGGATGAACAAGCTCGGAAAAAAATTCACTTCACCACAAAAACAAAGTTCACATGGCCCGGAAAAAATAGTTCACTTTGTTCACAAAAAAAGTTCGCTTTCGTCTCGAAAAAAGTTCACTTCGTTCGAAAAAAAAAGTTCACATCGCTCAGAAAAAAATTCAAGTGCAGTTTAGAAAAAATTCAGTTCGTTCGAAGAATTTTTTTCAAACAAAATTTCACTTTGTTCGAAAAAAAATCATGTCAGTTCATGAAAAAAAGTTCAGCTCGTTAAGGAACAAAGTTCACTTTGCTTAGAAAAAAGTTCATGTGCAGTTCAAAAAAAGAGTTTCGGAAAAAAGTTCACTTCATTAAAAAAAAATGGATAAAAAGTTCACTTCGATCAGTAAAAAAAGTTCATGTTAGTTTAGAAACAAAGTTCACTTTGTTTAGAAAAAAAGTTCATTTCATTCGAAAAAAGTTCAGCAAAAAACTTTTTATTCATAAAAATATCTAAATTAATTCACGTGTAAAAATTTACACATTTTTGTTATAAACAAATTTCACGTGATGAAATTTATAATTTGCCTTATAGAAAAAGGTTGACTTAAGAAAAGAAAAAAGACTACTCCAAATCGGCTAAAAACTTCATTCCATATAAAATTTGAAGTCTGCACCAACAAAAAACACTAAAACATGTAGAAATTGGAAAAAACAGAATTTACTATCTTTAAAACTGCTCGTAAACCATAAGTAACTACCAAAATTGTTCAACATGAAAAAGATAGAGAATTTTCACATCTTTTCAACGGTATATTATTTGTATTATTTCGACAAACATTTTAAAAACTATGAAGAAAGTAGTACATGAACAAAAACTTATTATACAATGTGGTTGAAGGTTCACTGGCACGTAAAAAAAAAGTTCACAACAATATTTGAATCAGTTCGCTCCTCTATTTTTTCTGGGGCGGGAATTTTACACATAAAAATCATCCCTACAAGCTTTATTTGTCCAAATCAACCTCCTCATGCAATTAGCAACTAAATGAATCTAATTTATACCTCCCTTGTCACCACCCTTGACCGGAGCAATGAAATCATGCCAATTTCAAATCTTTCTCGTCACAACGTGTTTCAATGTTTACGGTATATTTAAAATTAATCACAAACCGTATGGAATTTGGAAAAATGATTAACATAACAAAAGTTGCGCCTAGTCAATACCTTTCCAGCGCCGTATCATTTGTTACGTTTCGATAAGCGGTTTAGAAGTAATTGACAAAAAACTGTCCGCTGGAATTTAAACTTCGGAAAACAAAATCCTTCAGATTTAAAATTGCTTTTAATCCGTAGCGAATATTGACAAATGACTAGAGATAGGCGTATCGTTTGCATCAATCCGACTAACGGTTTGGAAATGGCGGCCGAAATATGGTGTGAAAACAGAAAAGTCCGTGAAAATTGTGTTTCGTATATATTTTTTTGAAACTGTAACTAATTAGAAAAACCTTTCAAGACAAAACGTTGCGCAATTTCCGTAGCTATCTAACAGTATATCGCATGCGTGATTCTGATAAGTGGTTCGAAAATCGTGTTAAAAATATTGTCCGTGGAAAGTGAAATTCGGTGTGTTCCGCCAGAAGGTTCACATGCAAGTCGCGTGAAGGTTCACTTAGAATAGCCGAGACGGTTCAGAAAGTTTCAGTTTAGCTTAAACTGAAACCAGTTTCATTTTAGCTGAATTATAAATATATATTCCTAAATAATTTTGTCGAACACGAAAAATACGGTTTATGATGATTCTAATAATAAGGATTTTGTATTTTAGATATCGATATTTTTTCCGATATATTTTGTCAAAATTTATAAAGTTTGATTTTTACTAAATTTAGAACACATGATTGCCGAGAATAGAGGAGTACATTGTTTTTATGATTGAGTACAATAAATGAACAATCGACTACACATCATACTAAACCAAAGTACTCACAGAATGTCTTTAAGAGTTTGGAGTCATGGAATTTTAAAATTAATGAAGTCATGACATTAGTCGGACTACATACATTATTCTATTATTTAAATAACAATTTTATTCGACCGCCATGAGACAAACACTCTCACAAAACGCCTTCCCGAGTCATGGAATTTGAATATTAATAAAGTCGCAGCATTACTCGCACTATCAAGGAGAGTGTCCCTCACAGTAAGGAAATTACAGAGTTAATGACAAACACATGGCTGAGTGACCACTTCCCACGAGGATGTGAATGTTCTTCCACTTAATGGATATTCTGACTTAATGAGACACAACGCGTCAATCATTCAAAATTGATGAAGAGATAACATTAGTCGACACACTATCAATGAAAATGTCCGTCACATTATTATTAAATATTTTGAAATAATTATTTACACAGGGTTAACTTATCACATATTTCCGCTTGATTTGTTTCATATTTAGTATCCGAGCACGGTGTGCTAATACTATTTTTAATCCGAGGAATTGAAAATAGTACACTTAATTATTATGATATTTTGAGTGGATATTGCTTGGTTTGTATAGTAGACATATTTGGACTATTGTATATGTATTTCTCTCGGGTAACAAAATCAACATGGCGCGCGTACATAGAACAAGCGCCTACTTATGCTTCGAAAGCACGTGTTAGTTCAGTTGCACTACAAAATTGACGACTGATTAAATATTCTTGAACTATGGTATCTAAGCCACATAGTCATTTTGCGTAGAACCATTGAATGAAGATTAAAAGAAAGTTAAGTGTCTGGAGAATTTAGATACATACTTCCTAATTTAGAAAACTGATGTATAAACACTATTCTATATGTCTTTCTCTCAGGTAACAAAATCAACATGAAAGCACATATCAGTTCAATTGCACAACAAAATTGACAACTGATTTTTTGTTTTTGAACTAGGCTATCTAAGGCACACCGTTATTCTTCATAACACATAAGATACATCTATACGACTGCATAGAACCATTGAATGAAGATTAAAAGAAAGTTAAGCGTCTGGAGAATTTAGTTTTGTACTACTTCTCTAATTTTTAAAACTAATGTATAAACATGTCAACGAATATGCCTAACACAAAATAATTTATCATTAGCAGCATATTCATATTACAAATATAGCCAAAGTTCATCGTGTTCATGTTTATAAAGTGTTCCACAACGTGACATGGAGTGAGTAAATGAGAGGAAGAAACATCAAAACAAGATAATACTCAAGATTTAATGTGATCTACCTATATAGCAGGATAAACCGTTTTATCTTCATTCAACGATATTTTAAAAAGGTAAATAACCTACCATATTGATCTACATCATGTACAAATTATAAATCAGTTCACTATATTCGGTATCACTGTGTTTAAACATATGGCATGGTAATCACTTGACCACAAATTTGAATGCCAAGGATGTTACTTGCATACATGGTATATATTGCGTACAGAAACTTTTGTCGTAGTTGTTGAACAATTTTGTATTTTGTGACATCATTAAAAAAATGTGATTGATATTAATGAAAGCATTTTTTAACACTTTTAGCCAATTACACATGATGCCCTCGCATTTGCGAGGGCCACCATGCTAATTCCATCAATTACGCAACAACAAAATTGTACAGATCTGCAGCTTAAACAACAACAACAACAATCCCGAATTAGGAATTTGGGATTGAGTAGAGGAGGATCAGGTTGTCCTCGTACTGGAACAAGTAAAATTCCTAACTAGATGTCTAGATTACCACTTGCCAAGGTTCAAACGAGTCAACGAGAGGTCCACTTGGAGGGGTTACCGGTGGAGCCGCCGGGTCGCTGCCGCTCAGCTGCTGGTTGTCGACCGCTCGTTTTTGTCCAACACAAGAAAAAAAAGATTCTGGTTCAAAAGATTTTCGAAATGAACTTTGCAGGATTCCAATCCAAATGGAAAAAGTCTGCTACCGACTTGTATGTTTTCGAGTTCCGATCCACAAGGCCACACTGATTTACTTTTTATTTATTTTGAAACCTACATGGGCTTCTCATGCGTTGTGTTTTTAAAACCCTACAAGCCGAAGAGGCGCTTAAAGCTTGCATGGGTACAGCTAAGAAAAGGGTACCCTTCTGGAAGGGAACGCGGAAGCGTACGAGACGCCACGTGGCCGACGCAGCAAAAACAAATTTGGGCACGAAACCGAGGCCCGTCGCGGGCGTACGACGACTGATCGGGTCCCGTGTGCTCTGTACATTCGCGTGCAATCGCGAGCTAGCTAGCTCAAAATAGGATCGATTGATCCATTGTGCTGCTAGCTACCATCGATCCATCAGGCAGTGAAGGAAGCCCGTTCGTACGCGCGTACGTCCTCGGGCGAGTGGCCGGCCGGCCGGTGTACAGATGGTTAGCCCCGCGTACGTCTGGGCATGTACAAATTTAACAATCTAGTATGTACACAAAATAAACGATAGGAAGTAGAAGGAAAATAGAATACTATGTACAAATAACACTTAGAACAATGTACATACTATATAAATCAGTGAGTACAAACTACACACGATACGGTGTACAAATTTCATAACTAGTAGTACAGACCACACAGAGAATGATGTACATACTTCACATGAATAGGGAGTACGAACTACACACAAAGAAGTTGTACAAAGTACACAAAACTGCAAGTACAAAACTCACAGAGGACGGTGTACAAAGTACATATAACATGTTGTACAGACATAGATTGTACAACTAACTAGACACAAATTGTACAACTAGACAGACACAGTTTGTACAGACACATGTTGTACAACTACGCAGAAACAGTTTGTACAGACACAGGTTGTACAACTATCACTAGTACAGAAAAGGCTATCAGTGGCGCACCAATTTGGGTTTCTGTGGCGCACCCCTAGGTTTGCTGGGTGCGCCACAGAATTCTCACCACTAAAATTATTTCTGTGGCGCACCTGGCCAGGTGCGCCACAGAATTCTCAAAAAATGAAAAAAATGAAAAAAAATATAAAAAGTTTCAAAAAAAATTAGAATATGAAATAATATGAAAAATCCTAATTATTGGAATTATTTTCATATTTTTGAATTTTTTGAACTGATACCTTCCCGCTAGGTCATCCATCCTCAAACTGCTCCAACCCTAGCACGCTTAACTTCTAAGTTCCACCCAGTTCACCTACCCTTGTGCTACTCAAGTTCTTATTGATATATATATCATATGAACCATCTTAACTCTTGTATGTGTATATGTGTGGTATGTGTTATAAATGTGTGTTTTTAAATTTCAGATTTTTCAAAAACTTCTAAAGTTTCAAAAGGAGATTCAAAAGTTTCAAAAGATCCAAAAAAATTCAAAAAACTTAAAAAAATCAAAAAAATTCAAAAAAGTCAAAACACTTCAAAAAAATCCAAAAAATTCAACAATCTTCTTTGTTATAACATTTCTGTGTCTTTTTTGGACCTTTTTTATTATTTTTTTTTATTTTGCTGCGAAAAATCGTCTGTTTGAAATAACTTTTTTTTCTTTTGGAATTTGAGGAATCTGTGAATTGCTGACCGGGTAAACCCGGGTGGATTCGAACTCGGATTTTTCTCACGTTTTTTTGACATATTTTTTGCATTATTTCAACGCGTATGCAAAAGTTATGGCCGTTACAAGTTTTTTTCCTGTTTGTTGCAGAAAAGGTCAAAATTCATATTTCAAAATTTCTATACCTACTAGACACTCAAACCTAACTACATGTCAAAGGATTCTATTTATTGAAATTTTTATCATTTTCTTTTACTTCCTGCAAGACTAAAAAGGCGATCCACGGGAGGAGGGGGTGGGATTTGAAAAAAAAAATCTGTAGCGCACCAAGCTTGGTGCGCCACAGAATGTCACCTTTCTGTGCCAGGTGCGCCACAGAATTTTTTTTTTCAAATTTTAACCCCCCAGGTAACTTTCTGTGGCGCACCTGGCCATGTGCGCCACAGAAGGCTTGGTGCGCCACATAATGTCTAATTTCTGTGGCGCATGTGGTTTAGTGCGCCACAGAAATATGACTTTCTGTGGCGCACCGGGCTTGGTGCGCCACAAAAAATAATTCTGTGGCGCACCAATTAAGGGTGCGCCACAGGGTGCCAACCTACCTATATAGGGTTTCCCTACTAGTGTATACAGACACAGGTTCACAACTACATAACGCATGTTGTACAACTAGACAGACACAGATTGTACAACTAGACAGACACATGTTGTACAGACACAGCTTGTACAACTATACAGGCACACGTTGTACAACTAAGCAGACACAGTTTATACAGACACAAGTTATACAACTACAGAGACACAGGTTGTACAACTATACATAATCGGGAGTACAAAAAAAAAGTTTGTCGAAACCTATTAACATGGGATCTAGTTTTGAAAATCTCGACGCGAGGAGCTCAAAAGTGAAAACGGTTCGTAATTTGGATAAACGGTTCTCAAGATATTTCGTTTTCAAAATTCGGATTTGAAAAATAAAAACAGAAAGGGAAAACTGCATGTGCACGTACGTGCATGCCCTCTTTTTCTCTCTCATACTCCCCCACTTTCAATCTAATTGTGACACATGGCAGACATGCAGACGACCAAAATTAGAACATGTGAGGAGAAACCGACACTTGTCACAATTAGAACGATGGTAGGGTTCCCTTTGCAAAGGGAACCATTTTTCTAGTGATTTCCAGCTTGGATGCATAGTTTGAACGACTTTTGGGCTTTTTTTTTTTTTTTTTGAACAAGGGAAGGGCCCCGAAGGACCCGGAAGCTGCTTTATATTTCATCGGTGGGATTACATTTTGCAGAAACACCCAAACTAAAAAGGAAATTACAAACAGGGCCTGCAATTTTACATAAAGGACTCCAAAGGGAAAACATAAAAAGCAATTGAGTCCCTCTCCACCGAAGCTTGACGACGAACTCGACGGCCGGAGCAGCGATGCCATCACCGGGGACGAACCACTTGGTACAGCATCTCTGATGAATCTTCAGCCGGAGTTGAGTAGCCTCCGAGATGGCCTGCAGCCAGGAGGTTGAACAGCCACAAGAACGTGGCCTTGGAGAGCCGCCATTCGGCCATAACAGGCAGAGACAAGACAGCCATCGCCGTCGCACGTCCTCTGCTGAAGAACTCCAGAAGATAGCAGCTTCGATGCAAAGCAGCGACAGAGCCCTGCTCGCATCTTTCCCAAACTCTTCACCACCAGCCAGCTCTCGCCTCCAAATCCACACGTGCCGACCACCATGATCAACAAGCAGCAGAAGGAAAACAGAGAGATGAACAGCAGTAAGAGCAGAGCGCTGATTGGAAGAGCTCGTCGCCGACCACCCCGCCATCGACTTCCGCCATGGAAGTTCAGCAAAGGAAGCCATCAACGCCTCACCAGCGTTGCGCCCAGACGCCAGATCGGGGAAGCTCAAACCAACCTTATTGTCGGAGATGCTTGATCTCCCCGCCAGCAGCCGGCCTACCTCCTGCCACCAGAGATACGCCGCCGCGACGAGCAGAAGCAAGGCGCCCTGGATCTGGCCGGAGAAATCCAGAGACCTACTCCCACACACCCATCTAGGGTAACCTACGGCATAAAGCCAGATCGAACTAACTAAAACTACTACTGGTATGTACAGGAGGAGCCTACCACCTATTCCATCCTCTCGCCGGCCGGCCGTACCTCCGGGGAGAAGGAAGGAGAGGGGCGGCGGAGGAACTCTCGAGACGACTCTCAAGGAGGCGAAGCTGAGCGAGAGAGAGAGTTGTTACTAGCGCTATATATGTGACTTTTGGGCTGGAGTAAGGCCTTGGAACACACGTGGTCCGGCCACCGCCGAACTGTGGTTCGCTAATGCAGAGTGGCCCATGTCGAAATAGATTTATTTCAAAAAAACAAATTGTCGAAATAGATCCCACACTTCAAACATACCAACTGGAAAGTTCAGCACGCGCATGTCACTCCTCCTACTCATTCTTCTGTGGTGTCTCAAAACAAAAACTCATTCTTCTGTGGACGATAAACAACAGCTAACTGCGACGCCACGTGCTCCCCCCGTTTTTTATCTAAAACAAAAAAAGGTGTGGGTGCATACTAAAATATGTGTACCTACAATATCTGAAAGAAAACGTGAATACACATAAGCATAGTACTCCTACTCCCTCCGTTCTAAATTAGATGACTTTCATTTGTCCAAATGTGGATATATCTATACTTATAATATGTCTAGATACATTCACATGTGGGAAAGTGAAGTCATCTAATTTGAAACGAAGAGAGTATCACAACATCGCATAGTTTGCAAAAAAAGCAGGACGACCATTGGTTCCAACCAAGAAAGCAGGACGACCATTGGTTCGGCTCGTCTCCCGTTCACTGTGCATGCCGCATGCGAATGCGATCGATGCCAGCCAGGGGAGGACGCAGTCGATCGAAGACGGACACGGACGGAGCTAATGTTATTGTCAGTCTCTTGCACGTACATCCGGTTGCAGTGGCGGATCCAAGATTTTGAAGCAGGGTGGTCCACCTTCATATGCATTTTTTTGACTTAAATAAGACATGCGACAATGCTTGCATAGAATTTAGCAAGAGCAGTCTGGTCTTAGAAACACATCAGAATTCATAAGTAAGTTTAAATTTTGCATATAATATGTCTACATATCTTGAAAGTTCAAAAAATAATCTGTAGGACATAAAATCAGTTCTATAATTGAGTATTTGGTTACAATTCATCGGACATAAAATCTAAATAATTAATAAGTTGGAACCATGTTTTTGTTTCGACAATTGAAGGTAGGACTACCTGATTCTGATTAAGCTGACGCTTCACTACCGTAGGAGCATTAGAGTGCATGTTGTGCTACCACTAGCCTTGTTGGCTGTTATATGCCGCCAGAGACTTGCAGGAATGGAGTGTTGGCGGCGCTAGGTAGGATATTACTGTTCGTGGATTCAATTACAGCAAGCTGGGGAACAACCGAATGGCAGTTGGGCTAGCCGAACGGCGGTGGGTATTCTCTGACTTAGATTTTCGTGACTTTCGGTCATTGACAGGTGGTCCCCGCAACTGGTGTGGCCCCACTTTCAGTGACCCAATGTTAGAGAAGAAAAGTCAGACAATCTGCGCCGGCCGAACGGAAGCCAGATTAAGGAGACAAAGCTAGGCCTTTTTCTGCCGGAACAGGTAAGGAGGACCATGGAGGCCGTGAGGTCCGAAGGATTTTATGAATTGTGATACTAGACTCTAACAAAAAACCTTGTGGAAATTGAAGTTTCCATTAAAAATAACTAGTGGAATTTAACGCGGCGTCACGCCGCGGTTTTGTTAGGTTGTATTTTTCATAAATTTGTAAGATATTTTCGTAATAGAAGAATATATATTTTGTGTGTATTTGTTAATTTAAATTACTTCATAGTTAGATGAAGTCAACGTAGATTGTATGCAAATATTAGCTATTTTGATTTGTTTAAATATGTTTGTGTTTTGGCATTAATAAGTATCATTTTTTTTAGCATGGTGGTATGTTTTGGAGTATTTCTAATATTTTAGCGGTTTGAAATGTTTAATTATGCTTCTAATTTGTAAATGATATTTAATTTAGGTATGTAGTTAGTGGTAATGCATTTTTTTTATTCGAGTTCACAATTCAGGAAAGTTTACTTGTGTTGCAAATGTTGGCAAATTTTGGATTTTCAATCATGTTTAAAAAATGTTCAGTTAAAATTGGTGAAGTTTAAAAATAATTACGGACTGGGTTGTTTTCATGTTTGTGAAATGATGAATTTTTGTAGTATTATTTATTTTATACAAATTGTGTAGTTGAACTGGGCCCACATGTCAAAGTTTCTGCAATTTCGTAAAATGATTGGATTTAAAAGAATTTTTTTTTTAGAGGGCCAAATATTTGTTGAATTGAAATGTTCAATTAGAGCATGTTGATATATTTTGGAGTATCTCATTTTGAAAATGCACATTTATTCTATTGAATGCTATATTTAGAGAAATTTCATTTAGATTACATCTAAATTTCTACCAATTTGAAGTGTTCAATTTTAGTCATTTATTAGAGGATCAAATTTACATAATTAGAGGATGTGCATCTTGATTTTCTCCAAACATTCATCAGTACAAAATGTTCAGATATGTTTGTTTTTTTCGTTGTAAATAAGTGGCATTCATTTTCGTGGGCATGTTGATATATTTTGGAGTGCACTTGTAACTTTTAAGTGAGTGATCCAACTGAGAAACTATTACTTACCCTGTGCGTTGCTGTGGAAGTTATATGCACAAAATATTAAGCATATTTGGAATACAAAATACACTCATTTGGGAAAATGTAGTGGACAGTGAGTCAAATAAAATTGTAGCTTGAAAGTATTTCTTTAAAATCTGAACTATGTAAAAAACAATGGAAACGGAGAAATTACAATGAAACAACACTTTATGAGAGCAGAAGCATTTACTTGCTTAAATTTATGCGGTGACATTCTACGGTCGTAACATAAAAAAGAGGAAAAATGAAGGGAAGGTAGTGAGACTAAGCATGCATGTGCACATAGGAAAGAAGAATTTCTTTTTGTTTGTTATGCTACTTTATGCAGCTGATCAGGTATAGATAATTATAAATATAAAAATTGTGGAGTGTGAATAGTAGATATGACTAATTGAAGATGTTGAATGTATTTTAAGTCAGGAAGATCAATTTAAGTGAAGTCGGAATGGCTAACATATGCCGTTTTCATAAACTTTATAGCTGACATAAAAGGGTACCCAACTTCTTCTAATTTAGCAGGATTGCAAATTGATTAATCATGCATGTACATGTGCAGATAAGAAGTTATGCTTGCTTTGCTTATTTCGTAACTAATAATAATAGATCTTTTGTAATATTGTGCTTGATTTCATCGTCGGTTGATTAAGTATTCATTTTTGTTGTTGTTGACCTTCATCTTGATCTTGCATCTGCGTTTTACCGAGAAGAACTAAAACATTGGAAAGTAATTGAAAGGAGTTTAGCTATGTTGTTTGTAAATATTAACTTGTTCGAACTGGTATGATTTGTCTATGTTTTGCGTTAGATAGTTAATTTAGCTTAATAATCGAAGGATGTAAATTGTAAGCATTAATTAAAAACAATCCAAAATCAAGCTACAATTAGAGGAAGTAATTTTTCATTTTCTCGAAATATTCATGCAGTGGAAACAATTTTTTTTTTTGGAATGTCATGTCACTTATAAATATTAACTTATTTCAAGCTGGTATGATATGTCCGTGTTTTGCATTAAACAATTAATCTAGCTCAATAATCGGAGGAAAAAATATTGTTTGAGCATTTATTAGATCCAATGTAAAACCAAATCATAATTAGAAGAAATGAGTTTGCATTTTTTCTCGAAATATTCGTCCTATTAAACATTTTTTTGAATGTAGTGTCTATTATAATATTGTACAAATTTGTAGAATTTGGTCTGAATTGATTTCGAATTGTTGAGAAGTTTGGAAATGAGATTGCATTTTATCGGAATTTTCATCTATTTGAATATTTTTTTGAAATGCAGTGTCTATTTTGTTTTTTATAAATCTGTAGAATTTGCCCTTAATTGATTTTGTTTTGCCGAGAAATTTCAACAGTTTTGAAAAGTAGGAAAGCAAAAAGAAAAGGAATCGCATTTTTTCTCGAAATATTCGTCTTATTAAACTTTTTTTTTAAATGCAGTGTCTATTATAATTTTTTACAAATTTGTAGAAATTGGTCTCATTTGTTTTCGAATTGTTACAATTTTTTTTTTTCAAATGCAATGTCTATTATATTTTTTACAAATTTGTAGAATTTGGTCTCAATTGATTTTGATCTTTTGAGAAATCTCAACAGTTTTGAAAAATAGAAAAGGAAAAAGAAAAGGAAGGGGGTAAAAAAAGAGGCCGAACCGGCGGCCCAGCCCAACAGCCGGCCCGTCTGGCCAGCCCAGCCCACTGCCACGTCACGCTGACGTCGGCAGTGGCCGGAGCTGCCGCGGCAACGGCGAGCTCGGCGCCGCCGCGTCGGAGCGACCTAGGAGTCGGGAGGAAGCGCATCGGGCGCAGCGCGACGCGGACGACCCGCAGGTGGCGGCGCGGCCGCAGATCGTGGCTGGAGCGTCGCTGGCGAGCACGGACACGGCGGCGGACGCCGACGGACGGCGGCGATGATTGCGACGCGATGCGGCCGTCCCAGCACACGTGCGTCGGCGGAGATGGAGGGCGCGCGTATTTGGAATGATATGTGTGACTGTTGCAAACATTTTCAAATTTGCTTGAATTTGGTTTTGGGTCTATTTAAAAAGTACAAATAAAAAAGGGAAGTCAGGAAAAAAAAATTTGGGCTGCGGCCTGCAGTGGCCAGCCCCGTTTGCAGCCCAAGCCCAGCCCAGGCCGCCCTGACGTCAGCGGTGACGTCAGACGGCGCCGGCAGATCGGCCGCGGCGGCGTGGAGTTCGCCGGCGGCGAACCACCGCGATTCGGGACGCGGGCGCGGTCGCGTTTGACCCGCACGGTCACGGCGTGCAGTTTGGCGGCGGCGCCGCCGCTTCTAGCTCGCCGTCGCGGCCGCGGCGAGCAGATTCGCGCCGGCGGAAGCAGCGGCACGGCGGCGGCGAATCCGGCGATTCGAGGGCGTTCCGGCATGCGCGAGTTGGCTAGGAGGGAGAGGCGGCGACGCCGCAGCTCGCGGTGCCCGTGGAATCGGGCGGGGAGGCCCGTAGCGGCGGCGCGCCGTGTCGGCGGCCGCGGCGTTCTCCGCGCCGTTCGCGAGAGAGAAGAGGAGGGGGGGGTGTTCGTGGACATTTACAAAAAACAACCCGAACTTTCCCGTAATTGCAAAGAGGTCCCTGACGACGAATTTTCTGTGAAGAGTATGGAAATTTCGTCCGCCCGCGTGCTTTTCCGCAAAAATACGCAGCGGGTTGTGTGGCTGACACGTGGGGCCCACCCGGATACTGTAGATGAACAGTAACATGAACAGTACCCGGGGCGCTGCGAGGCCGCCGTTTTGCTCAACTTTTATATAGTGAGTAATATTTTGTATGGTTCCTTTATCGGAACGTATTGCTTGGCTAATAGACGCTGGACATGAGGTAAGAATGTGTTTCTTTTTTGTGATTCATAGGAATCCGTTGAGCATTTGTTCATCTTATGACTGAGATCAATCATCGCCTCAACTAAGTTTCCTCCAGCTTGTTGTTATGCACGTCTTGTCCTAATCCAAGAATATTCTATGTTTAATGTTGATAAACTTGTTCGACCTGCTGAGATTTATGATGCATAGTTTACCACCGCTGATTGGTTGCTATAAAGAGGTCAGGTACAAACCTTTATCCTAAATATAAGGAGAAGTACATAATTTCATTGGATGTTCCGATGTTTCAAAACTTACTGAATTGATGGTTAAAACCGGAAAAGATAGAGCATTCACATTGGCATATCGCCCTATTGAGCTGACATTGATCCTTCCGGTCGCAACGTCATCTGTAGAGTGAATATTTTTCCTAAACTATTATTATCAACACATATTTGTGGAACAAGCTGTTAGATGTGTTGTTAAATAGCTTGATGGTGTGCTACACCGAACGAGAGATATTCAAAAGTATGGATGATGCTAAAATGATAAAGCACTTCCAAGTTATGAAAAACCGAAATGGACATCTGCCTAAAGAAAGAACCATAACACCTTCGTGGTACGTATAATTATTTTGAATGCTGATCATTTATATCATAAAGATATTTCAGTAATTTGTCTGATCTTGTCTTGCATGTCATTGTATACTTGGCCCACGTTTTTATTTTTTAGGATAGTTTTATATGATTCACTTGAGTGAAATGTTATTTGAGCCTACCCCTATTTAGTTCTAGAATCGCCACTGGCTAGGCTCATCGTATGTGCTCGTGCGAAGAGAATCCCAACGTAGACACATATATAGTTGAGGAAAGAAGAGAGTGTCCTAGTCGCCTAGTCGGCCAGCTCCAATCCAAAGATTCTGGTTCGAACAATTTTCAAAAGAAACTTTGCAGGACTCCAAACCAGATGAAAAAAAAAACAATATCTGCTACTGATTTTTAGGTTTTCGAGTTAATTTCGATCCACATGGGAATCTCATGCGTTGTGTTTTTTCTAAATCCCTACCTGCAAACCGAAGAGGCGCTTGAAGGTTCTATGGAGAGTTTGAAGGAAACATTCTCCACCTGGTAATTTGTTTACCATGGAAGCGGAAACCGTGCCGCAACCATATGCTGCCTGGACCCTGGATTTATAACCCAAAATCGCAGTTTGGGCCGAGGTAATAAGGCCGGCCGTGGCTTAACCATTGCGCGCTAACGCGGAGTGGCCCATGTCCAAGTATACCCCACGTACGCTTCAAATTGAGCCCTCCGAGGAAAAAAAGAATTGCACATGCGAAATGGAAAGCTCTGCACGCGCACGCATGTCATGTCCCCTCCTCCTCCTCACATTTTTTTTTCGAAACAAAAAGTGTAGGCGCACACTAACATCTTTGTACTACCGATTAACGTAGTCATACATACATCATCCTATCCACAGCATTTGCACCGCTGGCAAACAAAGATCGACGGTGCGTTCACTGATCATCATCTCTGATCTCTCCAGTGATATTTTGTCTTTGAAGCTAATCGTGTCTCTAATGATTGAGCACCTCCTCCGTTGATGATAATGATGATTAACGTGGTGGATGCATGGCCAACCAACCAAGGAAACTAAGCAGGACGACCACTGACTTGGCTAGATGATTATTGCTCACCCAGCTGTCAGCGGAACAGCGCGCAGTTACTGTTGCCAGATGCAAGCCATGCTGCTCCGGCCAAGATCGCTCGACGTAGCTACGCCTGCTCAATGAATGATTCCCTAGTTGAGAATGGAAGCGGGAACCGCGGCTTTATTTCCGCCAAAAAAAAAACACGGAAGGCAGTAAGAAAAATGAAGTGATGCTTACAAATGTTATGTGATACAGTACTCTCTAAAGAACGCTACGTACCGTGCGCGTTGAGAGAGAGAGAGAGAGGTAGGGAGGACATAAACACCCAAGCACATACGGTACTACTCTACCTCAGTCGTCGTCGCAGGAGAGGTCCAAGAATGGCATCAGGTCGCCTCGATGTGCACCTTCAGCAACCATGACATGGTGTCGTGGTGGCTCGTGGTCTGACGTTCATGGAGTCCTTGAGCACTGCGCTCAGCCCAGGGGTGTCTTCAGGGTGGGCCTCCAGGTCTCACATCGCCTCGTGGAGGCACATCATCTGATGCACCTACGTCTGCTGCTTCTTCGCCGGCCGAGATGGAGGTGCGCACCCTCCTCCGATGATGATGTCACCCATGCGTCGTCGCGGTGGCGAGTGCGAAGAGGACGAAAGGGAGCGCGAGAAAGAAGCCGTCGTCCTCCTCGGCGCCCAGCGGCTCAGTAACGGAGGCGGAGACCCGTGGAGGGGGCGACAGGGGTGGGCCTCGGGCCGCGATGTGCGCCATGACGGCTTGGAGTGTGCACCCCCGACACACGCCAGAAGGCCTCGCCCTAACCTCACCACCACTTTCTTGTCCCGCAGCGGCACCCCCGAGCCATCCCAGCGGTTGAGCTCCTGAACATGGAGCCGAATGAACTACTCGTCGTACCTGTCTTGGTTGTGCTCCGGGTCCTACTAGGGATTGGCGCTTTGCTCGGGAGTGAGGTGCCCACGGTAGTGGCGCAGCAGCGCCGCCCCCCTAGCGGTTTGCCGGCATCACTACATTCTGCATGGGATGCCGCCCACGCTCAGCAACCACCTCTTTTGCGCCTGCATATCCGGCTGCGCGGGGTGGCCGCTCACCCGTAGAGCCGTCGTTTGCTCCACGAGGAGCGTGCGTGGCCCAAAGCTGGCAGCGGCTCCACTGGTGCGCCTACTCCTCATGGCGGCTAGGTTTTCGGGAGGGAGAGGAGAGGGGAGGATATCGGAGTTGGGTGATCACCGCGCATTAACACCGCCACCGTGTGGAAGCTCGTCGCGTGGGCGCTTCGGAAACCGGCGTCACCTTCAATGGTTGCGACCGGTCGTCTAAACAGGTCCGTGTCAATGACACGACTGGCCACCACGCCGTGGCAAGGCGTGAAGTTTCGTCCGGCGCACCAAAATACTTGCAACGGGGAGGGCGTGGGGTGGGTGCGGCGGACGAAATAATGGGACTCTATTGACTCCGCGAGCGCAAGAGAATTTACGGCCGACGCGCCCCGTATTTGGACGCACCGAGTGATAATGGCCAAGAAAAAAAAAGGACAACGGATGGCTGCTGAGAAATGTGCTACAGTTCCAACGAAGTAGTAAAATGCTACCACCACGGGCACGGTGCACATTCACATGGCACAGTCTCCCGTCGTCACCGGTGTAGGCGGTGTTGATCGGTTCATGCTATGCGCGGTGAGCCGCGCACACAGTCGATCGAGCACGGACACGGCCGGAGGTACTGTTCCTCTCGCGCGCGCACACTAGTACATCTGGTTGAATGTTTCCATCACATTGCTGCTGCTGCTGCTGCCCTCATCGGATCAGGAGGCGAGTTGGGTAGGTTCCCGATGACAGCTGCCGTGCCCAACTGGCGGCACAGATGGATCACATCCGTTCATCCGTGCGTTGAGACACACGATTCGGGAGCACGAGAAAGGGGAAGAAGAGGAAGATCCACGGCTGAATTGTGAGGCGGAGGAGACTGTTGCTGTCAGCGGCCAGATGGACGGACGAGCACATGCATGCCGATGCCTGCATGGCAGTCGCTCAGTCAGACACTGACAGACACCATGCGCCGGCACCGTCCAGCCGGCCATGTGGTTCTGGAACTTCACCTGCCCGTGCCTCACGTTGTACTGTCCCAGCTCAAACCCCACGTTGTTGTACTACTCGCGACTAGCGCTGCTAAATCCTGCTCCAAACACAATGAAAATACACAAAACTTGTTCTGCTTCATCATCCTGGTTCTAGCTTCTGTCGGCATTGCATTGCTGTGTGAGGAGGATTGACGACGGCGAGGCAGCTAGTAATGGCGCCAACGAGCAGCTTTATGGACGAACCAATCAGTCTCAATCAGATCGACCTGATGCAAGGAGGGAGACGATCGGAGGAGAGGCCCGCCCAAGCACATGCAGCCCGCCAGCCACCAGCGAGGCGAGGCAGCAATCACGTCGCCCTTGAAGATCGATTAATCGGGACCACCACCACCACTACCGCTCGCAAGTGCAGATCACCAGGCAGGCAGGGCCACCGCGGGCAGGCACGACGACCGGTCTGCCTGTCGGTGTCGACGGTCGATTCTCGTCTCCGCCCGTCGCCGTCGACAACCGTTCCGCCGGTCCCGTCCATCTCCGGCCGTACCTGCGTACGCCCGCCTCCCGGTTTTGTCAAAGACTGACGTAAATCGTGCCTCGTACTTCTAGCTTTGCTTAAACTCACCGACACCATCGCCGCCGTCTTCGATGCCGCCGAGAGGAACACACACCTAGCTAAACCTATCTACACGCACGAACGATAACCGGAGCTCCCCCACCTCCCGGTGCCTCAGCGGCGACCGGAGGCGGAGGGGAGCGGCGGAATCGCCGGCGAGATCTCAAACCCTCGAGTCGCCTCTTTTTCCGCCTCTCTCGACTGTAGCAGGTGGAGTGGTACAAGGATATTTGCTAAAACGTAGCGATACTAGAGTTTAAATGATACCATTCTTGAAAGTTCAAATTTTCTAGTGTCAAAAAATTCTAAAAAACATGGTGTGGGTTTTCACGAGAATTGTGTTTACATTCCCTAAAATTTTAAGAACCAAATTCGACAAGCACACAGAGAAATAAAAAAGACAAACTACGACGTGAATAGTGTCATTTTGTGTTTTGTCTTTTTGTGACACTATTCATGATGGATTTGTCATTTTCTGTTCTCTATGTATATTTTGAATTTGGTTCTGCAAATTCGAGGAATAGTTAACACACACAATTTTTTCTTGGAATTTTTCGGAAATTCAAATTTTGGTTCTGCTATCGTGATAAGGTGTGGGATCACTGGATATGCACTCTTGAGAGAGGTAGGGAGGAAACTAACGAGAGAGGCGTTCCACACTTTGAAAAGGTTGAAGTTTGTTCAGATTTGCCTTTTTTGTGTGGCCTAATATAATACATATTTCTACCTGAAATTTTCTCGTTGACAGAGTTCGACATTATGTACACCTAGATTTTTGTTTCGAAACTTACAATGTCCATTCTATTTTTTTATTTTAAACGAGATGCATGGAGCTCGGGCTCCACTTGGGGTGTCCGGGAAATCAACACGCTGTACAGTCTAACTCTGCGTGGTCACGACACTGGAAGGCTATTCCTTCGTTTGCGCAGTCGCGAGAGTGCCAAGGTAAAAAGGACATTTTAACGACGGATGCCTGCTGAAATAAAATGCTCCTCCACCACCGGCGTGCACGGTCACAAGGCTAGGGAGAAAATAAACAAAGACCCAAGGTACTACTCTAGCAGCTACAGCCTGCTCTACTACAGTGTATACGTCGGCGTGTTGCTCGATTCAAGTTATACGTACGTTCGTTGCGCTGAGCCGCGCACGCAGTCGGTCGAACACGGCCGGAGCTGCTGTGTCTGTCAGCCTCTTGCACGTACATACATCATCTGGCTGAAACTCGTAGGGGTAGATACACTCACTATTTAAAATTTATAATTTTAAAACTGAAATAAAAAATCAGGTGTACCGTGCACATCTAGACTTTTTGATGCACATCTAGACAAATTAACTGAAATAAAAAATTAGGTGTACCGTGCACATCTAAAATTAGGTGTACCGCACACGAAAAATTTGCGAAAAAATGAACCTTTTGTGTCCGTATAAAAAGACAAATTCCAATGCTCCGAAATAACTTTCCGTGACACTTTATGTGCGGACATAGAATGTTTAGATGTACATCCGATTTTTTTGTCTGAACTTTAAAAAAATTAAATGTATATAAATACATTTTTCATAACGCGTGTATTTAAACCTACGAGCCAAAACATCATATCATCTTCACATTTTAATGGGAGTGGCTAGCGCTCGGCTGACCGAGAGTTAACGTAATTCTCGGTCGATGGATAGCAGCGCCTTTTTTTCTTGGTCGAGCTGACGTAGCGCCTGTGTGCGCGCGCATAGTGCGGCTGGAGCGGTGCCATACGAGCCGGCCAACCACGTACGCGTGTTCCCTTGTGGCAAAGATCGATCAATGGATCTACTTGTACAACTACTAACTAGCTAGCTCGTTTTCATTTTGTGAACAAAAATTGAAGCAAGCCCTATCCCGCGCTCATCCACACCGTTGTTGATCATTCCAATTTCCGAAGCTGATGGTTCAGCTTGTTTGAAATAACAACAACTCATAACGAGAAAACTTGGGCAATTACACATCAATGAAAATAATGTGTAATTATACACATAACGATTTAAAATTGTGCATAATTGAACAGAATACAAAAAACATGTGCGATTACACACTAATGAGATCATGTATAATTGCACACTTAACGATAAAAAATTGTGCGCACACAAAACAAAAACATGTGCAGTTACACACTAATGAGATCATGTGTAATTGCACACTTAGTGATAAAACATTGTGCGTAATTGCACCCAAAACAAAAAACATGTGCAATTACACACTAATGTGATTATGTGAAATTACACACTTAACGATAAAAGTTGTGCGTAATTGGACCGAAAACAAAAAACATGTGTGATTACACACTAATGAGATCATGTGTAGTTACACATTTAACTATAATAAGTAGTGTGTAATTGCACCCAAAACAAAAAACATGTGCGATTGCACACTAATGAGAATATTGTGTAATTAAAAACTTAACGATAAAAAATCGTGTGTACTTGCACCCAAAACAAAAACATGTGCGATTACACACTAATGAAAATAATGTGTAATTTCACACTTAATGATAAAAAATAGTGTGTAATTCCACCAAAAAATGTGCAATTACACACTAATGAGAATAATGTGTAATTACAGCCTTAATGATAAAAAATCATGTGTAACTGCACCAAACAAAAATATGTGTGATTACACACTAATGAGAATCATGTCTAATTTCACACTTAACGATAAAAAATCGTGTGTAATTGCACCCAAAACAAAAAAATGTGTGATTAGACACTAATTAGAATAATGTGTCAATAAAAAATTGTGTATTTGCAACCAAATTTTTTTTTGTGATTACGCACTAATGAGAATCATGTGTAATTTTTTTTTAAAAAAGAATCATGTGTAGTTGCACACTTAACGATAAAAAATCGTGTGTAATTGCACTCAAAATATATAAAACATGTGCGATTACACACTAATTAGAATAATGTGTAAATACACACTTAACAATAAAAAATAAAAATCATGTGTAATTGTACCCCAAAAAATCCGTACACACTTATCATGAAACGCAACAGGAAAAAAAATGTCCAAAACCCAGAAAACAAAAAGGCCAAAAAAAAGTAGCTGAAACAAAATGAAAGAAACAAAAAACAATCAGCAAACGGGCCACAACCCGAGCACAAAACGGCCCAAACAACCATCTACTGCCATCTACGTGCGTGAACAACAGGGAAACGATCTCGATGACTCGGTCGATCGCACTGACCAAAGTGTCGACCGAGCGTTAAGTTTAATCTCAGGCAACCGAGAATTAGCAAAACCGCATTTTAATTTACACAAGATTCTTGTTGTACGCCAGAGGAACACGAGAAAAGAAAGGGGAAGGAAGAAGAGAAGATCCACGGTCATGCATGCAATGGTGAGTCGAGAGAGAGAGACTGTTGTTCGGCAGCACGACGGACGACTACAAAGCAGCACATGCATGCCGATGCCTGCATGCCAGTCACTCAGTCAGTCGGGCACCGTCCAGCCGGCCATGTGGTCTGCAACTTCACCAGCCCCCCCGTGCCTCACGTTGTACTGTCCCTCCCAGCTCAACTCCCACGTTGTACTTACGCCTCGCGACTACCGTCGTCTACCGCTGGCACATAACAATAAACAAAATTTGTTCTACTCCTGCATATACAGGTAGAAGACCTTCTGCTTCATCATCCTTATTTTATTTGGTTCTAGTTGCTGTCGGCATTGAATTGCATGTATTTCTGTGTGATGAGGAAGAGATCAACATAGGCGATGGAGGCAGCTAGTAATGGCGCCAACGAGCAGCTTTATGGACGAACCAATCAGTCTCAATCAGATCGACCTGATGCAAGGAGGGAGACGATCGGACATGCACATGCAGCTACCCAGCCACCAGCGAGGCGAGGCAGCAATCACGTCGCGCTTGAAGATCGACCGATTAATCTGGACCACCACCACCACTACCGCTCGCAAGTGCAGATCACCAGGCAGGGCGGGGGGGGGGGGGGGGCACCGCGGGCAGGCACGACGACCGGTCTGCCTGTCTCCGTCCCCGCTCCATTCTCTTCTTTCTCCGCCCGTCGCCGTCGACGACCGTTCCGCCGGTCCCGTCCATCTCCGGCCGTACCCACGTACGCCCGTCTCCCGGTTTTGTCAAAGACTAGACGTAACTCGTGCCACGTACTTGCAGCCTCGCTTAAACTCCAGCCTTTTCACTTTCCACACCTTCTGATCGGCACAAACGAACAAACCATGGAACAAGACGACGATGCAATATTATGGGGTTCCCTCCGAGTTCCGACAGACTCGTCAAATTCACCATGACTGACCTTCAGCTCATGACATTGCTACTAGTACTAATAGTAATACAGTGCTTCTTATAATCATCACTTCCGCTATCAATCACTAAAACGACCATGAAAAGACCAAGAACTCGTTTGGCTAGTACTGGATCGCACGCTCGCCTGTCTGTATTTACATGCCAATTTGATCAGTTCGTCCTCAACGGAATACCACACTATCCAATCGCTAATTACTATAGTAGAGCTAGCTTAATCCTCGAATAAACCTGATTTTAAGCGTCACCCAAGATCAACAGAACAAAGAGGGAGAAGGAAAGAGATCATCAATCGGTCGCCATGCATTGACGATTGGGAGGTTACTGGGATGACGGTGGTGCCGCTGTCGTCGCTGCTTCCTTCTTGGCCACCCTCCCCTTCTTGGCGGCCGCGTGGGCCGCGGCGGCGGTGGACGCGGAGGACGGGGAGAAGAGCCGGTCGATGCCGAACACGGACACGGACTTGCGGCACACGGGCACGTTCAGCACCGGCGTCACGCGCACGTGCGCCGAGTACGACCGCTCCATCCCGCCGCCGGATCCTGCGCCGGACCGGTGGCGCCGCCCGCCCGCCAGGCTGCTCGGGCTGCTGGAGCTGCGGCCCAGGCCGTTGAACACCACCTTGCCGGCCGCGTTCAGGCGCGGGCTGTCGGCGGCCACGGCGGGCGGCGGAGGGGGTGGAGGCGGCGGTGGCGCCAACGCCTGCGCCGCCGTGAGCCGGATCTTGGGCGGCAGCTGGTGGTTGTTCTGCTGCTGGGATGGAGATGGGGTTGGGGACGCTGCGAGTGCCGGTGCGGGCTTCTCGGGTTTCTCCGGCTCGCGGAGGAGCGGGAGGCTGAGCGACGGCTCCTGCTCCGGCGGCTTGGGCCCGCGGCGGAGGAGGCGGCGCAGCGGCTTGGTGTCCGTCGCGGAAGACGAAGAGGACGACGACGCCTGCTGCTTCCGCATTCGCAGCAGATCCCGCCACCGCCTCGCCGGCACCACCACCTTGGGTTCCTCCTCTTCCGGGGCCGCCGCATGCTCCGAGTCCACCGCGTCCTTTGTCGCCTCCTCCGCCCTCTGTGTCTCGGGCAGCTGCGTTGCCGGCGTGATGGGAGGCCGCGTGGACGCCCCCTCCGTCGTTGACCCAATAGAAGACGGGATGCGGAGCGGCACGAGCTTGCCCCCGGAGAAGAGCTCGTCGGCGGGCAGCATGGTGGACACCGCGGAGCACCCGGCGAGGAAGAACTCGAAGTCGGCGTTCCCCTTCCCTGCGCCTCCTCCCGCCCCGGCGGCCGACGACGCGTCCCTGCCGCCGCATCCACCGGCGTCGTCCAGGCTGAAGGACACCCTCGGGCTGAGCCACTGCATCGCGGAGGACGGCGGTGGAGGCGGCGGCGGCGGCGGGGCCGGGGGGCGCGACGCCGCGGCGGAAGCCATCGGAGAACGGTGGGTTCGTTGGAGGTGGTGGCGTTGGGAGGGGAGCTGCGAGCGAGTTCTTCTTCTGCTTCGTGGGCGTGGGCGACGACGCGGAAGGAAACAACAAAATAGAGGAGGACGGCGGCAGTGATGCGTGTGTTGGGAAAGGTGTCCGGAACAGAACTCAGTGAGTCGTCTCCTTGATTCGAGTTGTTTTGTTGGGGATGCTGTGACGAATGACGCTGTTGAGCTGGATGTGACTATGTTCCTTCCGATGTGCGGTGGACTGTTCCTATTCTATGATAATCAAATCGTATGACACTATTCTACTATGGTTCTTTTTTTTCAGTAACGGGCCGGAGTTTTTTTTCACTCAATAGAAAAAAGTTTTTATCATCCTTGCCACTATGATCAACCATAATCTACCATATCTCAGTTTTGCCATTTGACCGATCGAAATTGCACATTTACCATTGCTCCGTTAGTCGCACCTCAATTTTGCCATTCTATCTTTTCACCGTAAGTTTTGTTCTCAGTTTTACCATTCTTGATTCCGGTTGGGGAGCCCGGATTGCCACAAGATGGCTTGATGTTGCACAAGTAGGCGAAGAGGTTAGTAGGGGAGGACGGGATATGCTCGGAGGTGTGCTTTGGTATGCACACTTTGGAGTCATGTACGAGCGCAGCTACAATAGGCGACACATACCGACGTGCCTTTCGATGTTGCACCATCGACGGGACCTAAAAGAGCAAAAGCAGGGACGCCGGGCTGCTTGCTGGACAAGAGGCACAGGCAAGGCAGCACAGGCTTGGGGATGAGATCATGAAGCTGACCTCCAAGTGTAAATTCCAATTCCACTAGAGATACCGCTGGTGTTGTGAGGTTGAATGTAGACGTCGCGGTATAGTGCTGCTTTGAATCAGGAATGGAAAAATTGAGGAAAAACAAACGGTGAAGAGGCAGATCAGCAAAATCGAGGAATGACTACCGGAGCAGTGTCAAGTTTGCAATTTTGATTGGTCAAATGGTAAAACAGAGAATAGGACTGGTCATAATGGCAAGTATGATAAAAACCCATAGAAAAATAAATTGCCAAAATAAAGCGAAAAAATGGCTCAAATCTAATCCGTCGGTTCCTCACTTGCATTTCGCTATATATAAGAGCATCTCTAGGGGTCTTTCTGTAAACGTTCCGACCCCTCAGATTGTGTTCGCTATGTGGTGCCCCCTCAAACCAAAATACCAAAAAACTTGTGATTGAAATGTAAAGATTTAAACTTTCATACAAAATATTAAATTTTATAATATTTCAAATGAAATTTAAACATAGTTCGCTATGTGGCGCAGCTCCTCCGTCTTGATCATCTTGTCGCGCATCGTAGGCTGTGACGCATTTCTGCGCGCCGCTCTGACTGGATGTCGTGGATAATGATGTCGCCTAGTGATGCGGTGGCGAGCACCAATCTTCATTCACCTTCGCAGATGCTATAGTTTGAACAAAAAGTATGTTCATAATTTGGCATGTATCTATGAACTACCTCTAACAAAACTATATGCAAATTATCTTATTGAATTAAATTTCCAAACAAAAGTGAGAAGATGATACAATTTTCTAAATAAGTGTTAGAGACCAGAAAATGTTTGGCTAGCACAAATCCTAAAAGGACAACCATTGTAAATAAGAGAGAGTGATGTAATAGTTGTGTCTCTTCTACATAGTACATTATGCCTCAAAGATGCCCAATTATGCTATCAATTAAAGGTAATGGAGTACGTTTTGTCTTAAAATAGCAAGCGAGAGAGTTATATTTTGTAGTATCGTGCCATTCATCACTACATAAAAAACCACACTTAGACTCCGAATCACCATATATATTTTCTCATAGACGAGAAATGGATCAGACAATGTGTTCGTACTTTGCGTGGCACCGCACCATCATAATCGTTCCAAGATTTTTTACACAATGTTGTACGAAGTTACTCCTTGCACAATTCTTCAAAATACATGATTAAAACTCAAAAGATGTTACCTTTTATTAGTAACATCTCTAAATTAAAGTGTATTGGATGGTGTCGTTTTAGGCATGCCAAAGTTGTTCACTGCTACTCCCTCCGTTTTTAATATAAGATGTTTTAGCTAACTCATATGTTGGTTAGGTGCATATCCAAATAAGTGCACATATACATTAAAACATGTCTACATACATGTTGACACGTGAATGTGGACAAAAGCTAAAACATCTTATATTTATAAACGGAGGGAGTAGTTTCCCCCTCAAATCGAATATGAACTATAAGTGTCCTATTCATTTTAGGTATCTAGTAATTAACTTAAAAAACTATAGTATTTATTAGCAAAGCAGGCTTGTCACTACAAAAAAAAAACACCAATACACACTGCATCTGCTTATTGATTTAATATACTGCCAAGCAATTCATATTTGATTTACTTGTTACATACCACGTTGTCACTAGTCAATCAACGCTGTCCACCCTGCATCGGTCCGCAATGAAACGTGAACACACGACTAGGACAATCAAGTTATCCGAGATGGAGACTTTAAATTAATTAATCGCCTGATTTTCATGTCGGCATGCCAAGTTTTGGCTAAGCTTCTTTTAATCAACCAAAGACTGTTCAACTTTTGACGACCCCTCTTTCTATACCCTTCTAGCACACTAGCATATTGGTTGTAACGGATGACAAACAAGTACACAACATTTCTTTTTTCTAGGAAAAAAGTACACAAAATCTCATAGTTGATGCTATACAACCCTCCGAGATCTAGCTAAACCAATCCACAAAAGGAAAAAGAGTGCTGGCTAAACCCATTATTCAGAATTTTATAAACCTAACAAAGCACATAAAATCACTTGGACTGTTGGACAAACACCAAACATGATCCAAAAACCAGACACCAACCAAAAAGATTCAGCTATCTACCCTGTATATATAAAGAAATGTCCTCGACAAAGGAAGAGGGCAAGATTGAATAATGCCAAGAGAGGCAGTTATGACTCTGAAATTTCTTTTATCGGAAAACAGTGGGGAAGAGGATCGTTGATGAGATCTGACGGCGATGCGACCACGTGATGTGATGTGCTGTGCTTTCAGTAGGCTGTTCTTCTCTCTCTCAACCGCTGCTAGTGCTAGCGCTGGCGACCATAACGGTGGCAGCTTTCCTTCGCGTCGCGTCGCCGGGCCCACGTGTCGGTGTCGGTGCGGGGACCGGGCCCACCGGGAGTCCACATGATGGGCTGGATTTTGGGCTTCTATCCATGCTCGGCCTGTTTAGGCGAGTGAGAAAGCGGTCCGATTCTTGCTTCGACCACCAAGTCCTCGGTGTTGTGACTTTTTTTCCCTGTACGCTGAATAGCATCGTTGCGCTAGTTTCGCCCACAACTTTCTGCTCCTATCCATCGAGTCCATGGCGGCGTCTCCGGCGAGCTTCGGCGGGGGCGGTGCACGCTCGTGCGAGACGGCGGCGCAGACCCGAGAGTGGATGGAGGCCATCGCCGCCTTCCTCGGTGGCCACCGCTCGCTCCTCGAGGCTCACTTCTTCAAGGTCCCCTCCCCTGCTCCCATCTCCCCTCGCACTCCCCCCCCCCCCCCCCCCCCCCCCCACACACACACATCTGTCTTCTTGCTCCGGGAGTTCGGTAGTATGCTCAGCGTGCTTGTGATCACGGAGATCCCTCCTTGTTGCTGCTGGTGCATCACTGCATTTACTGACGCCTTCCAGGTGTTTGGTTTTGTGCTTGGTCCGAGCAGGATAGGCTGTGGGAGACGCTGGACGCGGAGTGGATGGAGTGCCTCCGCCGGGAGCCCGTGGAGCGCCTGCTCATGCTGCCCTCCGGCTGTGTCCAGGCAGGCCCTCGCATCCCAGTTTTGGGTAATCCGGTCCTATTTAGGCACCGGCTCAGCTTACTGAGGAAACTCTTGTGTTGTTTTCCAGGGCCATTGGCCAAGTTCGCTACAGGAATTTGTGCTCACTGCGAGGTCACTCGTTCTTCCGCGTGAGCAGAAATCGACACAATCTGTACGTTTCCTGCATTTGTCAGATTAAGCACGTTTTACTCGTGGTACCATTTTATTTGAAGCAACAATAGGAGTAGTCAAAGTGTTGTATTTAAGCATATAAGAAAGCTTGTCACAATGCTGCACCTGCTGTCCTGTCGGTTTGTCTCAACGAGCGCATGTATTAAATGCATGTGCATCTGTTTCATTCCGACTCATGTTTTGTTAAATTCTTGCAGTTTCTACCTAATTCGCGTGTAGCATCAATTGGCACTGTTCTCGCTCAAGGCATGAACACCAAGAAGAAGCACGAAGTAGGTAATTATTAGCTTGTAATGATGTTTGTAATGTTAGTTATTGTTGTCAGTTCTCTTTCCGAATTGAACACAGATTATTTGTTCTTTGCATTCTCATGATTGGAGAAGGTACTTGATGCAGATTGAAACTCTATCTGCGATGGTTGATGCAATTGCGAGGAATTGTGGAGCCAAGACAGTGGTTGATGTAGGTTCTGGTCAGGTATACCATCTGCAGTTCTGCGCTTGGAAGAAGCTTTGCAATTGTAACCAGATTTTTTTGAGCAAAATAATTAAAATGATGTGATGAGTAATTGAATGTTTAACAACCCTGTTTCATTGCTTTCATATGTATTGGCCAAGTCTAAGCAAGTATTTCATGCTGGATATAGCTAAGAAAATACAAGGATTAAGTGAAAGTCAAATTATTATGGCTTCTAGGTATTGTGATTCAAAAGCACATATGCATGCTACGTCTTGCTGGGCATATCTGTGGATGTGTAAAGCCATCCAGATTATTGTTTCCTAGGTGTTGCAATTGAAAACTACTAATAGGTGCT
This sequence comes from Poa pratensis, assembly GCA_947311845.1. NCBI lineage: Eukaryota > Viridiplantae > Streptophyta > Magnoliopsida > Poales > Poaceae > Poa > Poa pratensis. Next base: position 13,099,497 of record CAMZMU010000010.1, read on the forward strand.
ACTTCTTGCTGGGACTATCTCTGGGTGTTTAAAGCCATCTGGATTTACCTGTAGCGGCTGTACATACATGTCCTATATTTGTTGCCGGATGCCATACCTTGATTTTCTGCAACTACATTTTGTCATGAATAACAGTAAACTTTGAGTTATACGTAATTTTGTGTTTTCATTTATTTGTTTCTTACCCATTTGAATCACCTTATCAGGGTTATCTTGCACAAGCTTTATCTTTTGAGTACCAGCTCCCTGTTGTTGCAATAGATGCTTCATCACATCATGCATCTGTTACAAATGCTCGTGCAGAGAGGATAAAGAAGCACTATGCTGCTAAATGGTGCATTTTTCTTATATTGAATTCTAGCTTTACCACCTTGATATCTTCAGAGTTCATTTCTGTCGCTATAAATTGTTTCCCACCCATTGCTTTTGCAGTGTAGAGAAGCAACAGTTCACAGTGCCTAGAACTGTCACTTGTCATGTTCTTTCTAGTGACACGTTGGCAGCTGTGACGTTGGATGCATGTCAAGATGATCATGGTCTACATGTAACAAAAACTAGCAACTGTATTGAGACTAGTCCTCCAAATGAGAAACCAAACGATAAAGTTCCTCAGTTAGTGCTTGCTGGCCTTCACGCCTGTGGCGACCTTTCAGTTAACATGCTAAGGTTGGTCTTCTGTGCTCAATTGATGTAGTAGTCTTTTCTTCAAACTCATAAAATGCTGCAGCTACACCTTTTCCCCATTGCATGGAATGTTCTTCACAACATGGTTACTGTGTCCCGTGGGCAGGGTTTTTGCGTCCTGTGAACAAGTACAAGCATTGGTAAGCGTGGGATGCTGTTATAACTTGTTGTCTGAGGATTGTTATGAGGATACAGACACCTGCCCTGGTTTTCCTATTAGTAAGGCTGCTAAATTATCTAAATTGGTGCTTGGCAAAAGCATCCGCGACCTTGCTTGCCAGGTATGATAGCAACCCTTTCTCATAGTGTTGCATGATATGTTTTAACCGTACCTTGGTGCTGGAACTCGTACTTTAAGATGGTCAGGAGTCGGGACATAGACAAGAGTACAAAGAATAGTAGTAGTACAAGTTTGTTGCATAATGGACTTGAAAGCAAAATACCTGACAGCTTGGTGAAACTCCCAATTTTCGTTTAGCACATGTTAAGTGGTACACAGCTATGTACTTATGTGGTTTAAACTTTAAAACATCATTGCCCTAAGAGAACTTATGGTCACCTATGCAAGTTTTGTTTTCATCTCTATTCTGTTTGAAGAACTTATCCAATGCTATTTTGTGCAGTTTACATGCAAAGAATGTTACCACTAGTCCTGATTTCTAGTCATTTCTGAAAGTTACTGTTTTGTTAGGATCAGCAAAACGTCTGAAACCATTCTTCAAGGTTTTGCTTTAGTAGTTATTTTCTACTATTGAAGATGGATGCTTTGTGCTGGACTAAATTTATCTGCCAGATTGGTAGTCTTAAATAGTACGCTCTTTACTGAGAAGCCTTTCTGTGGATCCTTTTTAGAGTGCAGAGAGATGGAGAAACCTCAATAAGGAAATGGCGCTACAAAATTTTGATATACATGCCTTCCGAGCGGCTTTTCAAATGGTAAATGCTCTGTTATTTCAGCCTGTTAATTTGAATGCTTGATTTCCTCTCAGTTCCTTACTTTTTGTTACTCTTCATTTTATAATCTGTGCACATGTTATTTAATACTCCCTCCGTTCCTTGATAAAAGGTGTCTAAGTTTTTGAGAAATTTTTCAAAATATAAGGTGTATTGCGACTTATAGACAATTTTACCCATCAAAAAACGAGTCGCAATCTGGAACGGAGGAATTTGACGTATTGTTTTCAGTTTGTGCCTAATAGGGACTCATTTCTCTCCAATTTTTTCAGTAGAAAATTAGTCCACCACATACAAAATACTGGCGTCTTAATATCCGTGCCAAAACCTTAGACACCTTATATCAAGGAACGGAGGGAGTACTATTCAGTGACCAGTCATGTAACGTGTGCTGAAAAGAATACCTTGTATGCAGCTGTCAAGCATGATTGTTTGTTAATACCTTGTAATAAAGGTGTGCTTATGTGATCACCTCCAAGCATAATGGATAAAGTAGTTCTTTCATATATTAATTGGCACTTTATGCTAGATCTCCTGCTATAAGATAGCTTCTGGCGAGAAGCTTTAGCTGTCTTTATGGATAAGAGTATTGTGTACTAGGGTTAGGGAGGTAGGGGAAGGGCTCTTGCGCTAGGGGCAAGATGGAAGATTTTTTCTTCTAATTCCTGCTTGCTTTATTCTGACACACGGGGTCCTCTTTATATAGCGGCCCAACAAACTAATCTAAGTAAGGAACTGTAGATCTTTGCTCTAATTGGCTTAGAGCCCAAGCTAAAAGATATCTTCCTAATTTAAATGATAAAACACCAAAACGAGGGATTGAAGATCTTATCTCAGAATTGGACTAGGGAGCCGGTTCCAGTTGGGAGCTGACATGGTTGGGCCATATGCACCGGTACATAACGTGTCTGTTCTGTTGGCTTATGATCACAACAAGCGGCTTTTGGGACCTCCTAAGTTGTGCTGTGAGTGTAGGATAGAAAACTTTTAGCTTATTATAGAGCCCTAAGTATACCACGTGGCTCCTACATGTGCGGCACACAAACTGATATATGGAGCCATGCACACTATATTCTGCTGCCTCTGTTTGCTCAGTTTGCTGTTTAGTGGTCTTAGCACCTCATGGATCAGTGCCTTCTTGGCGTCGATTCTTGCTCGACAATCTCACGCAGTTGTTACACTTCTATCTTATCTCTGCTGTTTAGACTCACTTAACTGTCTTTTTTGTAGGTACTTGAGAAATATTTTCCAGAAGTGTCAAAACTGAGTCCATCAATTGGAAGGCAAGGAAAAGCTCTGCGCCGTCAAAGGCTTCGGAAAGTTATGGAATCCTGTTCGGCTATGGGGAAAACTGATGATTTATCCTATTCTAATCCCATGGAACAAAACATGAACACAGGTGGTTCATTGCCAGCAGAACCAACTGATCCTAAAGGGGCTGTCAGATGTTGTAGCAACGAATATTGTACAGGTTATTAACTTGTATACCTCAGTTGCAACCATTTTGGATTGGCTACAAATCATAGATTTTCAAGTTTATAAGGGACAATGAATAATGCTGGCAGGTGATACTTACTCAACTTCAGGAGTCGATGATTCATCCATACCAAAAGTTAATGTGGGACCAAGTGACATTCATATTGATGAATGTTACAAGTTCACTCTTTTCAAAGATTTCACCATCTCCGGATTAGGTCGTCTTGGCTGTGGTTTCGTCGAAGATGTTCATCTATTGGAAATATGGAAGGACGTGCAACGCTTCACTGTATGTTCAAATTGAAATGCCCTTTTCTATTACGCCTTCTTGCTGTACAGTGATTCAAAGAAGTTAAATATAGTACCTATTTTACAACTATTTTTCAATCAAAATGAAATTAGTGCTATCCTAGTCGAGATGATGGTTTAGGAGTTTATGATGATTCCAAGAAGTTAAATGTAGCAAGTACTAGGCAAGCATTAATTAGAATGTTGGGATCATTTCAACTGTACCAGTATCGGTAATGCACTGTAATCTTTAATATTCTATTGCTTTTTCAACAATTCTCAAAGTGAAACCTCTGAGGTTCTATTGTGAACATATCTAACTGGCACATTTTAGTACTAGGGGAAAATGAATATGGTGAAAACTAACACTCGATCTTACAAAAAAAAATCTAGGACTAGACTAAATAGTACCATTTTATGCCTTATGGCAGTGGAGCTATCAGATATTAAGATTATGCCCATACTTCATAGTTCATACATAATATAAATTCAACAGCTAATGCATAAAATTCATCCGTATGCTTTTCTAAACTATCTTCACAAAAAGATAGCAGTGCAGTCCATATGCTTTACTCAACCATATTCACAAAATGTAGCAGTAACTGGGATATTCCAGGGATATTCTTACTAGTGCAACCTTTTTTAAAAATTCTTGCAGGAGTTCATAGGTCCCTTTTGGTGCCTTCGAGCTGCGTTAGGTCCACTGGTGGAAACATATATTTTACTTGATCGCTTACTGTTTCTTCAAGAACAAGGAACTGCAGTTCAAGCATCGCTGTTTCCTCTGTTTGATCCCGCCATGTCTCCAAGGAATATGGCAGTAGTTGCTTGGAAGTTAACAGGATATTCTTTGGAAGAATGACATGGTAACACTTCTCATTCCTGAATATGGGCTAGTCAGGAATATGTCTCCAAGCTTAATGGAATGGTGTGTTGGCGCTGAAGAGTAAGAGAGAACACCTCCTGTGGTTCTTTTCTGTAGTTCTAGAGACAATTATTATCCTTATGGGCTAGAGTCAATGGCCATGGAAAGTGACTTAGCTTCTGTGTAGTGAGAGTTTTAGGAGGATGTAGCTCTTTTTTTGCTCGCCAACTGGCGTGTGGCCTGCAGAACATGCAGGCTTGTTATAATCTTGGAATGAATATGAAATCTGAATTCTGATGATGATCTTTGCTTTTAAAACTATGAGAACCACATCTTTTCTTTTCGATGGTGCTTGCCATATATGCCAACTGCTCCTTTGCAAGGTGTAACCTATGTGTATGTGTTCTTTGCGTGATTTTATGGTCTGCTTGGGACATTTAGTATTCTGCGCAAGCTGACATTATCTGTTCTCACTTTGAACAGATATTGTAAAATGCAGATATTGTGAATGGACAAGAGTTTGCCCTCGAGTAGTGTGCCTTCATCCAATATAAATGCCAGGTCAACTTCTAGATCGATTCCATGACCTTTCACTTTCATTACATGTTGTCTTGTTTCTTTGAAGGGAAATGATAATGAAACAAGTTGGTGTTGTACTTCATATTGCCTGAAGGGCAAGACTGACTAAGTTGTAGATTGGAATCATTTTACACATCAGTTTTCGTATCTGTAAAGTGGAATGATAGTTTTACTACCATATCTGCCTGAAAATTATAATTAGGAAGGACAGAAGAGCAAATTGTTTCTCAAATGGAATTTTACCCCTATATATCCTGAAACACTTTGTAAACTAGTGTTTGTTCTCGTAGAGATGTAGGCCAAATCACTAATCATTCTGGCTGAGGGGGACAAATAAGCATTATGATCTGTAAGTTGCCTGACAACATTGACAATTTGTCGATGAAGCTACGCGCTGTCCCATAAAATATCAAATCCTGCTGGATCTTTGATGTGATGCTACCAACATGGGGATCATGAAGACTGTTGCAAGAGGTTGACTTGAGTTTATTAAGCATGTGCTACCACATGATCCCATCAGTATGGTTTGTGGTTTGTCATATCTTATCCTTACGTTTTCGTTTGTCTGGCATGTGTGCATATTCATTTCTTACAGAGCACTGACTTTTCTGCTATTGTTTGTAAAATACGGCCTTTTAACTCCATAGATTTTTGTGTACCCTGTAGAGTAGAGGCGTTTAAAATTCTTGGGCTGTAAGCTTGGCAACTTCAAAGATTTTGCTTGGTACTGACTACTGTATGTCCTTGTTGACCAGTCCTTTTATCATTCTTTTTTGGCACCAATAATAGTTTGATACCTCAGAGGAAAAGGATGAAAACACAAGTATATTATATGTAAAGCTAGGGATTTAAAAATAACCCCTGGGTCACTGGTAGATAGATAAGATCTCTTCAGAACCTAACCGCTCGTGTCGTGGCAGCTCAATAGCAACAGGCTTTCATCTGATAGATGAGAATTTACACTGAAACTCAACTGTCAGCCAGTGTTCATCTCTTTTGGCTGCATTAGCATTGCAATAACCTGCTGGCTTCACTTCCATGGGTCAATTCAAGCTTCCCTTGCCAGGTCAAGGTCAGTATATGTGATCCTGAAAGGTGAGATAGCTATGCAGTACTCCCCACTTTGTTTTGCCATCGTTTTTCTTTTTCTCCTCTGTGCAGGATTTGTTCTGAAAACGACGGCGCCCTGTACTTGCGGTGATGTGTCAGCGTCGAGAGCCGTCGGGACTCTTCCGTCCGCAAATCCTTATCCAGATTTGTACACCCGGAGGCTCCCTGCAAGGCCACAGGTCGATTCCCTCCGCTTTTCACCGATGCAGCCATCGCCTGAAAGGTAACCACGAGGCACCTCACTTGCTTGGACCTGGAACCTCACACCCCCTGTTTTATGCTGGATGTGGTGTTGTGATCCCAGCCAGCCAATGAGCCAGTTGAGATCTTCCGTATCGCTGCAACATCGACTATTCCGCAAATGGCCGTTCTCCGGTTGCGCGCCTGGCACCAGCTGATTGATCGATGGATCGGTCGACCAGTTTATGGTAAACTGAAAAGTTGATTTGAACTGGGTGCGATGTTAGGCCGGGCTGTGTGGAGGTGAGGCATGTGGATGAGCCTGCCGCTGTTGCTGTCGTTGCCCATTTCCAGGTCCCTTTCACTTGGTGGTAGACACAGCATAAATTCCCCATTACTACTGCGAGGACAATCATCGCTCAAAAGCCTTTGCAGGAGGAGCTGTGTTAGTATTTTGCCTTGTTGCATTTGGAATATAACATTTCTGCATCAGTCGTGCGGCAACACAAAAACTCGGGCAGCAGGAGGGAGGAACCCCCTACGCCATATCTTAAAGAAGATGGAGCTCTAGGCGCGCACAGCCGAGCGAGCCGGGGGCTCGAACTCGGGTCGCGGGAGCGCGCACGGACGACCGTGGGCAGCTGCCTAACTGGGCGACGCCCAGTCCCCAAAGGGGTGAGATGCCCGGAAATTCGAGAGAAAGCGCAGCCAAATAGGCGCAGCTAGGACTCGAACCCGGGTTGGCTGGGCGCGCACACGCAGCCACTGCCACTGGGCTAACACCCAGTTCTCGTCGTGCGGCAACACTGTCACCGCCTTTTGAGAGTCTTGACTTGCTCACCTCCGAGATGTTGATAATCGCACGTGGTTTGGATGATCGACATCTCGGACCGTGAATGATCTTGCTGGGATTGAATCGACGATGCATCTCACGGCATATCTAGGCCACCTGTTCCGGGCTCCGGACGGACCTGATTGCTTTGGCGCTATCTGAGACGGTGTTGAGAGAGGGAAAGCAGGCACGGGAGGTTGGGAATCAGCTGAGCTCACGGGGTTTGTGTGTGTCTGTGCTGTTTGGCATGCCCCTCCCCCTGGCTTCCTGTAACTGAATGGGCAACCCTTCTCCGGCTGTGCGTATGTGTGTGCGCCTTGCCTCGCTCCCAGGAGCATGTCAGCTTCCATTCCATGGAACACGCCACGCCGCGGTCGGCCGTGTTGCATCCTCTGAACCTGATCGCGCAATGTTCTCGAGTCCTTGTCAGAAAAACTAGAGAACAAGTGTTTGTTGACATTCTTCGAGCGTTTGCTGAATCTGACAGTTCGCCGTCATGAGAATCCTCGCCGGAGAACTTAAGTCGCATGAGCCTTGTATGTATATATGTTCGTTAGCATTCTGCAAATGGGTGTTCTTAACATTCTGCAAATGGGTGTTCTTCAAACGGGGGTACTACTAGAACGTTTCGGGAGTACTACTCGAACGATACAAAGAAGCATGTTTGTTAACATTCTGTAAATGTGCAATTTCCTGAACCTGATGATGATGATCCGACATTGCACATTGGCCTCTTGTGTCCACTTTGCTGAATCTGACCATGAGACATAATGCGTTCGAGAGTTTTAGTCACGATCTATGTATACAATGCCGTTTGGTCTCGACTTAAGTCAAACATGTATAAATTTGACCGAGTTTATGCACAAAAATATAAACATCCACAATAGATATTATGAAAATATATTTCATAGTGGATTTAATAATACTAATTCGGTGTTCTGTATGTTGATATATTCTTCTAAAAACTTGGTCAAACTTGCATCAAGTTTTACTAAAGACAATACAAACTAGTCTTGTATACATAGACGGAGGGTATAATTTAGCTCACATGCAGGAAAAATATTGCGTAGTTACTATCTGGCACTGACATTGTGTGAGTTATACTTTTGTATATCATCACTAGGGGAGGTTGGTCACGAAAAGTTACGATCCCGAAAAATACATGTCCTCTCTTGCGACAAGAAATGCGCCTTGATCGGCCTCCTCCTCCGTTGTCTTCTGATGCAGCGGTGGGAGGGTGAGGATCCCAGATCCGCACTACGACAATGTAACTAGGTCTCCAAGGGTTAGGTTGGTCCCCAGTCTGTGCTGCTATGGCGGCTCTATGTAAAATAAGAATAAGGTTTCCTCGACTCTTGGTCCACCTTGTAAACTTCGTAGAGGAGGGCGATGAGTCATTGCTCTTCTGGAGTGGTGGATATGGTTTTGTCTTCGTTTTGCGACCTCCCCGATGGTTTCTTTTCGGACCGACGAGGTTTGGCTAGTTTCAGCTCCGTCGCAGAGCTAGTGAGCTCATGTATCTCCAGATCTATCCGGTCGGATTTTGGGTGGTTGCCCAACCGTCTTTGTCATTTCTTCTTCGGGGCGGCGATCTTTTTTTAGATCACTGTTCTCGGCGTCTTTGGGCTCCGACAAGCAACTTCTTGGCAGTCGCGTCCATATTTTTTTAATGCTCTGACGTGTTTCAGAGGCAGCATTGAGCTTCCCTCATGGCACGCCGCCGGTGAGTGCAGGAGTAAGAAGGCGTTGATTTTGTGTACTTACTTTGGTCCCCTTAAGGTTATCATTTTAGACATGGATAAGGTCTTAAAAACACAACTTTGAGCATTGATGTTTCTATAACATGTTCATAAAATTGAAAATAGTGAAATTCACTTTGCTCCCGGGTGCATATGCACCTGGTATTTAGAAAACACATTTTAAAATGTCAAAAAATTCCGAAATGAAATTTTGTGGATACATCTTCATATTCTATGTGTTCACAAAGTCGTTTCACAGAAAACCGACATTTTTTGTGTGCCAGGAGCCAAAACACCTCTCCCAACAAAGAGAGATGTGTATAATATTGGAAGGGACATTTTGAAACATACTAACACGTTTGATTCAAGTTCCAAATTTTAAATATTCATACCATATTAGTAGTCAAAGTTTTGAAAACTCCACTCTAATCTTGTACAAAGCGACAACCGAGGGAGCACTTACCTTCGTAGAGAAACAAACTAGCCAGGCCTATATATGCTAGTGCATATCGATTTCCACAAGATTAACCATTTTTTCCTCCCAAATATTATTTAACATGTTACTTGAAGGAGAAAGATAGCTACACCTTGACAAGTGGGTCCACTTGGTTATGCTTGGTTTTGGATAGCGAAGCAATCCATCCTTTTTCAGTTCCACTAATACAAGATAATATATTCCTTTTTGTCCCCTTATTCTTTATTTTCAGAGAAAATTTTCCTATCACTTTGACAAAAATGTAGAGAGATATGAGATTTCCTGTGAGTGGCATATACATGCGTGGCGTTTTGCTACGGTACTACTGTACCGGCACGATCTCACAATCTGGACCAATTCAACGTCCTTTAGCTTGTCTCCTAGCTCTACCAGGTCCCCGGTCAAGTGTTAAATTATGTTAATTTATGCCGTGAGACGAAGATGTGGACCGAACTACTAAAACATTTCAGCTTTACTTTAACACGAAACGTTTACTTTTGACAGGTGGGACGGTAATCTTGTTTGTTAAAACTGCTTTTATATTTATATAGATTTGTTTGACTAAGTGTTTTTCTGAGAGCTCCCGATACTAGGAGAATTATTAATCAAGTTTCAGATTATAGGAAAAAACATGACCATCGACCCTGCTTGATTTTACACACAAAATTACGCCACTTAATTAAAGTGAACAGCACATGCATATATAACAACCACAAATTGATTGACACTTGCATGAAGACATCTAAACATAGGATAGCATGCACTTAATATTATTTTAGCTCGCAAGTAGGACAAAAAATGATTGCTTGTTTATACCGTCACTACTTATGACATGAGTTTTTGTTTTATATTAGTAGGGTTTAAACTACACAAATATGGATTTGCCCACACCATATGGTCTTATAAAAGTTTTCGTTTTGGATAGCAACACATACGGTCATCAAAAAATACAACTTTGATTACTAGATATTACAATTATAATTATAAAGCCAGGACAAATGCGTATCATATGAACTATGAAGGTAAATTTTGAGACAAAAACACACGTGATTTTAAAGTATCAAATCCAAATATTCGTAAAGGTACCAGTAGTCAAAAGGTTGACTTTATTCTTATCCAAAACGAGATCTTTTACATGACCCAAGGGAGTACTTCTGGTCCTAAAGAAACAAACTAGGTAGGCCTATGCCACTTCATATCACCACAATTGACCAAGAATTTTCCTGTTTTCCTCGCAAGTAGTATTTAACATTTCTCTTAAAGAAGAAGGATAGCTACCGGGAATTCACAATGGAGCCCGGGCTCATATGCTCCCGTTATTTTCGGGAGCATAATTTTTTTTGAAAACTTTTCAAAAAATTCCGAAAAAAATCATGCACGTACCTGACTATGGTACGCACGATCGTGTGAAATTTCGCACCGAAATGACATCGTGGCCGCCCTGTACAAAAATGACAAATTTCTGACAGAAAATTCAAAATTTGGATCGCATTTTCTGTCAGAAATTTGTCATTTTTGTACAGGGCGGCCATGATGTCATTTCGGCGCGAAATTTTACACGATCGTGCGTACCATAGTCAGGTACGTGCATGATTTGTTTCGAATTTTTTTGATAAGTTTTCAATTTGTTCTATTTTTTTTCGAAAATACCGGGAGCATATGCTCCCGGGTGCCAAAACGCCGCTCTCGATAGCTACACCTTTACAAGTGGAGCCACTTGGTTATGCTTGGTGTTGGATAGCTAAGCAATCCAGCCTTTATAGTTCCACTAATACAAGATAATATATTCCTTTTCTTTTCAGAGAAAATTTTCTTATTGCTTTTGAGAAAAATGTAGAGAGATAAAAAGATATCTCTTGTAAGTGGCATATGCATATGTATGGGGCTTGTGGCCGGTTGGGCTCTTGTGCTGACGTGGAAGTGCTCCTCTTGTTTGTGGAAAGAAAAGGGCGAAATGGAAATAAAGAGAAAATGAATAAAAAGAGAGAAGAGGAAAAGGCCGCTTGAGGTAGACCCACCACCTAAACCACATTATAAACCCCTCTTTCTTCCACAAGTTGCAAACACATGACACAAGCACAACTCTCTCTGTCTCTCTTGCTTGCTTGCTTGGCCTGTCCGTTTCTCTCTCTCTACTGTTCTTCTCTCATAACATCAGCACGAGAGAGAGAAGGAGGGAGAGATGTCGATGAGCTTCTTGAGCATGGTGGAGGTGGAGCTGCCGCCGGGGTTCCGGTTCCACCCGAGGGACGAAGAGCTCATCTGCGACTACCTCGCGCCCAAGGTCACCGGCAAGGTTGGCTTCTCCGACCGCCGCCCGCCCATGGTCGACGTCGACCTCAACAAGGTCGAGCCATGGGACCTCCCTGGTACGTGCGCATGAGGCATGACCACACCTCTCTCTCTCTCTCTCTCTCTCTCTCTCTCTCTCTCTCTCTCTCTCTCTCTCTCTCTCTCTCTCTCTCTCTCTCTCTCTACTTCGCATCTTAATTAATTTGCATAGATGTGAAAGTGACAATTAGTAATTAGACGTACTAATCAAGAAGTCTTGATTTGATCATGGATGGATATATATTTCCAGCTAGAGAATGTGTCTCACATGCAACGATTTCTTTCTTCTTTCGTATCCCTTCGTGCTAAGAAACATCTCAAAGTTCGCAATGCGTTGTGCACGTAGCATGCACAGTAAACTGCACCCGTTTTTCTCAAACCCTTAATTTAGAAGAAAAAATCCTTTCTTCAACGCAAAAACTTTTCCCACACGTACAAAAAAGTTCTACACCAGTTTCATTTATTGTAGTCTTCGAAACTGAAAGTCATCTCTGAAATTTAAAGGATTAATTTTTAGTTGTTCACATTGAGTTAATTTGAAAGATTCACAAAAGAATTATTGTTGTTGGCATGCATGCATTCAGTTAGTCGGTAAAATATTTTTCTATTTTTTAAAAGTTATTTGCATCTTAGATCAAACACTTGGATACTTTTTAAAAGGATCTTGATCCTGATGTGGCAATCCGAAACAAGGGTCGCTTTCAGGTTAGGCTTTGATAACAGAATATATCAAGTGGGGGACTTCCAAGAATGAAAGTCATAAAGCCTACCAGTTCCACTTTGCTAAAAGAGTGTGATTAACTCGAATGGTTTTCATGTCCTTCGTACTTTTTTTTATTTCCATTCTGTTAAAGCAAAAATTATTCCTAGATTACATGTATGATATATATTTTTGTAACAACTTTTCTCCTATAATTTGGCGTAATTTGCGAAATCAATTTTTTCACGCACCCCAATGTATGATCTCTAGATAGTGAAGCATGTAGTGCACACTCGTGTTCTAACGGGTGGGAACAAAAGCCTTTTATCGAACTAGGGCTATTATGTGGAAATTATTATTTTTTCACCAATATTTTGAGCCATAGTTTGTGACGTTATGTTCTAATATGAATTATGCAACAACAGAAAAAAAAAACTAGAGAGAGCGTAGATCTTTCATTTCTTCGAACATTGGTAGTAGAATTTCGTGTGTTCCGTGTAAGCCTCAGTAATCATTCTACGTAACCCCACTATGATCCATGGTTTGTAACTTTGAATTTTCAAACGATACAATAAAATGGTTGTGTGCATTGATTGATGCAGAGACCGGGTTTCGCTCTGCTATTTTTCAAAAAACAAATGTATATATACCAATATTTATAATAATTCAGGGAAGAGAGCAACTATGACGCATGTAAACAAAACAAGTGCTTGTTTGTAAAACACCTAATGGTGACGTTGTGAGCAGGATTACTGGTGATAATTATATGCTACCTTGAAGACTTTATTTTTCTTCTTTGCAACCACATCTAGCACTTTGTAACCAAAATAATAGACTTTGTAAATTTGGAGCGGTTATAAAAATCCTTCACTTGTTTAACATTCCTCAGTTGCTACATCATTTATTTTATTCCTAACGCCCGTACTTTAGAGCTATGACTACTTTGGAAAAAAAAATTACAGTATGAAAATTAAAAGGGAGGGAAAAAAGAAAATAGTAAAAACATAGTTAACGAACAGCAAAAAGATTTGGAGTCGTCCGGATTTGAACCAGAGATCTTCTGTGTGTAAGACAGATGTGCTAGACCAACTACACCACGACACCTTTTTTATTTACTAACGCAACGTTTTAAATTTAATAATGCGACCAATTGTGACGTCACCATGGGCTTGCACGCACGGACGCGACGATGACCGCGATCGAGATCGAACAAACTGCAAAATCACGTCCCCACACTCGATCGATTTGAGCCGTACACGTGTTTTAATATACCTACAGTGACATGTCTCTGTAGGGGCTGCAAAATACCAGCGGCTAGCACTTCTATCTATCTAGTGGTAACAAGCCGACTTCTATTAAAGGGGCTGATTGTGACAAAAAGAAAACGAAAGGTGGGGGAAGGGTCAATGAGATCCCCGTCGCCTGCCCTCGAAATGCGTGGTTTTATCGAAACGTGTCGATGTCGCGGTCGAAAGAGTAAGGGTGTGAGAGAATATCTATACAGCCAGGCCGGGGTTTCCGGCTAGGGGTTTCCCCTTGATTTCTTGCGGGATTTGTTTTTATTGTTTAGCGGTTACAACTCGTGGTGATATGTTGTTAACATTTGGTATGTGTATATTATTTTTGGTGATCAGTGGTTGCGTCAGTGGGTGGCAAGGAGTGGTATTTCTTCAGCCTGAAGGATCGGAAATACGCGACGGGACAACGCACAAACCGAGCGACCATATCGGGGTACTGGAAGGCGACCGGTAAGGACAGGGTGGTGGCACATAGGGGTGCGCTGGTGGGAATGAGGAAAACGCTGGTGTTCTATCAGGGGAGAGCCCCTAAGGGACGAAAGACGGAGTGGGTGATGCACGAGTACAGGTTGGAGGGTGCACATGAGCAAGCCACCAAGTTCGCTTCCAAGGTAAAGTACACATACATCAGAGTTCAGATCTACTAATTATTTAACCTGGGATAATGCTTGAAATAATTATCCATAGATACATCTTATTTTCAAATGTTCACTGCATTATGTTATTTTGAAATATATTTCTCCTCCTGCAAAAAAAGTATTCATTTGCATAGCTTTGTGGCCTAGCTAGGTACAAATTGTGAGCACAACCAACCGTGTGTGAGATTCGTCGTAGTGTGTACCCTTTGTATTTAATAGTTGTTTTCAAGTTCTACATACTGTACACATGAGATGGACTTCTTGAGCTGTCACTTTAATCCATTTTTTATTTCCAGAAATAATTTCACGTTTATTATTGGACATTTCGTTTTCTTCGGGTCAGGTCATTTTCATTCACCGATTCTAAATCTGCGGTACACGTCCCAATAACGATAACTAATGTTGGTATGTTTTAAGAAATAAATAAATTTCCTATGTAATTTTTTTTCGAGATATGAATTTCATATACACTTGTGGTGACTTTGCAAGCAAATTGTGTATCCATAACTGAGACAGTGAAATGAATCAGTTAGATTCCTAGCAAGCTGCAAATAGGTGCTCATTTCATCATTGGTCATCCCAATTCGACCAAACCAAGAAACCAAAAAGTAAAAGGTAAAACATATCGAATCCAAAAAAATATGCCTGGCTGCACACAAGAATGCAAGTATGGATGCATGGACCAATCAGGGTTGTAGAAGAAGGTCCACATCACTGTGACAAGTGATGCAATGGGGAGCAAGTACATTGACAGTGACCAACAATAACATTGCATTCAGATCACCAAGCAAAACTACCTACACTTACCATAACATTACTGACCAATGAATGCTCTTGTTGATCCTCCATGTGTTTTTTCAGCAGGAGGATTGGGTCCTGTGCAGGGTCATCTGCAAGAAGAAATCAGGAGTCGGCGCCACCCCCAAGCCAAGGAGCCATGGTACCATTGGCCATGGCGCATGCACCGCCACCTCTTCGCCACCATTGCCACCTCTCATGGACACCACCCTAGCACAGCCCATGCCACCATGAACTCCACCTCCGCACTTGAGCAAGTGCCCTGCTTCTCCAGCTTCAGTAACAACAGTGCCAGCAACAGCACCAGTTATCTGCCCATGGTGGCAGGCAGCAATGGCATGGGCTACCTGGACCATGGCCTGCCTGATTTTGGGAGCTACCAGCTGGACCCTGCCATGAACTGTGACAAGAAGGTGCTCAAGGCAGTGCTGAGCCAGCTGAGCTCCATGGGGGGTGAGGTGGTGCCGAGCCTGCCTCCTGAGATGGCTGCTGCAGTGAGCTCCAATTGGATGAACCATTTCTAGGGAGATATTTATATTTATTTATTCAGACAACATAAAAAGATAGCTGAGCTAGCTAGTAGTTAATCTGCGGTGTGTGTATGTATGATCATTTCAAATGAAGTTTGTACTTATGTCTGTTTGGTAAATTGTTTTTAAGTGTGAGTATTAATAGAGCTCACAATGGTTGCATATTTTTTTGTAAATTACTCCAATTAATGGCTGTATAAGTGTGTATATTCAGAAGTAGAGGTTTGAGTAATCAGATAGATCATAATAGGCTCGGCACAAGAAATGTCAGTCGACTTAGATGCAGATGGTCTTATAATAAAAATGAAATTTCATGGTTCCATGAACAAATTAGTTCATCTGATTCCACAAATCAGTTCACATGAATAGTAGCAGCATTGGAGTTTTTCCAGCAATCAGAATCGGTCCAGATACAGATCCCGTGCATCACTGAAATTCAGTCAGGAAAGTATACATGACACTCATTTTTCAAACCTACATTTTGTATGGTTGCGCATACAACCTATGTTCTCGCTTATCTTTGCCCACTTAAAATAGTTGTGTATTTTTTGCAAAAATAATTCATGGGTACCATGATAAGCCGCGGAAGGAGACTTCGTGTAGGCTAGAAAAGGACACCACCACCGACCGGTTGGGCTAACGTCAGTGTGGATGCAAGTATTTGTCGGCAAGTATTGGTGTCGTCGCACGAGGACATGTTTGTGGTAGAAATATCAGGACCAATCACTAGTCTTGTAATTACTGGATTACATGTAACTTTTAGTTTGCACAAACCAATGATTTTGGATTGCCTTGTTGTCTACTCAGCGTGCTAACGTTGTACCTGTAGTATTGATAGGAAATACGGGGCGCCAAGAGGTTCAAGGCTTGCCTTTTGGAGATAAAACTTATAGAAATCATTCTCCGTCTAAATGCCATCCCTCATGAACTTGCTAAGTCATGTATAAGAGTAAGAGAGGTGTGGTGTTCTTCTGCATGTCGGCGTTGATAAAAAAATGACCATAAGAACTTATGTCTTTAATTAATATTTAGGTTTTTATAGAAAATCATGATATATCATGCACACTCTGTAAATGTTCAAAATTGACCATAACAACATAGTTTTGTTAAACTTTTACAAAAATTATGACCAATACTTCACAAATATTTTGATTGGGTGCATGAAAATCATATTTTTAGATTCGTTTGAAAGTTATCATGATATAACATTTCCAGGTTCTATAACTATATTGCAGTAGAAAAAATGAATGGTAAAAGCTGCATTTTGGAAACTGTGCAAATGTCCCAAACGATATATATTTTCATACAGGAGGAGGTAGATCATTGCAATGAACAAGATCAAATTTATGCTCAGATCGTCCGCGTATTCTATATATTTGTTTTTTGCAATGACCACATAAAAATTGATGAACAATATGTTGGAAGGCCCTGTTTTCTCCCCCCTATTCAGTACCCAGTTGTTGGTATGCTGGCCAGCTGCATGAGTGAGAGTGACCACCTTTCTCTACTTGATGGCACCTTTCATGGTACATTGGTACCTCATGTCATCAACAGCACCAGTACCGTATGCGTATGGCAACAAGCCTTGTACATCAATACTATTAATGTAGAAGAGTAAAGTGCAGAAAACAAGGGCAAGATAAACTTGGATCAAGGTGTCAGATATATCCGTAACTTCTAATATGTTTACACATGATTTCTTGACCAGCTTTATGATTATCATACTCGACAACTTGACTTTTAGAAAAGTAGATAAATAAATAGGGAGCAAAATCAGTACCAACATAGAGAATAAACTAAAGAGATAATACAAATGTGCCCACCTAATATTAACTACGGAGTACTTCTCTTTGAGATGCAATTTTTTTTATGACAAAGGTGCGCGAATGCAAACCTTTAAAAATGAATCATGTCAGTCCAACATTTTATTTAGGCTAAACGGTGAGCACATCTAGGATTGTGATTTAAGCAGATTGTTAGGCTGATGTGCTGAACCAGTGGCCATCACTTGGCATTCAGTTGCATGTTGACTGAAATTTTTCTTGAGCTTCCTAATGTAGGCTCACATGCATGTGTTCCTTCTTTCTCTGAAGAATCAACATCAACTGACCAATTTTGGATTTATTTCCTCATCAAGTGCATAAGCAAGGCTGGTGCTGGATGGAGAATCCCAAGCAACCCCAAACAACATCACTGTTCAGGTAATAAAAACAAAAGCTCTATGTAGTACAACAGGGTACAAACTGTCTTGAAAGATCAATCCTCACCAGACATAAATCTCCGACGACGCAACGTATCAATTGACATCCAATTGAGCAAATGGATCCAAATGTTGGGACAGTTCTAAGTACTAATCTACAACCACAAAGCGGTAGGATTTAATGGTGCAACCACTTGATCTATATAAGAGTTGCTCCAATCAAAGCCCCCACAACCAACTGGGTTTATATATGTGCCTGCACATTTCAGGCCAGGCAAGGCGATGCAGCCTCATGCCAAATTCAGCACATTTCAGGCCAGCCCCCACATGCACTAGATTGGCTCACAACCCTTCACATGACATGACATTAACAGCGTACTTTTTGGCAGGAGCTGTCTGAGAGAGCTCTCATTGGCCTGCGAGGATGGCGTGCGGAGCGTTGGTTGCGGCGGAGAGCAGGTTCAGGGCTAGCATGAGCGCGACGCCGAAGAACGATGACACGAGCGACACCCCTCCGCGGGTGCAGAAGGAACCGAACTTGTTGCACAGCGGGTTCCAGTGCGCGTGCAGGTTACCGTTCTTGCCTAGCTCGGCCATCGAGGCCGCTGCAGCGCACCGGTGGCCAATAGAACCATGATGACCTGGGACAATGACAATACAAGGAGAACTTAACGAAAAATAATGTGTTGCTGTTGATCAACACCGGTTTGAATTTTTGCCATATATGCTACAGTACTACTAGGTGTCTAGTCTAGTCCATACAAATATAGCACCAGCAGTTTTCACTCAAGCCACTGGTTCCGGATAGTTGCAAGAGATCCTTGATTAGATTGAGTACTATGTTTTTATAGTGGCATCATCATAAGGCTCCAAATGTCAGTTCTCTGATCAGATTTGGCCGGTTGTGCCGTGTGATTGCACATCATCATTCAGAAGGCTCCAAAGTTCAGTTTGCTGATCAGGTTTGGCTCGTTGTGTAGCATGGTTGTACATGAACAATTCCATGAGTAAGAAGAATATTCACTTAATTAGACTAAGATTGGCTGTTCTCTCTTCTGAAATTTGAAAAATTACTACCGGATAAAGTTCTACTTAACTGAGTGCCAAGTAGCATTCAATTTAACTGATGAACTGTGATAAAAGAACAGAAATTACCATGTCAATCATGTGCACTAGTAGTACCAAACGCTGGACCCTTCCCTGCACAAGGCGCCTCATAACCAGCACTACCACTAGGTTATACAGACTGGCAATAGCATTGGCTGCAACAAAGTACCTGCAAAAAAAGAACCGGTCACCCGAACGACACCGTCGAAAACTTCAACAGAGGACAGTAAGGTAAACAAACAAGCATGAGGGCCGTACACAAATGCAGGCGTGTCCTTGAACTGGGCGGTGAAGGTCTGTTTGAGTGGCTTGGTTCCCACAATGGCCACCACCGCGGTGTAGGACTGCCTGTTGAGCCCCATGACCACGGCCGCCACTGTCGTCGCCGAGAGCGCCGACGCCCGCAGCAGGATCGGGTGGATGGAGCTGAGGTTTTTCTTCTTCACCTGCTGGACTGTGTACGGTTCTGCAGGGTGTACAGAGGGCTTCTTGCCATGCTCGAGGTCCATCGAGTGATTGTGAAGGACTGTCAGTGAACACTGAGGAGGTTTGGGTGATTCGGAATTGGGAATTTTGGGGTGACATTATTATATATGATCTTCTGATGCATGGTGGCCTTCTTGTCCCAAATTTCAGCTGATCAGGTCTTGCAAGTTTGGGTTGCTTACAGAACTGTAAATCATGCATGGTGCTTGTTTCTGCGTTAGTCAATAAGAGAAGTTTTGTTTAGGGTTGTTGTTTGAGACTTTGTGATAGGAGTAGAGTGAAGTGTCAAATGAAAATTTGTTTTTCAGGAATCTGTATCTCTAGCATGAGAGAAGGAATGTGAGGTGAGGGCAGAATGTGGCACACTTCACTGCGAGAGGACAGCAGTTTCCTGGTTAGGTACAGCTAACAAGAATGATTGGATTTGACCTTACTGAAAAATGTGTCATCTCTTACAAATATATTTGAATCACGTACTGATCACAATGGGGTGGTGGCGCAGTTGGCTAGCGCGTAGGTCTCATAGCTAAAGCGAGTGATCCTGAGGTCGAGAGTTCGAGCCTCTCTCACCCCAATCTTTATTGTTTTTCCTCTCAGAAATCAATATGTTTCTTTTCTTTCCATCAAAAATCATAATATGCAGAGCAGGATGGGAAAAAAATAATTCTTCCCCTCAACATCAGACTGGTCCCACCCCAATCTTTTTGTTTTTCCTCTCAGAAATCAATATGTTTCTTTTCTTTCCATCAAAAATCATAATATGCAGAGCAGGATGGGGAAAAAATAATTCTTCCCCTCAACATCAGACTGCTCCCACCCCAATCTTTTTGTTTTTCCTCTCAGAAATCAATATGTTTCTTTTCTTTCCATCAAAAATCATAATATGCAGAGCAGGATGGGAAAAAAATAATTCTTCCCCTCAACATCAGACTGTGCAGAGCAGAGGATATATATTTTTCTAGACTTTCCATCAAAAATCATAATATGCAGAGCAGGATGGGAAAAAAATAATTCTTCCCCTCAACATCAGACTGTGCAGAGCAGAGGATATATATTTTTCTAGACTTTCAAACCATCATGTTCAAACTTTTGCACCCGAAATGAAAAAAAAAACTCACCCCAATCTTTTTGTTTTTCCTCTCAGAAATCAATATGTTTTTTTTTCTTTCCCTCAAAATCATAATAGGCAGAGCAGGATGGGAAAATAATAATTCTTCCCCTCAACATCAGACTCTGCAGAGCAGAGGATATATTATTTTCTAGACTTTCAAACCATCACGTTCAAACTTTTGCACCCGAAATGAAAAAAAAGTTGTCAACAAAGAGCAATTTTGTGTCACTCTCAATTTTTTTTTTTGAAACGAGTCACTCTCAATAATACACCCATTGTTAAATATATGATTTTAAATACGTGTTTTGAAAGACATCTGGAAACATGGTTACTCAGTTCTTGTGCGATTATTATTGTAAACTGAAACATCATTCAGAAATTACACAGTTTAGCCTTCTACATACAGAGCACAGCATGACTTTACCATAAACAGTAATTGCACTTTATACCTAAGGTCCCTTTACCAGTACTCTGTCATGTACGGTGTGTAAATAAATACCCAAAACTGCTACAGTATTACACGTACAAATGAAGCCACAAATTACACGTGGTCCCTTCACCAATGGAGTAATAAATTTTCACACCGCTGGTGTACAAATAGAACCATCAAAGAACTGATCATCACAATAATTACCGTTAACCAAACCACCAGCCATGTGCACAGTTATCAGCTGTTATTCATCGAGAACGAGAGGCCCCCTCCAGGAAAGAATTTTGATCACACGGTGAAAGTCCATATTTTACATACACAAGAATCAAGGTGTAAACAAACTACGGCTGTTTTGTCGGTTTGCCGCTCTCTCTTTTCTTTCTTTTTCTGTCGGCACAAACAGAACGAACATCTTTACGCTCTTTCGGATTTTTCTTCTTTTCCCAAACAGGAGTATAATACAAAGTGTTCTCCAATTCCAGATTATAAACACATAGAAACAGGGCTGCTGCACTCGTGTGATGCCTGACATGTTTTGCTACTTCTTCCCACCGCCGGTCGTCACCCCGACCACGACATTGCTCACCTGCGTGAATGTCAACAGCTGGTGTGAGCATGTGGGGTAGCTTCACTGGGAAATGCAAATAGACATGCAGTTGGTATATGGTAGCGAAATGCAGAGACCGCTTACCAGTTTTCCCTTGTCGTCTACTGTCATTGGATTTTCCACGACCACAGTTACGTTCTGCGATTGAGTGGGTGGCTGCCAGATACAGGGGAAAAAGACAAAAATTAGAAGAGGTAAATCACATTGGACTTCGCTACGAATGCTCAAAGAGCTCATGATTTTGGACATACGGCAGAGGGGGACGGGACAGTATATGAATTTCCGTTTGGGGCCGGCATTGTGTGTGGCAACGGTCTTATGGTATTCATCTGGGATCAAGAAAATTGTCAGTCTAAAATCAGCTGATTCACAGAGCATTTGAGCAAGCACCATGGAGAGATCCAAAGAAGATATTGACATACTCCAATATTCGTGATGAAATTGCAGATGGCGCATTTGACAGAAGATGCTCCGTATGGATACATTAACACCGTCTGGCACTGGCCGCAGTTCACATGAGCTATGCTACTCACTGCATGATGAAAAAACAGAATCTGTGAAGTGGAGAACAGATAAATAGAACCCATATGATACACAACATCTTTATCGAAAAAATATGATACACACCATCTTTATCGAAAAAATATGATATGCGACATCTTTATCGAAAAAACATGATACACAACATGCGTACGCAGAAGGGAGCTTAAACATGTAGGAGACAAAGGAACAGAGGAGAGAACATAATAAAATGGTGTCTTTCTATCCCCCTTGTTCAGACTTCAGATTAATTCAACAGCACTGTACAAAAAACGAAGCCATAGCACATGCACAACGGTAACATGGACAAGCAATAGATACATTACCAAATCCACAAAGCACATGATACTGTTACACATATATACTAGTCCGTGTATAGGATGTGCTATTCCCCATTTTTATAGGGGTTTTATGTATATTTTCATCTATAATGCCCCTTGGCCTCTAGGAAATACAAGTTGCATATTTCCTCAGATGATATCAGGGTCATCTAGGTTTTTTCCACTACACACATGCACAACTCGTGCTCTTGCTGCACCGCCAGCTTCTCCTTTTACCCTGTGGGCCGCCCACTGGCTTCTCAGCTCTCTCGACACACCACTGTGCATCTCACCCTGACGTGCCGCCGCACGTTTCCAATTTCCGTGGTTCATAAGCCCGCCTAGCCTACAGAGTCTGCGTCGTCCTCTTCTACCAACCGCTGTCGCTGCTGCCATCTTCTCCCGATGCAATGTCTTCTCCTGATAAGCCATCTTCTACTGATGCTCCTGCTGCGATGTCTTCTCTTGATGCAACCGTCTCCTTTCGATGTGCCTCTTTCTCCTAGTGAAGCATCATCTTCTCCTGATGCGCACCTACTCCTACCTATGGCCACTTGCCCATCCGCGTCTGGCTATTGCCCACTTTGGTTTTGCTGGCGTAGCTTTTTCGAGCCTACTTTTTATCATGACGATGTTGTTCATTCGGAATGGCAGCATGTCATGGCAGAGGAGCTTGCTCCACGTATTTGTCTCATCACTTGTAAGTGGGTTTACAAGGTTAAGACCCACTCAGATGACTTTCTTGACTTGTGAAAAAAAAGGAGGGCTTTCTTGAGCGCTACAAGGCTCATCTTGTGGCATGCGGACAATTGATCCCATGGCTTTCATGTGGTGACTTGACTTTTAAGGCTGGCCTTGACCCTATGACCAACAAGCCAATAATGCAGGGTTTGTGGCATAAAATACCAAATAAGCAGCAATGCACTATAGGTCACAAATACTATCTACTCCCTCCGTTCCAAATAAATTGACACAGATTTATAGTAAGAGACATTGTGAAACTGCTGTGGTCAAGCTTACCAGAAAACCAGACAATTTGAACCTGCAGAAGTTTTTAGCTAATCTAGCTACACCATAGGGTAATGATACTGTTATGAATATGCAACTTGATATTATTGGGAGGCCAAAGCCATCATATATACATGACCAGGTGGAGGCTAAAAGGCCAGACTGTAAAAGGCCAAAGAGCATCATAAAGGCTAGAATGCAAAAGGCCTAAGGCCATCATCATAAATATAACTCTAACAGATACTACTTTCCTAAGGTCCCGTAGCATCAATTTCTCTCTCCTAGGTTTTGTGCCCGAGTATCCCTTTCGACTTTATATAACAGGCATTCCACTCATGTATGGTAACATGCCCACAAGAGAACGAATTCAACTTACAAGCTCAAGGATCAACAAAACAATTGAACACATACGTCAGTACCTGGCGGTGCTGGTCTCGCAAGATTGACTGTATCACAACATGAGCATCTGACGGTAGTCGCATTGTGAGTATACATCAACAAAGTTCGACAGCCGACACATATAAGCTGAGCCATCTCCATTCCTGCAGAAAATGTTTACTTATTCGTTTGTAAGCATGTCAACTAGATGTTTGAAGCACTATCAACAAGACAATAGCTCACAGTAGTATGCAGCTACAAAGCTAGGAATAAGTAAAAGATCACCCCCAGTCCAATTTCAAATGTGTGAGTTGTCCCTTTTAATCCACAACAAAATATTGTCCATAACTACTAAAGTACTTGCTATACGGTAATAGATCATAAGAGATAGAACAATCACATGAAGGATAAAGCTGCCCAGAGCAAGCAAGGGAGATACACAATACATGGTAAAGCAGAATATACACTCAAAATACAAGGCTGAGAAGGTTTGCGGTGAATCTAATGTAGACAACCAGATCATTTAAGCAATGACAGGTAGAACAGAAGGGCTCTATCAGCTACTCAATTTCGCCAAGACGAACCAATATGGATTATGAAAAGAAACAAACTTGTAAGCGGACCGTGCATAAGAGGGTTGAAAGTAACCACGAAAATGTAGGTAGATGGGTCATATATGGAAGGGAAAAGCTCATCCCTGTGCTACCAGTCATGCAAAATGTTATAGCATCATAACCGGCGCTGATATCATTACCTCTATAACTGAGAGGTAAATTGAGGTTTGAACTCATGTTAAATTCCTACGGAATTGAGGGCATGAAATTTTAACTTCCCCAATCCTATGATGGAAAGGACACTTATAGGAAAAAATCCCCAAGAATTAAAAAATTCCATTGAAAATCCTACGGTCCAAATAGGCTCTCTGTTTGTTAGGAATTGTCTTAGCAACCTCCAATCTTTCTGACCCGCACGTCGTTCTGATCAAAATTTGGCATTTCTGTAGGGGAATGAACGACATGGTACAACATTTTGATTCGTCAGAAATGAGAACCATGATAGATGAATGAGCTTGTTTAGCTAGTAGAATCAAACCTAGAATCAAAAGCACATTCTAGGAATCTACTATCCTAGTCTATACAATTGCTATGTGAGAGGTTTCCCATAAGCAGCTTCAGGACAAATTAATCCTCCTTCATTTCCCTTCCGACGACTTTGTCTAATAAAAATCCCTCCCGACCCCATACATGAGCATTCCCACTTCTAGCAGGATAGCTCTAAATGTTATACGCTACATATGGCACGTTATCCAGCCAAAATTGAACACCACACGATCTTTATTCCTCTGATTCCCAAGTCAATGCCTGCCCCTTGGTGTTAAATTACACGGCTGAGGAAACAGAAAGCTCGGAGATGAGCGTTACCTGGAGGCGGCGGGCTGGTGACGGCGTGGCAGACCGCGCAGCACACGCTGGCGGCCCCTCTGGGGTAGAGTAGAAGGCTCCTGCACCCATGGCACACGATCTGGCTCTGCATGCCTGCGAAAATTTCCGACGCAGTCAGCGCGTATCAGCACGAGATTTCACACCAATCATCAAGAGAATGCGATTAATTAGGCGAAGGGGGAGGCTGGACTGGAATCGTCGAGGAAAAGCTCCGATTCTGTAACTAAGGACCCCGAATCCTGCTACTACTCCAGCACACACCCCACGTCGATTCCTCCGTCCCGTCACGACGCGTCCGCCCTAGCCGTGCCGCCCAATCGACGGGGTAGCAAGAAAAGCATCGGATTTGACGCCGCTCACCTCAGGAACCGGGCCGCGAGGAATCCCCTCCCAAGAATCGGTCAGGGAGGCGCCACCGATCTAGCGACCTCGGCGGAGGGGGAATGGCGGAGGGGTGGAGACAGCGGCGGAGGAAATTTTATGGGTTGGATTTATTTGGGAGGCGGACGAGAGGTCGGAGACGACGGAGGAGGAGGAGGAGACCGCGTTGCGTTGCGTCGGTCTCACTCTTCTCCTCTGTTTTTCTTTTTCCTCGTCTTTCGTCACATGTACTACGACAACCGTGTTTTTTTTTTTTTTGAAAGGATCCAATTTCATATAACAGGAACTCAGTACACATTACAAAGAAGTCCAGAAAAGAAAAGAAAATTACAAAAGGACCCTGCAACATGCAAAGAACCCCCTGAGTCACCGGAAGGGAGCGCCATTGGATCCACTGCCAACCCCAAGCACCTAGCCGTCGCCGGAGTCACCGTACCTCACGCCGGCGGTGAGATCGCACCTCCACCTTGTAGAAGACCGCTGAGCCGTCCGCCGCAGGCGACGGAAACCGAACACGTTGAAAGAGCACGGCCACAGCACCATCACCACTGCTCCACCCAACATCCCGCCGACCCGACTCCGCCCAGGACCACCATCAGCCACCCAACCACCTCCGACGGCCGCTCCCCTCGCCACCACAGCCAGCCAGAACAAACTCGTCGAAGCAAACCACCACCAGCAACCAAAACGGCAGACCACCCGCCACCAGCTTCTCCCCTCGCCGCCACGGCCGACCAGAGAAGTGGAGACGGAGAAGATCACCGGACGAACTAACTTCACAGCCTCCCCGGCAACAAAGCCGGAACGGAAGGAGGGGAAGGATAGAAACCTCATCGACGCCTCCGCTCCCGTCGCCGAAGACGCTGCCAGGGACTACACCAGGAACCTAAACTAGGCCTAAACTACAGCTACCAACCCGCCGGAACGGGATCCGGAGCTTCCCCCACCTCACAACGCCGCAGCGGCGCCGGAGGCGGTTGACAAATTAACAGCACAAATTAACCCCGTTTAGCCATATTTTTCCCTTTTAAATCCTTTTTTCCATGAAGGTAACAAGAATAACGTGGGGTAAATTCTCGAGTGAGGGTTTTTCGCAATCTATTTTTAGCCTCCTCACAAGAGTGGTTTTACATGTAATGGTTGTCTACCAAATTCCATTTTAAAAGTGGCATGCTTAATTAGAAGCATGTAATAATTAAAGAACAAGTGCTTGCAAATTTCTCCGAATGACGACGTCATTGGATGATAAGATTATGAGCGTTGATGACGACGACGAGTAGGAGGACGAAGGGGACATTGTTGTGTCGGACGTCGGTATCACTTCTCTCTTCCTCTTCTTTTCTTTCCCATTTGTCAAATAATCACATGTTCCAAGAGGGGTTTTGGACGACCAAGTCAAGAAACACATAACTCAGCCATTTCCTTGTTGACTTTTCTGATTACATTTCTTCCTTAATAGACAAGGTTTTTTTAGAAAAAATAAATTGGGGAGCTGGAAAGATTGTTCCAAGGTCCCAGTTTTGGCACCTGGGAACAGCCTTTGCCGAGAACCTTCGACAACACTCGGCAAACAAGGCACGTCGAGAAACTATGCCGAGTCCATGGTACTCGGCAAATAGGGAGTGTCGGCAAAGCATATGCCAAGCTTGCGTGGCACTCGGCAAAGAGTGGACACCCAGCAGTGTGTAGACTCTCGCTCTTGAGTCTGTTTGCCGAGTGCCGACACTCGGTAAGAAAGATGACGAGTATGTCAATTGCACTCGGGAAACATCTATATAGAGATATGATACGTCTCAAACGTATCTATAATTTTTGATGTTCCATGTTTGTTCTATATCAATATCACATGTTTTATATGCACTTTAAATCATATTATGACATTTATTGGACTAACCTATTAACAAGATGCCACAGTGCCAGTTTCTGTTTATTATGTCTGTGCATTGCCGAAAAGGTCCAAAAATGAAAGTGCTCAGAAAAATCTGAAAAATTTACAGAAATTCTAAAACGCCAGAAGACTCCGGGAGCCAGAAGGACAAATCTGGGGGAGGCCCACAGCCTCCACACCATGCCCCCGCGCGGTTTGGCATGGGCCGCGCTGTGGGGTGGTGTGGCCACCTCGTGCACCGCCTCGCGACGCCCTTTGGACTATATATTTCCTCCGTAGTGAAAACCCTAAAAGGATCGACGATTTCTCCAGAAGAGTTCCGTAGCTCCGCCGCCACCAAAACCCTAATTCGGGGGAACAGAATTCACTGTTTCGGCACCTGCCTGGACGGGGAATTGCCCCCGGAGCCATCTCCATCGACGCCACCGCCATCTTCATCACCGTTGCTGCCTCCCATGATGAGGAGGGAGTAGTTCTTCATCGGGGCTGAGGGCTCTACCGGTAGCTATGTGGTTTATCTCTCTCTCCCATGGTGTGATCTTTATGTGATCATGAGCTTTGTAATCTAGTTGAATCCATAGATGTTACTCTTCATTATCTTATATGGGGTTTTATTAATGTAAACTCCGGAGTCACCTTTGTCCCATGGTGCGAAGTTGACAGTGTGCGCACCGTGTGTGTCTCTTAGGCTAAAGATTACAGGAATACGTATCATGAGTTATTATTTGTGTTGGATGTCTCTATGAAATTGTGGTGTGTAGTGATGATTTATGTACCAGGTACTCCCTCCGTCATGGAATAAGTGTAAATCTAGCATTTGTATCAAGTCAAAAAAAATTTGACCAACTTTATAAAAAAGAGTAGCAACATATGTAACATCAAATCGCTATATTTTGAAACTTTATTTCAGACGAATCTAGTGATACCAATTTGGCGACATATCCAGTGAAAACCACCGTAGGGTGAAAACCTGAAAACTATCCAACTGGGCTGTGGGATGGTCAATAGATTGAGCAGATTAGAAATGGATTCCCGATCAGCTAATTAACCAGGTTTTGCACGTAGACGTAACCCCCTGGCCTTACCCACGATCGGAAGCCCTTGACAACTTGAGCCTTCGATCTCGCGTGCCTGAAGATGATGCCACCGGCCGTGACAAACGCGGAAATTTTACCGGTACCGCTACCTACCGGTGCACTGCTTGCCGTTGATGACTGCTTTTAGATCCGCGCCGAACTTCCACATTTCCAGCTCATCGATCGTGGAAACTCTTTGTATCTCTGGGCTATTTCCTGCGCAGCCTATACCAAACAGCGATACGGCGCATCTTTCACCTACCCTTCTCTCTCTCCCGTATTCCCCTCTCTCTTCAGATTTCTGCGCCGCCCCTCTCCAGACCCGACGAACTCCGGCCGCTTCGGCCACCGGATCTAAGGCATGGGCTGGCGGTGGTCAGGATTCCGGCAGAGCCCCACCATCTCTCTCGTCAATCCAGATCTCTCGGCCGCTCGTGGCGTACTGAGCGAGGAGATCAATCTGAACATGGCAGATTGTGCGAGGAAGAAGGTATACTGGCGGAGCAGCACGCGGCCCATGGCCAAGACAGCCGCCGTGGTGAGGTCCACCTCCATCTCGGCGCTTTCTCCCGGCACCGGCGGCACTCTTGCTCGTCGTCAGCCCCGCGTGCGAATGCCGCCTATGGAGTGCTCCCTTTTCTTTGCCCCCATCGGCTTCCTTCTCTGCCCGCCTCAGTCGCTCTTTATTTTCGATTTGCTTGGTCTTTTTGGTTTGGTTCTGGTATAGGTTTTTTGGTTCAGATCCTCAAGCGCAAGTGCACGGAGATATATTGTTTGTGCCAGAACGGAGATATCTTGGTATGCGTAGACCGCCTTGATTTATAATTTGGATTACGCTGTGCTTTTATTTATTTTTATGCATCCTTGTGTGACATGGCCGCAGGAATAAACTCGTCCTTCAGAGTGGAAATTATTGCTGGGTAGTGTCTAAATCCACATTGAATTGTATTTAGCTATACTGCTGGTCTGCTTGGTGTATTGATAGATAATGTCACAAACATCTACACGATACACTTTAACTAGTTATAGCTAGTTATCTGAACACAAATATCTATGAGGGGCTGTAAATACACATAACTCTTTTTTCGTTGAATTGGCATAGACTGCTTGATTTCTTCTTCCTTTTGTGGTGGTTTCAGGTTCATGTCTTCATATACCTCTCTGTTCTATTGCTTCTAAGCATACAGGGGCTGTAAATCCTTTGGCACACAAGGATTCCCTTGCAGCCAAGTTTTTACTTCAGAAAATGAAGCCTGAATTTTGTTTTGGTAACCGCCGGTGTTCATGGTCTACCCAAGCTAGTATTTATAGCTGTGCAATTACCTTTCGGATTCAATCTAACAATTCTGCCATGTGTTCTTTGTTTACTTTGATAGGAATTATTTAGCAAGCTCTTGATTTTGGTTTGCTCCATCATTTGAATTATTTATCGTAAGTGTTGGACACATGGGTTTACAGAAGAAGAGCAAATGATCATGTGTGTGAAATAAAATATTAAATCCTACTCATCATTAATGGAACTGTGTTGAATCATTTGTGAAACTGAGAATTTCATGCCATGCGAACTGATGTGGAAAGATTGTGCAAAATTTGCATTTTTCTGTCAAGATTCATTGCAGATAATGTCTAAATCTGCTATGGATCATGACCATTTCTCCTATGAACTAAAATCGCTTTTGTATGCCATCGTGATTGTTGGTCACGTTCATGGACTTCAAAAAATGTGAATTTCTATGGTACTGTGATGTTGTTCTGAATATTTCTGTAGGCTTTAAGCTGTGTGCTTTCATGCTCCAGATCAGGTTTCATAGCTTAGTCGTCCTCTTGAAGAATTAACTATGGCATGCTCGGTGACTGGATTAGCCGTGAACCTTGACATGAATTTGGTTTATTTTTCTTCCATATCTCTACTGCAGATCTTTGTATGAATTCTAGATGCTACAATAGATTCTGGTTCGATAATTTACCTTATGGTTCTTGTATAAATTTGGGAAAATCATCAAATATCCTATCTTGTATTGATCATTTGGATCATGTGTATGAATATTTATTTTCTATTCAAGTTTCTTGTATAAATCTTAATTATGTGCATCTGTCTAATTTGTCCCTGTATGTTTGATACATTAATAGAAATATGGTTAGCATCCTGAATCTCCCTGCACTTAATGCATTTCCTTTTCTATCCGTAGGATCATTATTATTGAGCATTTGTTTTCTGATAGGTGATTCCTTCAGGTCTTTGTCTTGATGATTCCTTCAGGTTTGGATCTATGATTTTGCACAGGAAAGCTGCTACTGCTAGTAACTTGCGGGTAACTAAATCCTTGTGCTTTACACTTCAGTGAACTGCAAGTTTATTTCTTTGTATGACACTAGCTGAACACATTCTTTGGTTGGTTAACAGAAAAAGAAAATAAAGTGACAAGAAGCTTAGCTGGCATGGTCGCCGGACAGCTCTGACTAGGAGCCCGCCAGGCCAGGACACAAGTTATGTGTACGTCAGAGACCGACTCGGCTTCAGCAGTCAGAGGCTTCGCAAGGAACTCCTACGCAAATCAATCACTCTGCTTGGTTTTGCTCGTCCAGATCAAGAGAAGGCTCACGCAGAACAGGGGGCCGCTCGCAAGAGCCGGCTACACAAGAACTACTTGTGGCATGTTTGTTGACTGGATTAGCTGTTGAGCTAGCCATGAATCTGGCTTTTTTTTTCATATTTATAGTACAGATTTTTATATGCACCTTAGATGACACATGGTTAGATACTTAGATTAGTTGCTTTGATAGTGCTGGTTCTTGTATGACTCTAATGTGCGGGTTCTTGTATTAATGTGGTAAAATCATCAAATATCCTATCTGGTATGGGTCGTTCAGATCGTGTGACTGAATCGATCTTTTTATTTTCAAGTAATATGAATTCCGATATGGATCTTGTATGGGATATGTGGGCAGTCTAGTTCTTTCAAGTTCCAAAAAAAGATGTTCAACTTCCTTAGGGGCGCGTTTGGTAGCCTGCGGCCAGCCGGGCCAGGCCCGCTGGCTGCAGAAACAGGCCTGCTGTTTGTTTTCCGTTTTTCTGGAGTCTCCAGCACGGTGTTTAAAGCACCCTTGGGCCAGGCCCCATAGGAACGGCCGAATCGGCCGTTTCCAGGTAGCCAGGCCGGGTGGAGATGCGAAGCGGCAACGCGTGCACGCGTGGAGACGCGCGGGAGACGCGCCATAACCCCCCCGCACCTACGCCTCTGACCGTCACCGCTCTCACGTCCCATCGCCTCTCTCTCACCGCCCAAGAAAACCCCAATGGCAGCGGCTCCTCCGCCTCCTCCTCCCCCACCGCCGGCCCGAGGTCCCGTCGGCCAAAGCGCATCCTGCAGCTCTGTGGCGAGAGCCGTGCAGGAGTTCGAGAAGGGGGCCGGCGGCGGTCGTCGGAGTGCGGCGGCGCAGATTGACCCCGCTCTCCTCCCGCCGATGAAGCGGCCTTCGCCGATTTCGCATCGGTCAAGCCCGGCAGTGATGGCGGCTTCGGAGACGCGGAGGCTCGCCGAATCTGCAAGGGCAGTCCAAGCGACGGCGCATGCAGCCGCCGTGACGATGGTCGGGGGTCCGGCGATTGGATTCCCCAATCTGGTCTAGGACGCCCCGCATAGCTTCGCCGCGGTGAGGCCACCGCCGACTCGTCCTCCTCGAGCCCTAGCATCGCCGCCTCTTGGGCCGCCGCCTGGGTTCCCCCTTCTGGTGCAGATTCCGGCGAGCCGGTACCCGGTGCCAAGCTTCGCGGCGCCAAGACCTCCTCCTCCTCCAGCAACCGACGCTCCACCGGCAACCGTCGCTCGTCCTCCACGACGAACCGTCGCGCGTCCTCCACCACCGGCAACCGTCACTCCACCTCCACCTTCGGCAACCGGCGCCGGCCCCTCGAAGAGCCCTGCGGTAAAAGTGGTACCACCCCTTGTCCATCTGCAATCCCTTGTCAACCGATGTGCTGCATGTTCATTGTTCTGCGGATGTATTGTACCTTAGTCAATTTCTTTGTGAATCTGCAATCCATGTTCATTTTGCATGTGCATTTCCTCCACTTCATCAAGCTTGGCAAGTGAGTTCATCAGGTTCTGTCCATGTTTCTGGTTCATCAGGTTCATCAGCTAGGGTTAAGAGTTTCTGTCCATGTTCATGTGCATTGCCTCCAATTCATGAAGTTGCATTGCACATAGTACTTGATGTATCATTTTGCATTGCACATTGTCCATGTTCATGTGCATTGCCTGCACTTCATGAAGTTGCATTGCACATTAGCTCATGTCCATGTCCATGTCCATGTCCATGTCCATGTGCATGTGCATTGCATTGCCTGAACTTATGATCTTGCATTGCAGGACTGGCACACCCAATGCAGGACAACAGTGGAGCCTCCATATCCTCTAACTGACTGCATCGTCCACCAAAATGTGGCAAGGCCTCATGTGCCAGGTCTGGCCTTGGCGGTGAAGGAGATGAAGGACAAGAAGCTCAAAGGGGAACGGGGCATGGGTCGTGCACCAAAGCTGGGATACTGTTCTGATGGTGTCGTTCCCCGGCGTTTCTTCCTGTAGGTGAAGCATGATGATCTTCAGTCGATCGTCTTCCCGCCTGACATCCAGAAGCTGGTGGTGGAGAAGTGGAAGCTGAAGAAGCCCAAGGTGAAGGACGGCAAGGAGCCGAAGCTTTGCATTCCACTCCGCACCACCAAGTGCTGTGAGTACTTCGTCCAGCTCAGGTGGTTCGAAGACCACCTTGTCATCTTCAAAGGATGGGAAGACTTCGCCAAGGAGATCAAGCTGGACACCGGAGATGTCCTCGTCTTCAAGTTCGTCGGCGACGGCTTCAAGGTGAAGCTCTTCAGGTTCATCAGCTCCACTGAGGAGGCCTTCGTCTGTCCAGTTCATGGCAAGTGAGTTCTTAGTTCACTGTGACTTGCTTGAAGAGCAGTTGTTTTGTATGCTCTTCATGTTTTGATGCCAGGGGAGTGTTCCCCTGGTGTAAGTACTTATCAGGTGCACAGATTGCACCTGTAACCAAACTCTTTAACCCTAACTGTAGTTAAGCTTATGGGGTGTAAGTATGGAACCCTATTTTGGGTCAGTGGGTGTGTTCCCCTGACGAAATCAATGGTTTGTCAGTGTTAAGTAGATGATTTCTGCCTCCTTTCTTGCTTTGCATTGTCTGGTAACCTCACCAAATTTGAATAGGGTGACTCTATCACTCTTTCTGTGTGTTCTTCACGCTGCCAAACAAGGGGAGGTCGGTTTTGCAGAGCCGAAATCGGAAAAACAGTGCAACCAAACATTGGGCCAAATGTGGCTCGTTTTCTGATGCAGGCAACCAAACAACTAGCCCAACATGGCCCAAATCACGTTGTAGCCCAGCACTGCCCTCCCCAGCCTGCCCCGACGCAGGTGAGAAAGCCATGCAGGCTACCAAACGCGCCCTAGTTGATTCACTGGAAAATCATCAAGTTCCCGTGAGATTTCTTTCATGACCCGATGAAGTTTCAACTTTATTAGATTATTTGACTACAAGATCATCTAGTTCCAGAGATATCTTTTAGTTGATTCACTGGTAAAATCAGTGATTCATCGGAGAAAAACTACTAACAAACTATGATGAACAATGTATTAAATGATGATCTAAAATACTTTGGTGAAGCTATGATGATCTTGATAATATCATATATAAAAGTGGTAAGAAAATGTTAGTTCCATCCTGGATTTGAATCAAATTAGTAATATGTGTTTCAATGATATTGTAGTCAAGTTAGTTTTTGGTTTTCCTAGGGTTTCCTATATCAACCGTAAGTCCATGTACACGCAATTAGAGTAAGTCCTTGCTCCGTAGATCTAAACAAACTAAGTTAAAATAACGAATCCAATTTTTGAAATCCAAATAAGAGACCTTTGAAACCGTACGGAAAAATATGAGGAACCACCTATTATCTTGTACTAGAACCCGAGTTAATGGGCCCAAATATATTAAATCTAAGATTTAACAAAACTACACGTGTAAAGAATGGGCTAATTATGTTGTTGGTGAAAGTAGGGTTATTTTTTTACTAGAATTTTTGTTGGTAAAGTTCGCGGTTTTTTTAACAAATAAAATTTTGCTCGTGAAACTTTTATGGGCTTTAGTGAAGTCCACTCACGTTTCCAATATATTTCAACAACGTAATAGCTTTGGTTGTTACAACTATATTTCCACTTTTTTAGCCCAAGATAAACCACGGACAACCATTGGTTGTGCATACTAGTAATTTTGTGTTACTTCACTTTGTAGTGCGGACCATCCACTCTTGAATACGTCATTTCACATACACTTAGTTTATAATTCCAACCTAATAGCTCCTATTAGTTTTTTTTCAATTCTTGATGATTTTTCATGAATGTGTGATTTATTACCTGCTTATTTTTCTTCTCCGCTTCACTATCGTTATTCTCCTGTTCATCAACCATTTTTGTGTATTGTTTGATGAACTGATGAATCGATGACTTGGGGGGGACATATAATTTGAGGACATGATTTGCACTCTCACTTGGTTGAGTACTAGTCATTCTAGCACAAAATACATTCTTGAAAAAAGGTTTTGCCCATTTCCTCCTACACTGGTATACTCTAGTCAAAAATGAATTTTCACCTAGATTGTACTTTGATATTATAGCTGACCATGCTAACTCAAATTCTTCAATGGTTAGCATGTGATGGAGAACCTTATTGAAATCATCGCCGAAATCTTTGTACGTCCTATAGACATGGCCCAAAGTTTCCTGAGCTTTACGTAAAATATGCCATTTGCACCATCTATGCTTTGTGTTTTTCCATGTCTCCCTTATTGCAATTGTCATAGCCTTGCACTGGTCTGCAAATTGGATGCAATATAAAATAGCAGATAATGAATTGGAAGTAAGAAGTAACAGCTCTGGTCTGCAAGTTGGGTGCAATATAAGATAGCAAATAATGAATTGGACATAACAAGTAACAACTCAAAGTTACCTGTAAGAATGGTAACAGGAGCTTTTCCTCCCATCATTTTTACAAACTCTGTGAACGCCCAACTAAAATTAATAGCTGATTCATTCGTAAGCAATACTCCAGCAAACACGACACTCTGGAAGTGATTGTTCACTCCAACAAACATCCCAAATGGCATCTTATATATATTTGTATCAAATGTTGTGTCAAATGTGATTGCATCTCCAAAGTGGTCATACAGACTTCTACTTCGTCCACTAGACCACATAAGAGCATTAATACGGTTGTCATCGTCAAGTTGACATGCGAAGACAAACCTGGAATCCCTTACAATCATGTCCCTTAAGGTCTCCATTGTCTTTGTGGCATCACACTTAAGAGTTTCATTTGCAATCTGTGAACAAACAGTTCACAAAGATTTTCTTGTGAAGTTGGAGTTTTTAGTTGAACAACATAAGCTAGATAGTATTGTGTTCACTTTTGTTAAGCTGATGTTGTTTTCCCGAAGATGTTTGACAAGTGACCTAATCTCAGGATCTATGTGTTTGTGCGAAAACAAGTGCTTCTTCTCGGCGCAACTCTCAACCAAGTCATGATTATTGTCCTCAACAAAACTCCTCACAAACCATTCTCCCCCTAGAGAAACGGCAATTCTCAACATTGCTTTGCAGCCACATCTTGTTGTAGATTTCTTTGCGTTCTTTGTTATTCCCTGCTCACATACAAATGATATTGTCTTAGATCAACAAAATAACCTTTTCCAAGGAAAATACACCAAGTTTAAGTGAATAGAGTTTACCGCGCGTTGGCAGTTAAATTCTTGCATCGTTCTTTCCCCTCCCTTTTTCTGGTAAGAGTCACCATTCCTGATGCTGAATCCTAGAACCCATGAATAAAGATTATAGAATTGGTATCCTTCCGCAACCGAACTGAAAGACATTCCTAACTCAGGTTTGAACATGGGCACTGATCTATTAGAACAGAATGATCTCACTGAAGTTTCAACTGGATTAAGACACTCCTTTGCAGAAACACTCATCGAAAAAGCTTCTGGCCTTTGCTTCCTTTAATATAAAGAGAATAAGATTATATTATTTTATAATATTTATTGGCAATATGGAAAATTGGTGAGTGATCATTGAGTCAGATCCAAGAATGGACAACGAATAATACACGAATCAGACATGAACAACTAATGAATTATCGTTGTACAAAAATGAACATCAAGTGTGTCACAAAGTTTAAAATATGATAAAACCGACATACCTATAACAGTAACGTGACCTCGAGTCTTTGGCAAAATTAACATCTGAATCTGAAGAATCCGCATAGTATCCATCCGCATGGGGAACTTCCTTCGTCCATATAGCTTCGTCATCCGATGCATCCTCGTCCTCTTCGGAATCAGAGACATGTTCACTATAAATGAAAAGGATACATTATCTCAATGGAGCCAATGAAGCCTGAGAGAAATTTCTTGCATAAAATTTATATGATGAAATTGGATAATTACTTTTCACAAAAGAATACTGGATGGATGTCGTCGTTAATATTTTCTTGACATTTTTCCATACTTTCAGTTGTTGAAGACAAATAGGCAGAAGCTTGTGCCAATGGATAATCTGGAGTGCTGGAAATACAATTGGTTTTGCTAGTCATACACAAAATCACAAACCAAATATTTAAAATTCTTGTCGAGTTTTTTGTGCAGTAGTTACCTCTCCAGTGATGTAATCCATGCATTCTGATTTTCAACCGAACATATTAGATCCATGAATGATTGTCGACCAGGAACAGTTTCCATCCCACAAAAACTAAAAAAGAACCTTCAGAACTGCTTGATAGAGTGGCGTCTCCTTTCAAATTCTGCTTCTGCTATTGCTAGAAAATATGAGTACTTCTGTTATGGCCTAAGATCAAAACGACAACATTCATTAAATCGTTTCTGCTATTGCTTGAAATATGAGTATTCTGCTATTGATAAAGTAAACTACTGTTTCGAATTTCTAGTTCAAGACCTGATAGAATAAAAGATTTAAATGTGATTCAAGTGTGCGAAAAACACAATAGATACAATGAAATTACATTATATCAGAGCTGGATTAAATTATATTAGGCGCACCTAGAAAATGGCGAAGGCGTGGCGCGTCAGATCGACCGGGGAGCGAGTGGCGACAGGAATCAGGCTGTTCAAGCGTGGTAAAATCAAAGCAGATGCAATGAGTTACAAATCTCACATCTCGAATAAAACTACGCAAATTACATATTTCCTTATGCACAAAAATCAGATGAACATGTAAGGGTTATTATCTTCTCCATCACAGGTCGGGAAGAGCTCAAGAATTTTATGAAAAGTACTACTACCTCTCCACCGAACTACCATGTCACAAACATAGAATAAATTCCCCCAATGCCAGAACAATAAAAATTGGAGGAGAGAATGTGCTCCCCCGCAGCCGGGATGAACTTGCCTTTGCGAGGAGTAGATCTCCACAGCGAGGAAGAAGGTTGCTCGAAGAAGATGCCTAATGGGTGGTGAAGAAGGGCGAGGGTGCAGCGGTGGCGCCTGCTGGGAGCTCGCCCCGCTGCTCTGCGCGCAGCTTTCTGGCGAGGTCGGGTACACGGAGCAGCTGCCACCGAGGCATCGACGGCCGCAGCGCCCTGGTCGGGGGAGGAAGGCACACCTGGAATGGCGACGGCGAGACAGATCGGCCGGGGGGAGAGAGCGGCGACACAAATCGGGGAGCCTGGCGGCGGAACTGGAGGCTTGGTATGAGTTGTGATATTTCTCGCTGGGCGGGGAATGGAGCAGAGAGAAATATTGATGGTGGGACCTACTCCCGAAATACATTAGATGGTATTTGGGCGTGTTGCATATACGAAGGGATAAAGGAACCTGAACACGCCGACTGGGGCAGGTGGCGGTTCGTAAGTGGCCAGCGGGACTCCGGTAGGCCGTGAGCCTAGCCCTCCGCCGGACGTGGTAGAAACTCTCCGTTCAGATAATGTGCCGCCGCCAGCCCTTGCGCTAGACGCCGTTGCCACTCCATCTTGTCCCATGCGGCCATGCTCCTTCCTCTCCCTTCAGTCCGTCAAACCATTTGACTCAACCGACAGTTGTGCTGAACGCCCTTGCCGCTCCCATGCCCCTGCAACCTGCATCCGCATAGAGCTGAACTAGCAAGCAGTCATGTTTCTTGAGGTCGGCCGGCGACGAAGCGCTCCGTCAGCGGCTCGCATACCATCATGTCGGGGAAGCCTGTGTGCCATATGGCTTCCTGGCCGGTCCGCTTCTTGGATAGGATGAGGAGGCCGCCGCGGCTGTCGGCCACCTCCGAGGACTCGCTGTCCGGGAGGAACTCGAGGGACAAGTGGCGCCTGTGATCCACGACGGACGGCGAGCATGGGACGAAGACGGCGCCGCCTGCGCCGGACCACTCCTCGTACCCCTCGTGCTCGTTGTCGACCGTGTGGTAGTGGCCAAGCACAAGCGGCACATGATGGAAACAGATTAAAATGTCCCGGCCTCTTAGGATCGTAGGCATGAGTTTGTTACCGTCAAACAAAATTATATTTCCAAAATCAAGTGTTTCCGTCTAACAAGACTTGTTTTCAGTTAGTGCAATTTGTTTCCAAAATATGTTCTGGTGCTTTGTTGCTTCAATCTTTTTTTTTTTTTGCTAAACTTTGTTGCTTCAATCTTCTAGTAGTCTTGTATACAAAAAAAGATGAGGAGTAGAAATAGAATCAAGTGTCCTGAATCTCCACGGTTTGCTAACACGGGTACATTACGGAAATTGCCTACATATACCGCAGATACCTGCCCCTCGTCTTTCCAGCTCCGCCTCCGTCAGCATCATCGCCGCGCACACGAACCCTAGCCGACCGTTCGCAGTTCGCGTGGTAGCACTGGTGGTGGTGGATGAGTCTCTTGTAGTCTCCCCCTCCTCTCTACGGCTGGTCGACCTGCAGGTTGTGGCCAGCCATGGAAAAGCGGGTCCCTGAGAAGAAGAGGGACACGGAGAGGAGCCCGTTCTCCGAGCTCTCCGACGACCTACTCGTCGAGATCATCTCGCGCGTGCCCTTCAAGTCCACCCTTTGCTGCAAGTGCGTCTGCAGGCGATGGCTTCACGTCATCTCCCACCCCGACCACCGCAAGAAGCTGCCCCGGTCGACCCTCGCCGGCTTCTTCTACAGAACCGGCGATCTGCGTTGCCAGCTTATGAACCGTCATTACCAAAGCTTAACAGGGAACTTGTGCCCTGACATCGACCCCTCCCTCTCGTTCCTACCTAAATACAGACTTTGTGACATTCACATCAACATGCTGGACTGCTGCAATGGCCTCCTCCTCTGCCGACGACAGGAGACTGATTATGACAGGACAACGGATTATGTGGTGTGCAATCCGGTCACTAAGAGATGGGTTGTCGTGCCCGGCACCGACTGGTCAAGGGAGGTGCGGGTCGCTCGCCTGGGGTTCGACCCGGTCATCTCCTCTCACTTCCATGTGTTTGAGTTTGCACCCGCTGATGATACACACGTCAAACCATTGGGGATATACTCTTCCAAAGATGGGGTTTGGACACATCCGACCGATTGGGAGTGTCCAATTGATATAGACAACTTTTCAGGTAGCACATATTTCAGAGGAGAGCTGTATTTATCTTCCTATGAGGACAAGGTTGTAGCTGCCGTCGACATGGAGGGAAATTGTAGGGCCATTCCTATTCCTACTTCACATGGTTCTTGTATGGTTGATGCTCTTTATGCATCACAAGAAAAGTTGTATTTGGAAACCTCTAGTGCTTCTGAACTATCAATTTGGGTTCTTGGAAATTCAGATTGGAGACTGAAGCACAATGTCAGCCGCTTGCAATTGTTTAGAGCAGATTATCCATGTTACGCATGGATAGAAAATTTTATCATCCACCCAGACGACAATGTGATACTTATTTTTTGTAGGAACTTCCACAGCAGCCGGCTAGGATTTGTGACGAAACTAGTGTCATACGATATGGATTCGAGGAAGCTACGGTTTATACGTAATCTTGGATATGACTGCAAGAGCCCTTATCTTTCATATGTCCCTTTGTTCTCACATTCACTAGCAGATGGGCACTAGAAATTTTAATTATGTAATGCAGTTTCAGAATGGTGTATTTCTTATTTTATTTTCGCCAATACAATGTCTTGTAACTTTTGTATGAACATAATGGCGTGTATATTCTTATGATATTTGAGTTAGGTCTTGAACACTATGATATTTGAGACCAGCCAGTACTTGGGTAGACCTTTTATGATGTTGTGCTAGTTTAGTGGTGCTTGTGTGCACTCATGTACTTCTTGTGCAGTAAATTAACAACCTACTAACTCTATTTTTCTTTCTACACTTGGAGCAACTCTAGTTGATTTTCTAAAAATATGCCCACCATTATTTCGTTAGAAGATCTTCCAAAATGGTTTTATAGGATACACATGGCCTCCAAGATAAAATCTTCTAAAAATACACCTCTGCAATTATACAAATGTGTGAGTTCACTCGTCCGGTGGTTCCCACTTCTTTTCCTTTTGTTCCGTTTCTCCTTTTTCATTCGCTCCACTTGTTTCCCATTGTTGTGATATTTTCTGATGGTAGATTTGTGTTCGGAGGGATCACGCTCGTAGATTGAGATGGTAGCACACATGATGACTTGAATGGCACATATACACATGTAAAGTTTGCACAATAATTGCTGATACAGACCTTAATCAGATGCCATTTTGAAAAACTGTCAAGATATAATTTACTTGCAGGTGAACTAAAGTAAAGACTTTTCAAAGACTAGCAAACCTGCACCCCTTTGTCGTGCGCCTATGTCACACACTACACGGCAAAGGTGTCATATGGTCACCCGACGTTGCCAGGTTTCATAGGTGCGGGTCACGTGTAGGCTTTGCCGTGTGCCTTTGCCCGGCAAAGGCCTTTGCCATGTGCGCAGACACGGCAAAGTGGCCATATGGCACCTTTTTATACTGAATTTTTTTTAATTCTTGCATTTTACAGATAATACACAAAATAATTCACAGATGACAATTCTCACACAAATATGACTAAATAGTGCCCCATAACATATATAAACAAGATCAAACTCCTCCATAAGACTAAAATCAACATGAACTCAACATAGTTCAAACTCCACAAACATAAGACTAAAATCAACATGAACTCCACAAACATGAACTCAACATAGTTCAAACTCCACATAGCATAGACATAGTCTCAAACACCACATGAACTCCACGACGATGGACGGATGGCGAAGATGCACGTCATTGTTGATCCTCCTACAAGTTCATACAAAAATCATTAGTTTTACAACTAAAGTACCTAAGTGTCAATGGCATAAGCATAGTTCAACTAACTAAGTGGAAATGACAATTTTGACAACTAAAATACCTAAGTGTAAATGGCATAAACATAGTTCAACTAACTAAGTGGAAATGGCAAATTCAAGAATATGCACAAGTTTAGATGTAGTAAACCAAAAAGACATGATCTAAGTTAGATGTAGTAAACAATAAGACACAAGTTGATCTATGTGGTAAACCAAAAGACACAAGTGACCATTGGAGATTCATTGATTGGCTATGTCGATCTAAGTGAGACATGAAGTAAGTTTTTGAACGAGAGTGGTAGCAAGTTGAAATGGTATCTAACCTGTACTGGCCTTCCGGCGGCGGAGTAGGTCCTCAACATCATTGAGGAGCATCGTCCTACACGTTTGCAAAAAAATGATGAGTTCGACAACTAGGTGGAAATGGCATAGTCATGACATTAAAAGAAGCTAACTAAAATTTGATGAGTTGAACTAACTAAAATTTGACAAGTTCAACTAACTAAAATTTGACAAGTTCAACTAAAGTGGCAATGGCATGGCAAGTAAATTATGAGTCATGCGAGCATACCAACGGGAGCCTCCGGACAACGTTAGGGTTGGAGATATGGAGCTGCCCCTCCGGATTGTCCTGGCCACCAAGCGGCGGCGCCATCGAGTGAGATCCACCCGCCGATCCTGGATTCATCTACAACATGAAAAAAGGCTCGCATTACACAAATAATTTAGTTACAACAATAAGATGGATAGAATGACAAGTTTGACAACATACCCATGGGAAAACCGGTGGAGGGAACAGTGCCATGGCAACAGCTCCGTCCGCAGGAGCAATGCGCTGCACCGTGCTCATCATCCACTCCATCATCTGCCTGGAATGCTCCTGCTGCTGCCGGATCTGCTCCTGCTGCTGCTCATAGAGCAGCTGCTTCTCACGGAGCTGTTCGATAGTTAGACTCGAAACTCCTGGGCGGGTCTCCACAGCAGGCGCACCTGGCGCCCTCCCACGGCGGACCTGGCGTAGAGACGGGATGGTGCGAGGGTCGACGGAGCCGTCACATAGCCACAAGCGGCCATTCGCCGCGCCTTGCCTCGCAAGCACGACAACCTCGACGTCAAGTGGACTGGTGAGAGGGTCAGCTTCCTCACCGTTGCGCTCCTTGAACTTCGTCGTATACCCTTTGCTCCGGAGCTCGGCGCCGCCGCTGATCCACATCGACCCTGTCTCAGGATCCGGCTCATCCCTGTACGCATCTTTGCCCAAACGGCGAAGGGCAAGGGGTCTACGCCGGTCTTCAATTTCTGCAAAGAGAGCACAAACATAGGTGAAAAGGAGACGATATTGCAAAAGAGAGCACGAACATAGGTGGATTAAAGAATGCATTTGCTCACCTCCTTTTCTATGCATTGGGAGAGGTTGAGGCTGCCTTGGCGGTGTGTTCCACCCTTGTTGTGCGCCCGCTTTGCCTTTCCCTCCGCGTGTATCTTGAGGTACGCCGGGCTAGTCCACCACGCTACCATCGCGAGGTGGCACGCTTCGTTGTTACCGACGTACGGAGGAGGCACCTACGTACACAAAACACACATATTAATGATATTACACGGCGGTCAACAAAACCGATAATATAGAAATGAAGCTACCTGCAGGTACTGCCATGGCTGCATCAAGATGTCCCGGGCACGCTTCTTGCCCAGCGCAATCATCTTTTCGGCGTACCAATTGCGGACAGAGTGCACGCGAGCCTCGTAGTGCATGTCCGTCACCATCTTAGAGGCCATCGCCAAAAGGATGTTCGTGCACCCGTTCTCGTCCTCCTTCCGGTAGGAGAAGAAGTTCTACAAGCATGCAGATAGGTAAAATAGGGTCAAAGTCATTAGTGCAATCTCGGATTTATAGAATGATGAGAAGTCAAACAAACTTACCCAGAAATAGTGGAGTGTCTTCTGCGCCATGTTGTTGTACTCGCCCTCGGGATCTTCCGCGTAGCTGTAATGCCTGAAAGTCCAAGCTACACTCTGGCCACCCTTTGGGTGGGTGACAATCCCAGAGAAGAACTGCCTGATACAACATCCAAGGATACTCGTGTAGGTACGCTGTCCCTTCACTTTAGGAGGCACATACTCAAACGACCTACACAATGAAGAAACCAAAATTAGTATGGTTAGTGGGTCAAAACACAATGAAAAGCTAAAATCGAACATAAACTATAATAAGTATCTTTTCCCTTTGGGCTTGAGAAGCGTGTGACTGTAGGCGTAAGGAAGATCGGGGAGTTTTGCGGCCCCCCGCTGATACGGCGGCCTAATCTGTGGCTCAGGGATATCTTCCTCAGTCTCAACCCACTCCTCTGGCGGGTCCCACTGCAGCGTCGGGTCAAGCTCATATGGCTCCTCCCCAGGTGTGTCGTCCTCCCCCTCCTCCTCGTTGTCCTCCTCCTCGCCCTCCTTCTCGCCCTCAGAATTCAGCGACTCGTCCTCAGAATCCAGCTCCTGCTACTCCACGTCCTCCTCATCAGACTCCTCGGTCGGGGGAGGACTAGGAGACCTCCCTCTCCTCGTACTCCCACGCCGTGCACTCCTCGCACGTGGAGGTGAGGGTGGAGGTGAAGGTAGTCGTGGTGCCAAACTCGATCCCACTATGAGTTTCTTCACGCTGACCACCTTTCTTGATAAGGCCTTCTTCATGTTTCCTGCCTTCTTCATGTTTCTTGCATTGACAAAAAAATGGGTTTCATCAGTATACATGATCCAAAATTAAGGTAAATAGATGAAGCAACAACGAGTAAAGTAAAAATGAATACAATTAGACAATTAGAATAAAACAAAATACATGGAGTAGCGACAATGAGTTCTCACAAAATAAGCTAGACTGACAATCACTATTACATAGAGTAGCATTGACCTATTACATATAAGCTAGACTGGCAATTACTAATACATGTGTCCTCATCGCTATCAGTAGCCTGTGTCGAGATCATCGGGACCAACTATTGGACCACCCGTGTCGTCATCACTGTCAGAGTTGCCACACCACCAACCATCCACGGAACCTGGAGGTGGTCCCTATGGCTCGTCGACGATTAG
This sequence comes from Poa pratensis, assembly GCA_947311845.1. NCBI lineage: Eukaryota > Viridiplantae > Streptophyta > Magnoliopsida > Poales > Poaceae > Poa > Poa pratensis. The sequence continues at coordinate 13,144,402 of CAMZMU010000010.1, forward strand.
TCCTGCGTGGAACCGCTCTAGCAAAGTCACATCAGCTTGGTTATGAACCTTGATACGTCTCAAACGTATCTATAATTTTTGATGTTCCATGCTTGTTTTATATCAATTGCTACATGTTTTATATGCACTTTATATCATATTATGACATTTATTGGACTAACCTATTAACAAGATGCCACAGTGCCAGTTTCTGTTTATTATGTCTGTGCATTGCAGAAAATGTCCAAAATGAAAGTGCTCAGAAAAATCTGAAAAAATTACAGAAATTCTATTTCGCCAGAAGACTCCGGGAGCCAGAAGGACAAGTCCAGGGGAGGCCCACAGCCACCACACGCACCCTGGGCGCGGTTGGGCCTTGGCCGCCCCAGGGGTGGTGTCGTCTCCTCGGGCTCTCCAGCCGCCGCCCTTTCGCCTACTTATTCCCCCGACGCGAAAACCCTAAGGGGACGATTTCTCCAGAAAAGTTCCGTAGCTCCGCCGCCATCCGAAACCCTAATTCGGGGGACAGAAGTCTCTGTTTCGGCACCTTGCCGGGACGGGGAATTGCCCCGGAGCCATCTCCATCGACGCCACCGCCTCCATCATCGCCGTTGCTGCCTCCCATGATGAGGAGGGAGTAGTTCTCCCCGAGGCTGAGGGCTCTACCGGTAGCTATGTGGTTTATCTCTCTCTCTCCATGGTGTGATCTTTATGTGATCATGAGCTTTGTAATCTAGTTGAATCCATAGATGTACTCTTCATTATCTTATATGCTACTCAAGTGGTTTTATTAATGTAATCTCCGGAGTCACCTTTGTCCCACGGTGCGAAGTTGACAGTGTGCGCCCCGTGTGTGGCTCTTAGGCTAAAGATAACAGGAATACTTATCATGAGTTATTATTTGCGTTGGATGTCTCTATGAAATTGCGGTGTTTGTCTAGTACTATTTAGGGCGCTCAAGTTGACAGTGTGGGGTTCCCTAGATGTGGAATGCGACTTTAAGGTGTGCTGTTATAGCCCTACGCAGTGGATTGGTGTTCGTTATCCAACGAGAGAATAATTCAGAGTAGCATAGTGAAGAGGAAATATCTATGTATTCAATTATATTATTATTGTTGAGAGTGTCCACTAGTGAAAGTATGATCCCTAGGCCTTGTTTCTAAGCATTGAAACACCGTTTACAACCAGTTCTGCTACATGTTTGCTTGCTGCCATTTTTATTTCAGATTGCAATTACCACTTATAATCATCCATATCACTTGTATTTTAATATCTCTTCGCCGAACTAGTGCACCTATACATCTGACAAGTGTATTAGGTGTGTTGGGGACACAAGAGACTTCTTGTATCTTAATTGCAGGGTTGCTTGAGAGGGATATCTTTGACCTCTACCTCCCTGAGTTCGATAAACCTTGGGTGATTCACTTAAGGGAAACTTGCTGCTGTTCTACAAACCTCTGCACTTGGAGGCCCAACACTGTCTACAAGAATAGAAGCGTGCGTAGACATCAAGCTATTTTCTGGCGCCGTTGCCGGGGAGGTAAGGTAAAAGGTACTCACATCCTCCAGCTACTTAGCTATTTTCTAGCACTGTTGCTGACGTGTGAGTGCTCGAAGGTATTTCCTTTAGATTCTGCAATTATATCTTTTTGTTTCTTGTTTTTATTTACTAGTTAGGCTTAATGGAAAACAACAAAAAAATTAGAGATCTTTATGAACTTTATATTGAATTAGGACATGATGCTTTTGAAGAGAAAATTAAAAAACCTATGGAAGTTTGTTTGCATAATAGTGATAGCAATGTTATTAGCATGAATTCTTTGAACACCATTATTGCTAATGCTATGGAAAAGTCTAAGCTTGGGGAAGCTAGTTTTGAAAATGATCTTTTTAGTTCCCCAGCTTTGGAGGAGAAAATTTGCTTTGATAATACTTTGTCTCCCATACGTGATAATTCTAATGATGCTTGTGATATTCTAAATCCATCTACTGAAAGTATTCCATTTGAAATACCCATGGAAATTGTTGAAAAGGTTATGGATGAACGTTATGCAGGGGATGGAACAGTCCATCCACGTGATCACTTGTTGAAACTTACAGAACTTTGTGAGTTGTTTAAGGTTGCAGGTTTATCAAGGAAAATGCCATGAAGAAATTATTTCCATTGTCACTTAAGGACAAAGCTAGGGAGTGGTATGATCTACTGGATGATCCTCATCATTCGGAGTGGAAGGAGCTTGAATTTCTCTTTGACTCTAAATTTTATCCTCCTTATGAAATGCATTTAGATAGGAATTACATTTATAATTTTTGTCCTCGTGATGGAGAAAGCATTGCTCAAGCTTGGGAAAGACTGAAAACATTAATACTCAAATGTCCTAACCATGGGCTTCCTGAGGAAATAATTGTTACTAATTTTTATGCAAGGCTTTCAGGTCATTACAAGGATTATCTAGATGCCTGTTCAGAGGGTTCTTTCACAAGTAAGAAGGTTGAAGCTAAGTGGGATCTTCTTGAAACAATTCAAGGCAATACTGAAGATTGGGAGAACGACAAAGGTAAAGAATCAGGTATAAACTATGAGTATGATTGCATTAAGTCTTTCGCTGAAACTGCTAGTTTTCATGAGCTTAGTGCTAAATATGGTCTTGATTCTCAAATTATTGTTGATTATTGTAGAGCCTTTGCTTCTCATATTAATGTTCCTAAAGAAAATTGGGACATGTATCATGAACCTTTCAAAGACACTTGCATGGAAAATGAAATTGTTACTAATGATTGCAATAAACATGCTCAAACTTCTGAAAATACTATTTCTTATAAGCATGTTAATTTTTGTGGAGCACTTAGACCTTGTGAAAAGAATCAAATCGAAGAAGATTATTGTATCCATCATAGGAATGAAAAAACTAGAATGTGGCACAGGGCTCTAAATGATCTTGCTGAAAAAGTTTGTGCCCTCTATCCTTTTATTTGTGAACTTTGCTATAAAAAGGGTCACTTCGAATTCCAATGCTCAGGTTCTAATAAGGATATTGCGGAAGACTTTTGTGATAACATGATCACTCCTAATCAGCATGATGAACTTACATTATTTTTGGGGTGTGAAGAGTTATCAAGAAAAACTTCTTCGTTAGATATGAGTGCTTTTGATATGAATAGCGTATTGCATGGATGTCATCTCTATTGTGCTAACAATTGCCATGCCAACACTTACATACAAAATATTATAAAAGATGGATCGACTTTACCAAAATATGAAAGGACTAATGTTTGTTTTACTCTTATTAATGAAAAGAGGAATCCTCCCAAGCTTCTTCTATTGTTTCTAACAATAAACCAGGGTATGTGGTGAAGCCTCCTTTCAAGCCTCTCCCTCCTAAAGAGGGAAAGAAGAAGAAGAAGAGGAGGAGTAAAAGGAGAGAGGAAACGGTATCTTCCCCTAAGCATATTGCTCCTATTATAGTTGTTGCTGATGAGTCTGAATTCGATGATGATCCTATGCCTGTTACTTATAGTAGTGATCATGATTGGGAAAAGCACACTACTTTTGATATTGAAAATCTTTTGGGTACCAATTCTGAAAATGATGATGTTAATAATTGCTATACTATTAGTACTATCCATGTTCCTTCCAATGATGATATAGGAAGCATTAAGCTTGGGGATGAGGTGTTTGAAAATCCTTTTGCTAGTAATAATTATATTTTGAAACCTCTCCTCCTGGTGATGTTTTTGAAAATCCTTTTGCTAATGATGATTATATATTTGAGACCTCTCCTTCTAGTAAAAATGATGATGATATGTTTACAAATGAACACACTTTGGAAGATAACTATTCTATTGTTTATGATGATACTATGCCTCCAGTCTTTGATAATTATTATAAAGATAACTATGACATAGGTTATAATTACAATCATCCTCATGAAACTTGTCATAATTATGGAGGGATTTCTCAAAACCATCCCTCTAATATACAACTTGTCTATCATGTTCGAGTTCTTTATGATGATCCTACTCCCATTGTTATTAATAAGAAGGATTTTGCTTATGTGGAAAATATTGATACCTTTATGCATATGGGTCATGATAAGAATGTTTCATGTGATGGTTATATTGTGGATTTTATCAATGATGCTACTGGAAGTTATTATGAGAGAGGGAGACATGGATTCATACATCACAATAATATTAAGTCTCCTCTCTTTATGTTGAAAGTTTTGATGTTGCACTTGTTTTGCCTTCCTATGCTAGTCACTTTGTGCTTTATTGATTTATTTTCTTACAAGATTCCTTTGCATAGGAAGTGGGTTAGACTTAAATGTGTTTATATTTGCTTCTTGATGCTCTTTTATTCAACTCTTTATATGAGAGCATCATCAAAATCATGCCTAGCTAAAAGGCTTTAAAGAAAAGCGCTTGTGGGAGACAACCCATTATTTTTATTTTTGCTATTTTTATTTTATTTGAGTCAAGGTGCTTTTACTTCTGTATCAATGCCTTTGTATCTTTATTTTCTTGCATTGTTGTGCCAAGTAAGGCCTCTAATAGGAAGATGATGCTAGATTTGGATTTCTGCGCAGGAACAGATTTCTGCTGTTCACTGTTTTGCTTCTGTAAAATCACAGAAAATTATTTAAATCTGAAAATTTTTGTGCGTGATCCTCAGATATGTATGCATCTTTCGTTAGTTCAAAGTTTTTCGATCTGAGCGTCGTAAGTGCCTCGAAAAAATTCGTCTTTGCGGACTGTTCTGTTTTAGACAGATTATGCCTTTTTATTTTGCATTCTCTCTTTTACTAGTGTTGAGTGAAATTCTTTTTTGGGTGGAAGAGCTTCACATAACATCAGTGGCAGTAGCTAATGTTTAAAGTAACAAGTCATATTGCGTCTTTATAGAACATGTGATTTTTGATTATGCACTAACCCTCTAATGAGATTACTTTGAGTTTGGTGTGACGGAAGTTTTCAAGGGTCAAGAGAGAAGGATGATATAATAGGATCAAGAAGAGTGAAGAGCTTAAGCTTGGGGAGGCTCCCATGGATCTCCCCAGCATATTTCAAGAAGACTCAAGCGTCTAAGCTTGGGGATGCCCAAGGCATCCCCTTCTTCATCGCAAAATTATCAGGTCATCTCTAGTGAAACTATATTTTAATTCTTTCACATCATATGTGCTTTTCTTGGAGCGTCTGTGTGCTTTTATTTTCAGTATTGCATTTTATTTTCAATAAAGCTTGACTGGACCCTAGCATTCTTGATTGGGAGAGAGACACGCTCCGCTTTTTCATGAGAATACTCCTATTCTTCACTTATATTTGTTGAGTATTCATATCTAGCGCTGTTCAGCTTTTAGCTCTTGTTTTCATGTATCTCTTGTCAGAGCTATTAGCTTTCTTTTGTAGAAAGTACTCTCTTGCTTCACTTATATTTGTTTGGAGAGTTGATGAAATAAATTGATTGGTGTTTGGTTGGTTCAGAAAATGTTGCATGTGGTAATTGGTATAAGGAAAAACTTGCTTAATCTTGTAGATCACTAATTTGGATAACTTGATGCTTGTCAATTGTTTTGAGTTAACAAGTAGATCATGATTAAATTGTGCATCACATGAGTTAAGCCTATTAGTGAAGAACTACCGTAAAGCTTGTTGAAAATTTGGTTTGCATCGGTGGTATCTCTAAGGTCTAGATATTTTCTAATAACAGGGTTTGGTTAACAAGGAAGACGGTATGAAGTCTTATAACGTTTGCAATATGTTTGTCATATAAAACTTGGTGTACGGGTTGATATTCTTGTTTGCTTACATAAACCTTGCTAGCCTAAACTCTGTACTGAGAGGGAATGCTTCTCGTGCATCCAAATCCTTGAGCCAAAATCCATGCCATTTGTGTCCACCATAACTACCTATATGTGGTATTTCCTTGCCACTCCAAGTAAATTTTTCATGTGCTACCTTTAAATTATTCAAAATGTTATTATTCCCTTTTTGTGTCAATGTTTACTAGCTCATGAGGAATTAGTGTGGTTATTCTTTATTCTATTTGTTGAATGGACTTTTACACCTGGACTAGTGGCATATACATCCGCTTATCCAATAACTTGCAAAAAGAGCTGGCAACGGGGTGCCCAGTCCCAATTAATTACAACTTTAACCAATTAATTCTCTTCACACTTTTGCCCTGATTCATCAGTAAGCAATGACAAACAGTGAAATACCTGAATGTGTGTAAACCAAAGAGAAAGAGGGATGATCTGCCTTGCTGGTAGAAATAACGTCCTTCATGGGAGCCGCTCTTAAAAGTCCGTTTGACAGGTAGAATACTGTTCTCACCCGCTACCATTCGTTGACAATTAACAAACACCTCTCAAAAATAGATACTCCTCCATGGTATGTGATTGATGGAAGGCACCCGAGGATTCGGTTAGCCATGGCTTGTGTTAGCAAGGTTGGGAGGAGTATCAAATATTTTATGCAATCTCTATATGCTTTCAAAAACCTAAAAGCTCTAGCACATGATTTAATCCCTGCTTCCCTCTGCGAAGGGCCTTTCTTTTACTTTTATGTTGAGTCAGTTTTCCTATTCTTTCTGTCTTCCACAAGCAAACACTAGTGTCAACTTTGTTACAACATGCGTTATATGCTACGTATTGGACTTGTTATACTACTTTGTGTTGACGATATCCATGAGATAAATATGTTGAAAGTTGAAGCAAATGCTGAAACTTAATTCTTCCTTTGTGTTGATTGAATACCTTTTATTAGAAACTATTGCTTTATGAGTTAACACTTATGCAAAACTGTTTGATGCTTGTCTCGAAAGTACTATTCATGAAAACGTTTAGCTTGTGTGATTCATTGTTTACTCATTATCTATTTGGTAGCAAATTATAGACCATTGACTTGGATCACTTCATTCATTTACATGTGCCTTGCAATATTATATGATCAAGATTATGATGGTAGCATGTCACCTCAAAAATTATTTTGTTTTTATCGTTTACCTACTCGAGGACGAGTAGGAACTAAGCTTGGGGATGCTGATACGTCTCAAACGTATCTATAATTTTTGATGTTCCATGCTTGTTTTATATCAATTGCTACATGTTTTATATGCACTTTATATCATATTATGACATTTATTGGACTAACCTATTAACAAGATGCCACAGTGCCAGTTTCTGTTTATTATGTCTGTGCATTGCAGAAAATGTCCAAAAATGAAAGTGCTCACAAAATCTGAAAAAATTACAGAAATTCTATTTCGCCAGAAGACTCCGGGAGCCAGAAGGACAAGTCCAGGGGAGGCCCACAGCCACCACACGCACCCTGGGCGCGGTTGGGCCTTGGCCGCCCCCAGGGGTGGTGTCGTCTCCTCGGGGCTCTCCAGCCGCCGCCCTTTCGCCTACTTATTTCCCCGACGCGAAAACCCTAAGGGATCGACGATTTCTCCAGAAGAGTTCCGTAGCTCCGCCGCCATCCGAAACCCTAATTTGGGGGACAGAAGTCTCTGTTTCGGCACCTTGCCGGGACGGGGAATTGCCCCGGAGCCATCTCCATCGACGCCACCGCCTCCATCATCGCCGTTGCTGCCTCCCATGATGAGGAGGGAGTAGTTCTCCCCCGAGGCTGAGGGCTCTACCGGTAGCTATGTGGTTTATCTCTCTCTCCCATGGTGTGATCTTTATGTGATCATGAGCTTTGTAATCTAGTTGAATCCATAGATGTACTCTTCATTATCTTATATGCTACTCAAGTGGTTTTATTAATGTAATCTCCGGAGTCACCTTTGTCTCACGGTGCGAAGTTGACGGTGTGCGCCCCATGTGTGGCTCTTAGGCTAAAGATAACAGGAATACTTATCATGAGTTATTATTTGCGTTGGATGTCTCTATGAAATTGCGGTGTTTGTCTAGTACTATTTAGGGCGCTCAAGTTGACAGTGTGGGGTTCCCTAGATGTGGAATGCGACTTTAAGGTGTGCTGTTATAGCCCTACGCAGTGGATTGGTGTTCGTTATCCAACGAGAGAATAATTCAGAGTAGCATAGTGAAGAGGAAATATCTATGTATTCAATTATATTATTATTGTTGAGAGTGACCACTAGTGAAAGTATGATCCCTAGGCCTTGTTTCTAAGCATTGAAACACCGTTTACAGCCAGTTCCGCTACATGTTTGCTTGCTGCCATTTTTATTTCAGATTGCAATTACCATTTATAATCATCCATATCACTTGTATTTTAGTATCTCTTCGCCGAACTAGTGCACCTATACATCTGACAAGTGTATTAGGTGTGTTGGGGACACAAGAGACTTCTTGTATCTTAATTGCAGGATTGCTTGAGAGGGATAACTTTGACCTCTACCTCCCTGAGTTCGATAAACCTTGAGTGATTCACTTAAGGGAAACTTGCTGCTGTTCTACAAACCTCTGCACTTGGAGGCCCAACACTGTCTACAAGAATAGAAGTGTGCATAGACATCAAACCTCCTCGATTTCATCATGCGCGGTGTCTTCCTCCATTACCGCATTTTCGTTTTCTTCGCCGTATTCCATGTCATCATCGGTCGGCAAGTTGATAGTGAATTTCCCAGGGAGCCCTCCATCCTGATAGAAGTCGCCTTCAGATGTTGAGGGGTCTAGGCGACGGTAATCTTGACTGTTAGGCATAGCCGGCCTACTGTGCGACGGTACCGTCATCACAACATCCCACCCCTGTAGACTCTTTTGATATGCTTTTGATGTTTTCTTGCACGGGTATGGGAGATAGAATACTTGGAAGCCCTAGGTAGCCAAAATGTAGACGTCGTCTCCCGAATACTTGGAGCTTCGTTCAACTTCGACCAATCCAATTGTAGGATCCCGTATCACCCGATGCGGGTCTAACCAATTGCATTTGAATACAACGGGATTTAGCCCTTTACCAAAACCATAATTCAACTCGTATATAGAGTCAACTCTTCCATAGTAATGGATTTTATCTGAGCCTTCACATAACACCCCACTATATATTGTCTTCCGGTTGCCCCGGTTTGTTGTGTATTCATGGGTATGGAAGCGATATCCATTCACGTCATAACCATGGAATGAGTTGACGGAATGGCTAAAGCCATGGGCAATGTTTCTAAGCTCTGGCTTCATCTCTTTGTCCTTTTTTGCCTACAAGTTTAGCACGAGAAGTTCAGAACGAGGAATGATCGATGAATGTCCACGGCACTAGAAAAGTTAGATAGAACAGTACCAAACCCGCGAACCAGCTAATGAAACCACCACCCTTGCCAAAACCACCACCCTTGTCAAAAAGATCCTTCGACTCTTTCGGGGTAGGGTCCCTTCTCAGCTTCCAGTTTTCACGAGTGAATCGTCTACGCCAATGAGAAAAGAGGAGTTAGCCACGAATATAGGAGTGAATGTTTGTGAAATACTAAATGGTGAAAGACTCACTTGATGTAAGGCTTCACTTCTTCCATACTCATCAAGATATACGAGGTGATCATATCCCGGTCGACCTTTTTCATGATGAACTTCTTCGTGCCACTTGATTTGCCACCGAGCCCTGTGAAGATGCTAAGCTTGGGTACATCTTCATGGTTGGCTGCATTGTAGCGAACGACTGGATTGTGGTTTGTGGGAATGTTGGCATCATAGTACCTTGTCGTGAAGTTTGACACCTCCTCGTTAAGGCATGCCTCGGCCATGGATGCCTCGATCTTGCATTTATTCCCGCAATTGTCACGTAGCTTCTTCATTTGTCTCTCAGGCCCAAACTGCCAACGGATCGACACAGGGCCCCCAGTAAAGCCTCGTGCGCCAGATGCAAGATCATATGTTGCATCGGATTAAAAAACCCTGGCGGAAGTATCGTCTCTAGCTTCCAAACCAACTCGGGTGCCTATTCATGCAGCTTCTGAACCACCACACGATCTAACTCCCTTGCACAAATCTGGCGGAAGAAAAAGCTCAACTCCGCCAGTACTCGCCAAGTCTCCTCATCGACTTAGCCTCGAGTCATCACTGGCATTATGCGCTCAAGCCACACGTGGTAGTCATGACTCTTCAGCCCTCCTACTCGCTGTGTTTCCAGGTTCACACACCTCGCCCAGTTAGCTGCATACCCATCAGGGAAGTACAAACACTCCACGAGCCACTGTAATATTTCCCTTTTTTCCGGCCTTGTAGGGCAGAACCGAGCCTTTGGCTTAAACCACCTAGTGTCGTTGACTCCAGGAGGCTGCATATCCAGATTTGGCCTGTCACAAAGTTCTTCTTGGTCAATTCGAGCCTTGACGTTATCCTTCGTCTTCTCAGTCTCCATGATGCTGCTATAAAGAGCCTCGGCGATATTCTTTTTGGTGTGCATTACATCAATGTTGTGTGGAAGCTCGACATCCTCCATGTAAGGGAGCAGCTTCCAGAAGCACGGAATGTGAGTCCACTGGTGCGTCTCCCCATAACCCACGAAACCATTCCCATCGGGCTTAGGCACGAGAGCTTCTAGCTCAGCCTTGATTTCTCTTCCGGTCATCAGACGTGGTTTCGGAGCATGGATCTCGACTCCTTTATTGAACAGCTTTATGTCACTCCTGTATCTATGATCTTGGTTAAGGAACTGTCGATGTTGATCAAAGCAGGAATACTTGCCTCCCTTCTTAAGCCAGAAGAAAGTCACAGCCTGTCTGCACTGTGGGCAAGGCCACTTCCCATGTGTACACCAGCCGCAGAACAAAGCACGCGCTGGTAAGTCATGCAGGGATGTGTGGTACCAGACATACATATCGAAGTGATCATTTGTTGAGGCGTCATATGTTCAGACCCCGCGACCGTTCCAGCCAACAACCAAGTCTTCAACCAGCGGTTCCAGGTACACGTTCATGTTCTTACCAGGGTATTTCGGTCCTGGGATTATCATTGACAATAACATGTTATGTGATCTCATGGACTCGCCGGGGGGGAGGTTCTGGGGGATGACAAACATGGGCCAACAGTTGTATGTTGCCGCCGACATGCCATACGGATTGAACCCATCGGTTGATATAGCAACAGCTACGCTCCTCGGGTCGCCCGCTTTTAGTGAATACTTCGCTACAAAGTTCTTCCATGCGTCACCATCCGACGGATGTATCATCTTGTCCGTGTATCTCTCCCCTAACGCGGCCCATCGCATCTGCTGGGCGGTGTCTTTGTTCATGTAAAGCCGCTGGATCCTCGGTATAAATGGAAGGTACCAGAGAATCTTTTGGGGAATCCCGGTCTGCCTCTTCTGTCCACCACTGAGGTCGACCTCGAAGCACCTAGAGGAATTGCAATGGATACAATAGTTTGTTCCAGCATGTTCTTTCCTGAATAGCATGCATCCCTTTGGACAGGCGTCTATCTTCTCATATGACATCTTAAGGTCACGGAGGAGTTTAGTCGCCTCGTAGAAACTCTTCGCCAAGATATGCCCTTTAGGTAGAAGGCTGCCAACGACGGCCAAAATATCATCGAAACCATCCCTGCATATCTTCCTCTGGCACTTCACGGCCATAAGGCGAGCGATGGCATCTAGAAGGGTAACATATGTATGTTGATGAAGGGGTTTCTGCGAACCAAACATAGTCTCGTAGTACTTTTTCGTGTTTTCATCCGGCTGCTCACTTGTCTCCGCCTCCTGAGGTGTCTCCGCCTCTACATGAGGGCTTTCAGGCGCATTACCATTAACAAAGTCGTCTAAGCAGTTGTTGAACCAAGTGTCAAAAACTGCCGCTGGCTGAATCCGACGTGGCTCGGTCCTAGGACATTTTGCTAACTGTTCACCATGGAAATTCCAAACATGGTAGAACGGTGTGAACCCAAACTTGACCAGGTACGTACTAACATCTACCTTCGACTGTCGCTTTCGGTTATCGCATTTGCTATAGGGGCAAAACACTTTCATGGGTCTGCTGGTGATGTCAAACGCCTTGTTCACAAACTTCTCGGCCTTATCTCTCCATTCATCACTAAACTCCCACTGACTCTTTCTGCCAGCATACATCCACTGACGGCCAGCATGATCAGACATCTTCTTCTGCTCTTTGGGTGACAACGGTGACGCAATTCATTAGATGCAGGAAGTAATAATAAATTTATTCAATGTCGTCAGATTAATTACGGCCAAATTTTATCTTTTACATCATGCAAGGGTTCATCTACACTTCTAATAGGTAGGGGCCTATCCCGCCCGAGTACGTGTAGATCGAGTCGTGTCCCATATTCTACCCCGACCCGAGACGGAATTTCGGCAGCACCTCCCCGCTGTTCTTCAGAATACACGTCTCGAGCTTGTCAAACCGAGAGGGTGTGCATCCGAAGAACAACGGGGAGGTGCTACCGAAATTCCGTCTCAGGAAGGGGTAGAACATGGAACACGACCCGATCTACACGTACTCGGACTGTCCAACATGGACAATCCGGAAGTGTTACAGTTATAAATATGCAAAGATGGACAATCCTGCATATTTATAAATTTGTAACCCTTCCGGATGGGATCTGACTCGGTTACGCGACTCGACTGACTTGGTGATCTAGACCAAAATAAACCTATGCAGCAAGAGAGGCGAAAGATGTATACCCTAGAAGCATGGTCGATCACCGCAGAAGGTCGGGGACGCTCTCTGCAGGGGGACGGAACAAGGGCACCGAGGCGGCCCTCCTCAGGTGGAGAAGCCCCGTAAACTACGACATCTGAAAAACCACAAAAACAACATATATATAAGAACAGATGTACCACAACTAGAACAATTACCACAGCCAGAAATACACCATATTTGTAGACCACACCTAGAACAATTACCACAGCTAGAACAATTATCACTAGAATCAGAACCAGTCCATGTACAAGTTCTATTGCTAGTATTCAAAGGTCACTAAATTAAGTATTTTTTTGAAATTCTTCTAAAATGGTGCTTTTTGGACTTACCGAGCTGCGCCGGGGAGAAGACGACGGCGGCCGAGATCGCCAGCCGAGGGCTGCTGGCGGCGGGATGTGGCCAGCGAGCTCACCCTAGTCCGGATGGCGAGCTCATCTGTTCGTCCTGGCTCGTCCTCGGCTCCGGAGGCGGCGGCGGCCGGAGGGGGCGGAGTGGGAGTGGGGTGGCCGGAGGCGGCGGCGGCCGGAGGGGGCGGAGTGGGAGTGGGGGCCGGAGGCGGCGGCGGCCGGAGGGGCGGAGTGGGAGTGGGGGTGGCCAGAGTCGGCGGCGGTCGGAGGGGGCGGAGTGGGAGCGGGGGTGGCCAGAGGCCGCGGCGGCCGGAGAGGGTGGAGTGGGAGTGGTGGCCAGAGGCGGCGGCGGGCGTGTGTGTGAGTGCGAGTGCGAGTGGATGAGGGAGAGTGGTCGGGCCGCGCGTGTTGGGTTAGGATAGGGTCTTTGCCGTGTTGGTTCTTTGCTGTGAGGGTGCCAGTAACCTACACGGCAAAGAAGTCCTTGTCGCGATGGGCTGAGAGGGAAACACGGCAAAGACAGCCTTTGCCGTGTGGGATCCCCTTTGCCGTGTGCCTTTTTATTTTTATTTTTTCTTTCTATTTGTTTTTTCTTTTAATTGTTTTTCTTTTTACAATTTTTGTGGACTGTTTATTAGTATTAGTTAATACCATTGTTGGTAGGTTGTGGCAACCAAGATACAGCTCCGAGGTGTGACCCGCTTCATCGACCCCGCTTACTCCGTAGTATATATGTTCCGACACTTAGAAGTGAAAACTCCCGTTTCGGGTGCCGGGCATGGAATCATGCGATGGAGTAAAATCTTGGACATTTACAACACCCAACACACTTGTATACATATGATATGGCAAAACCTAGGTTTGGGTGGGTTTCCGACGCTCCGAGGCCCCGATTCGGCGAAACACTAGATCCGCTGGAAAAACCCTAACGTTTTCGTCTACCCCCTTGAACGGCGTCGAAGGGGGGTAGGCCAGTGTAATTTTTTCCTTGGCTGTGTTAGGTTATGGCATAGGAACATGGAAAACCAACTATTATCACAAGTTCTCACAAGATTGCCCCCGGTTCCCCCGAAACGGGAGTTTTCAGCTATAAGTCAAGAAACTTAGAAGAGAGAGTGCGGTCGGCGAAGACGGTCACACACCGGAGTAAAATCTTGGATATTTACAACACCGTACCCAACACACTTGTACACACATGGTATGGCACAACCTAGGTTTGGGTGGGTTTCCGACGCTCTGGGACCCCGATCCGGCGAAACCCTAGATCCGCTGGAAAAACCCTAACGTTTACGTCTACCCCCTTGAACGGCGTCGAAAGGGGGTAGGCCAGTGTAATTTTTCCTTGGCTGTGTTAGTTTATGACATAGGAACATGGAAAACAAACTATTATCACAAGTTCTCACACGATTGCCCCCGGTTCCCCCGAAACGGGAGTTTTCAGCTATAAGTCAAGAAACTTAGTAGAGAGAGAGTGCGGTCGGTGAAGACGGTCACACACCAAAGTAAAATCTTGAACATTTACAACACCCAACACACTTGTACACACATGTTATGGCACAACCTAGGTTTGGGTGGGTTTCCGACGCTCCGGGGCCCCGATTCGGCGAAACCCTAGATCCGCTGGAAAAACCCTAACGTTTACGTCTACCACCTTGAACGGCGTCGAAAGGGGGTAGGCCAGTGTAATTTTTTCCTTGGCTGTGTTAGGTTATGGCATAGGAACATGGAAAACCAACTATTATCACAAGTTCTCACAAGATTGCCCCCGGTTCCCCCGAAATGGAAGTTTTCAGCTATAAGTCAAGAAACTTAGAAGAGAGAGAGTGCGGTCGGCGAAGACGGTCACACACCGGAGTAAAATCTTGGATATTTACAACACCATACCCAACACACTTGTACACACATGGTATGGCACAATCTAGGTTTGGGTGGGTTTCCGACGCTCTGGGGCCCCGATTCGGCAAAACCCTAGATCCGCTGGAAAAACCCTAACGTTTACGTCTACCCCCTTGAACGGCGTCGAAAGGGGGTAGGCCAGTGTAATTTTTCCTTGGCTGTGTTAGGTTATGACATAGGAACATGGAAAACCAACTATTATCACAAGTTCTCACAAGATTGCCCCCGGTTCCGCCGAAATGGGAGTTTTCAGCTATAAGTCAAGAAACTTAGTAGAGAGGGAGTGCGGTCGGTGAAGACGGTCACACACCGGAGTAAAATCTTGAACATTTACAACACCCAACACACTTGTACACACATGTTATGGCACAACCTAGGTTTGGGTGGGTTTCCGACGCTCCGGGGCCCCGATTCGGCGAAACCCTAGATCCGCTAGAAAAACCCTAACGTTTACGTCTACCGCCTTGAACGGCGTCGAAAGGGGGTAGGCCAGTGTAATTTTTTCCTTGGCTGTGTTAGGTTATGATATAGGAACATGGAAAACCAACTATTATCACAAGTTCTCACAAGATTGCCCCCGGTTCCTCCGAAACGGGAGTTTTCAGCTATAAGTCAAGAAACTTAGTAGAGAGAGTGCGGTCGGTGAAGACGGTCACACACCGGAGTAAAATCTTGGAAATTTACAACACCCAACACACTTGTACACACATGTTATGGCAAAACCTAGGTTTGGGTGGGTTTCCGACGCTCCGGGGCCCCGATTCGGCGAAACCCTAGATCCGCTGGAAAAACCCTAACGTTTTCGTCTACCCCCTTAAATGGCGTCGAAAGGGGGTAGGCCAGTGTAATTTTTTCCTTGGCTGTGTTAGGTTTTGGCATAGGAACATGGAAAACCAACTATTATCACAAATTCTCACAAGAATGCCCCCGGTTCCCCCGAAACGGGAGATTTCAGCTATAAGTCAAGAAACTTAGTAGAGAGAGAGTGCGGTCGGTGAAGACGGTCACACACCGGAGTAAAATCTTGCACATTTACAACACCCAACACACTTGTACACACATGTTATACCAAACCTAGGTTTGGGTGGGTTTTCGATGCTCCGGGGCCCCGATTCGGCGAAACCCTAGATCCGCTGGAAAAACCCTAACGTTTTCGTCTACCCCCTTGAACGGCGTCGAAGGGGGTAGGCCAGTGTAATTTTTTCCTTGGTTGTGTTAGGTTATGACATAGGAATATGGAAAACCAACTATTATCACAAGTTCTCACAAGAATGCCCGCGGTTCCCCCGAAACGGGAGTTTTCAGCTATAAGTCAAGAAACTTAGTAGAGAGAGAGTGCGGTCGGTGAAGACGGTCTCACACCGGAGTAAAATCTTGGACATTTACAACATCCAACACACTTGTATACATATGGTATGGCAAAACCTAGGTTTGGGTGGGTTTCCGACGCTCCGGGGCCCCGATTCGGCAAAACCCTAGATCCGCTGGAAAAACCCTAACATTTTCGTCTACCCCCTTGAACAGCGTCGAAAGGGGATAGGCCAGTGGACTTTTTTCCTTGGCTATGTTAGGTTATGACATAGGAACATGGAAAACCAACTATTATCACAAGTTCTCACAAGATTGCCCCCGGTTCCCCGAAACGTGAGTTTTCAGCTATAAGTCAAGAAACTTAGTAGAGAGAGAGAGTGCGGTCGGTGAAGACGGTCACACACCGTAGTAAAATCTTGGACATTTACAACACCCAACACACTTGTAAACACATGGTATGGCAACACCTAGGTTTGGGTGGGTTTCCGACGCTCCGGGGCCCCGATTCGGCGAAACCCTAGATCCGCTGGAAAAAACCCTAACATTTTCGTCTACCACCTTGAACGGCGTCAAAAGGGGGTAGGCCAGTGGACTTTTTTCCTTGGTTGTGTTAGGTTATGACATATGAACATGGAAAACTAACTATTATCACAAGTTCTCACAAGATTGCCCCCGGTTCCCCGGAAACGGGAGTTTTCAGCTATAAGTCAAGAAACTTAGTAGAGAGAGAGTGCGGTCGGTGAAGACGATCACACACTGGAGTAAAATCTTGGACATTTACAACACCCAACACACTTGTACACACATGGTATGGAAAAACCTAGGTTTGGGTGGGTTTCCGACGCTCCCGAGCCCCGATTCGGCGAAACCCTAGATCCGATAGAAAAAAGTCAAAGTTCCCATTTACCACTTGACCGAAGTCTAAAGGGGTAGGCCAGTGGACTTTTTTCCTTGGTTGTGTTAGGTTATGACATAGGAACATGGAAAACCAACTATTATCACAAGTTCTCACAAGATTGCCCCCGGTTCCCCGGAAACGGGAGTTTTCAGCTATAAGTCAAGAAACTTAGTAGAGAGAGAGTGCGGTCGGTGAAGACGGTCACACACCGGAGTAAAATCTTGCACATTTACAACACCCAACACACTTGTACACACATGTTATACCAAACCTAGGTTTGGGTGGGTTTTCGATGCTCCGGGGCCCCGATTCGGCGAAACCCTAGATCCGCTGGAAAAACCCTAACGTTTTCGTCTACCCCCTTGAACGGCGTCGAAGGGGGTAGGCCAGTGTAATTTTTTCCTTGGTTGTGTTAGGTTATGACATAGGAATATGGAAAACCAACTATTATCACAAGTTCTCACAAGAATGCCCGCGGTTCCCCCGAAACGGGAGTTTTCAGCTATAAGTCAAGAAACTTAGTAGAGAGAGAGTGCGGTCGGTGAAGACGGTCTCACACCGGAGTAAAATCTTGGACATTTACAACATCCAACACACTTGTATACATATGGTATGGCAAAACCTAGGTTTGGGTGGGTTTCCGACGCTCCGGGGCCCCGATTCGGCAAAACCCTAGATCCGCTGGAAAAACCCTAACATTTTCGTCTACCCCCTTGAACAGCGTCGAAAGGGGATAGGCCAGTGGACTTTTTTCCTTGGCTATGTTAGGTTATGACATAGGAACATGGAAAACCAACTATTATCACAAGTTCTCACAAGATTGCCCCCGGTTCCCCGAAACGTGAGTTTTCAGCTATAAGTCAAGAAACTTAGTAGAGAGAGAGAGTGCGGTCGGTGAAGACGGTCACACACCGTAGTAAAATCTTGGACATTTACAACACCCAACACACTTGTAAACACATGGTATGGCAACACCTAGGTTTGGGTGGGTTTCCGACGCTCCGGGGCCCCGATTCGGCGAAACCCTAGATCCGCTGGAAAAAACCCTAACATTTTCGTCTACCACCTTGAACGGCGTCAAAAGGGGGTAGGCCAGTGGACTTTTTTCCTTGGTTGTGTTAGGTTATGACATATGAACATGGAAAACTAACTATTATCACAAGTTCTCACAAGATTGCCCCCGGTTCCCCGGAAACGGGAGTTTTCAGCTATAAGTCAAGAAACTTAGTAGAGAGAGAGTGCGGTCGGTGAAGACGATCACACACTGGAGTAAAATCTTGGACATTTACAACACCCAACACACTTGTACACACATGGTATGGAAAAACCTAGGTTTGGGTGGGTTTCCGACGCTCCCGAGCCCCGATTCGGCGAAACCCTAGATCCGATAGAAAAAAGTCAAAGTTCCCATTTACCACTTGACCGAAGTCTAAAGGGGTAGGCCAGTGGACTTTTTTCCTTGGTTGTGTTAGGTTATGACATAGGAACATGGAAAACCAACTATTATCACAAGTTCTCACAAGATTGCCCCCGGTTCCCCGGAAACGGGAGTTTTCAGCTATAAGTCAAGAAACTTAGTAGGGAGAGAGTGCGGTCGGTGAAGACGATCACACACAGGAGTAAAATCTTGGACATTTACAACACCCAACACACTTGTACACACATGGTATGGAAAACCTAGGTTTGTGTGGGTTTCCGACGCTCCCGAGCCCCGATTCGGCGAAACCCTAGATCCGATAGAAAAAAGTCAAAGTTCCCATCTACCCCCTTGACCGAAGTCTAAAGGGGTAGGCCAGTGGACTTTTTTCCTTGGTTGTGTTAGGTTATGACATAGGAACATGGAAAACCAACTATTATCACAAGTTCTCACAAGATTGCCCCCGGTTCCCCGGAAACGGGAGTTTTCAGCTATAAGTCAAGAAACTTAGTAGAGAGAGAGTGCGGTCGGTGAAGACGGTCACACACCGGAGTACAATCTTGGACATTTACAACACCCAACACACTTGTACACACATGGTATGGCAAAACCTAGGTTTGGGTGGGTTGCCGACGCTCCGGGGTGTTAAAGCCGGTCAAAGGGGTCGATCGCGAGGTTTGACTTTTTTCAGCGGGTGTAGGGTTTCGCCGTAGCGGGGGTACGGAGCGTCGGAATCCCAACAAAAATTGCATGGGTCCCTAATATATGTATAAGAGTGTGTTGGTAGGTTGTGGGAACCAAGATACAGCTCCGAGGTGCGACCCGCTTCACCGACCCCGCTATCTCCGTAGTAAGTTTTCCGACACTTAGAGGTGAAAACTCCCGTTACGGGTGCCGGGCATGGAACCATGCGACGGACCACATATATGTTGGTTCCACATGGTCCTATGTACCAACCTAACACAAACAAGTAAAAATGTTCATGCGTCTACCCCCTCTCGGCGCCGGTCAAAGGGGCAGATCAATAGGTTTGACTTTTTTCCAGCGGGTGTAGGGTTTCGCCGTAGCGGGGGTACGGAGCGTCGGAATCTCACCAAAACTTGCATGGGTCCCTAATATATGTATAAGAGTGTGTTGGTAGGTTGTGGGAACCAAGATACAGCTCCGAGGTGCGACCCGCTTCACCGACCCCGCTATCTCCATAGTAATAAGTTCCGACACTTAGAGGTGAAAACTCCCGTTACGGGTGCCGGGCATGGAATCATGTTTTAATATGTGCCCAAAGTTGGGTTGAGATGTTTATATTATCTAACCTAACATAATCAGGGAGTAAAGCCTACCGAGAAACCCCTTTTCGACGCCCTGTGTCCGGGTAGACGACGCCCTGCATGTTCGGTACACTTTTTCGGGGTGTCGACGCATGCGGCCCGCACCGGAGGGTTTATATATATAGTGTAAATAAATATAATTAAGTGAAGTAAATGAATATGCTAGAAGCCTTAACAAAGAAAATAAACAAGGAAAGCATATAAAAAAAGAAGGTGATACATGCTTTGCCGTGCACCTGACAGAAAGGCGCACGACAAACACAGTCTATGCCGTGTGCTGACCTCAGGGCACACGGCAAACACACTCTGTGCCGTGTGGTGCCCTCAGGGCGCACGACAAAGACTTAATTCAGATTGCGGGAAATTGGCTGCCAAAACGGGGACAAAACTTGTCAAGTCTTTGCCGTGATTTCTTCTAATGACACACGGCAAACATGTTCCCGCCAATTTATTGGAAGCGTGGGAAAGTTGCCGATTCTGGTCGTGGCGGGTCCCACAAGACGCACGGCAAAGATTTCTTTGCTGTGTAGAGTTTCTGTGCCGTGTGTTATTTGTGCCGTTTGCCGTGTGCAAAACTTTGCCGTGCGCCTTGTCTGTACTGTGCCGTGATGGTCGTCTTTGCCGTGCGCGTTGTGTGTCTAGCATGGCAAATTTCTCTTTGCCGTGTTCTGAGAGACGGGGGCACACGGCAAAGAACTGTCCTCACGGAAAAGACAGATTTTCCGGTAGTGCACGTAACAAAGGAAATAGAGGAAATTGCAATGGAGACGAACCGTTTTTTTTAACTTAGTGGTGGCTGTACTGTGCCGTGATGGTCGTCTTTGCCGTGCGCGTTGTGTGTCTAGCACGGCAAATTTCTCTTTGCCGTGTTCCGAGAGACGGGGCACACGGCAAAGAACTGTCCTCACGGAAAAGACAGATTTTCCGGTAGTGCACGTAACAAAGGAAATAGAAGAAATTGCAATGGAGACGAACCGTTTTTTTAACTTAGTGGTGGCAGAGGTGGGTAATTATTAACAATTTCAGAGGTAAATCAGTTGACCTACCAAATCAAACGGCGGAAAGATGTAGCCTATGTTGATTTTCAAAAATCCTACTCAAACATTGACGAATTTTCGAGTAATAAAAACTTCATGCACACTGGAATAAATTTTAGTCGTAATTCTCTCGTTTTTGAGTTCCTAGAATTGAACCGCGTAATTAGGAGATGATCTGGATCGACGCTCCAAATCGTGAGTTAGCTTGCAGGTAGTAAACTCCATGTCCATGTGCTTCTCCTTCTCCAAGAATTAAGATGCGGGTGGAGCATAGGCAAGAATCAAGATGCGGAAGGGCAGCTCCGAGTTTCGACCATCAGTCTCGGTACGGTGCACCCAGCCTCATCCGGCATCCAGTACGCCCATCCCCGCTCCACCCTCTCCTCTGCAAACGCCGGCGGGGGAGGCAGGGGGAGTGGATGGAGTGGCTTTTCCTCGGAGGGTGAATTCGGTTGTGACTGGAGCAGATGTCCTCGCCGGTGTCAGCGGGCGTGGTCATGAGGACGGCCGCCGGCGGCATGCTGGTGGAGCGCGGCGGCGTCGCCCTGCAGGGTCCGTCCGGATGGCGTGGGCTGGCTACACACGACGTGTATCCTGTACCGACTCCGACTAGTACGACCCACATATATGCTAGCAATAATCTTGCTTAGTTAGTTTTTTTTTTTGGAAAGCGTTCAGTTACCTAGTGCTTAGTTAATTAAGCAATAATCTTGCTTAATTATGTGGTTTGTAATCCGGCCACTAAGAGATGGGTTGCCGTTCCTGGTACCGACCGGTCCAGCGAGATGCGAGTGGCTCGCCTGGCGTTCGACCCGATCGTCTGCTCCTACTTCCATGTGTTTGAGTTTTTTTTTTTTTAGAACACAGTACAAACGCAGACACTCACATACACGCGCACACACTCACCCCTATGAACGTACGCACGCACACCCTACCCCTATGAGCACCTCCGAAATACTGAGCCGGCGGATCGAGTCTTGAGATTGACGAAGTCACCACGGGCGCCTCGCTGTCGACGGGAACGTCGCCTCCCACTGAAAGAATATTCCGCCTAAATGCAACACACAGATGTCAAACCCGTGGTTTGAACTCTGGTGGGCTGAGAGTACAACCACCCTGCTAACCATCCAACCACAGGTTGGTTTGCTTCCATGTGTTTGAGTTTGCCCTCGCGGGTGATACACTTGGGATATACTCTTCCAAAGCTGGAGTCTGGACACATCGGAGGGATTGGAAATGTCCAATTCATATAGGCAGATATTCAAGTAGCACATTTTTCAGAGGGGCGCTATATTTATCTTCCTATGAAGATAAGGTTGTGTCTGTCGACATGGAGGGAAATTGTCGGGTCGTTCATATTCCTACGTCACATGGTTCTTGTGTTGCTCGTGAAGTTTATGTATCACAGGGACAATTGTATTTGGTAATTTACAGCTATTCTGATCAACTATCAATATGGGATTCTGGTACTGAATTCGCAAAAAAAAAGATTCTGGTACTGAAAACTGGACACTGAAGCAGAATGCCGGCCATTTGCAGTTGTTTGGAGAAGATGATTCATCTTATGAGCATGACTATGATATTATCATCCACCCGGAAGATAAGATGATATTTATACTATGTACAACATTCTACTCGAAACGCGCATGATTAGTGACAGAACTAATGTCATACGACATGGATTCTAGGGAGCATTCTATAAGTGACCTTGGATATGGCTGCAAGAGTCCTTATCTTTCATATGTTCCTTTGTTCGCACGTTCATTGGCTGATGGGCACTAGAAATATGAATTGTGTAGTTGTGAATGCACAACTGTGTATTTGTTTGTTTGCCAACAGAATGTTCTGTACCGTTTGTACGAACATGATGGTGTGTATATTTTTTATGATATTTGAGTTAGGTCTTGAACCCAACCAGCTGGGACTTGGCTAGACCTTTCATAATGTCGTGTTAGTTTTTATCGATGCTTAATTATGTGCACTTATGTATCTCTTATGCGGTTAGTTATTGCAGTTAATTAGCAACCTAGTAAGACTATTCTGCTTTCTAAATTGTTTTTACACTCCTAGATCAAATCAGCTAAAATGCAACTCTAAAATGTATGTATGTCAAAAGGGTGTTTAAATTTATTGAATGGGTGGTGTTATAGGATCTGCTAGCCTGCATTTATTCCACAATCTTTAGGGATCGGA
The DNA here is from genome assembly GCA_947311845.1 of Poa pratensis. Taxonomy (NCBI): domain Eukaryota; kingdom Viridiplantae; phylum Streptophyta; class Magnoliopsida; order Poales; family Poaceae; genus Poa; species Poa pratensis. The sequence goes on from CAMZMU010000010.1 coordinate 13,167,421, forward strand.
GGGACTAGTTTCAATGGACTATTGTTGTCTGTGACATTTATTTTCAAATGTGCTATGCTTATGAATAGATAGCAAGAATTTTTTGCTGGATTTATCTAGGGTGATTGAGGAGAACGATGAAAGTGGGAGTGTTGTGTCAATCTCACTACTCTCTTCATTTCAATTCATTTCATCTAATCACATGTTATAAAGTATTGGACAACTATGTCTTAAATGAACAACCAAAGCCAACCACATTCTCCACTCGGTCATATAATTCTGATAATTTGTTTGGTATTTTATTGAAATGTGTTTGTCTTGCGGGATAATGCCGGGTTGGAAGCACTTAATTATAGAACAAGTGCTTGCAAAATTTTATGAAAAATGATTTCAGTGAATAGAAGGTAATATTGTGAGAAGTTGATGATGATGAAAAGAGGAGGGACGGGAGAGTGTTTGAAAGATTGCGGAACTATTGTTTCTCATTGATTGATTTGGTGCAGCGTACATGGCCTTATATATTGGTACAAACTGACTTAGGCTAGGTATTACAAACCGACCATGAGTCCTATTAGGAAACCAAGAACAACCGACTTTATCCTATACTCTAACAGTGTTGTGTCGTTCACTTATCTTTTTCTCTCCTTTCTTTTCCCATCTGTCACGTGTTTGAAGACAAATCTTGGACAAACATGTCAACAAACAAATAAATTATTAACTTTCCTGTAAATTTCTCTCAAAATCAATCTTATTCAATAAACGAGGTTTTCTTAGAGACAAATAAATAGGAGAACTTTTCCATAATTTTTTGTTCGTAGACACAAACAATTTTTCAATAGTATACATAGTTGTGCACCAGGTGCATCTGGTCACAAACGTTTTTTGAAGTCAACAAAATAATGAGAAAATGATTGAGTTCGTAGACACAACATACACCTAACATGTCAAAATAAAATAAAACTATTTCCATTTGGACTCACGCACATCTTTTATTATCACTAACTTGCCAAATTATTAATTACTTAGTCGCCAGACTATAATAAGTTTGTTGTGAGGTTCCTATGTCATTCTACATCAATACAAAGGCTACATCATACTACTTTATGCGCATATTGTAATGTCTAAAAATGTGTTAACCGAGAACCATGCACAACTATTGCCCAGTGGTTAGAGACGCGGTGACGCTCCTAGCAACCGTGTTTGACTCTCGTCGGGAGCAGAATTTCGGGAATTCTCACAAAATTGAATATCTACTATATCAACGCCACCAAGGGCTAATTTTGGTAGGCTTTCATTTGATAACCATGCACAACTATTGTGCTATATGTGCGTGTTGCTTGCTGATATGACAACAATATTAACGTAATTTGGTAACTAGTAACACCCGTTATGCAGTTCTGTATACTAAAAACATGTACCCTCCATATCAAAATATAAGACTTTGTAACTATTTTACACACACATGTATCTAGCCATGTTTTAGTGCAAGATTCACTAAAACATGGCTAGATACATGTGTGTGGAAAGTAGCTACAAAGTCTTGTATTTTGCTACAGAGGGAGTAATAGTTATATGATTAGCATGTAGAATTATCATGGTAACCGTTTGTGTTAACATGACACATATATCACTGTAATCTGGCAACTGATGTGGCAGAAGTTTTTCATACATGCATGTATGTGGGAAAACACATGCAAATTTCCGCTGCATGAGGAGAAAAGTGGGCGGTGCCTCAAAGTAGTTTTTTTTAGCGATACTTCAATGTAGATTTTCCCATGAAAAAACTAGCCACGGGAAATGACCAGTTGCCCCTGGGCCATGAAGGAAAAGCCCAAGTATGACTACTTTTTCTTGAACACAGCCCGAATAAGACCACCTCATGGTAAAGCCCATGTACCACACAACCGACCTTACGTGCTGTAGCCGACCGCGCTGCCACAGAAAAACGCTCGCTCGCAAAATAGTCCCCCCGACACGCTCCCTCCATCCATCCCTCTCCTCGGCGGCGGCGGCGAACTCCGGCGGACAAGGCGTCACCGGCGGAAAGGTAGACAGCGCCACCCCTTTCCACTTCCCATCCCCCGCTTTCCCCGTCCCGTCTCGTCGTGTTGATTGACCGAACCCCTCCGTGAAACCCTAGGTTCTGATTCGAGATTCGTCCGCGTCGGCATCTCAGGTCATGGAGGAGGACGCCGAGGGCATGGACCGCCTGGACATGGACGGCGACTTCGTGGGCGGCCGCTTCGACCGCGACGGGGAGTTCTACTACCGGAGCCGCCGCGAGCGGGCGCCCCAGACCCGCGACGACGCGCTCTACGGCGTCTTCGCCGAGGGGGACTCCGACTACGACTCCGAGGAGGACGAGGCGTCGCGCCGCCGCCGGCGCAGCAAGCGTCGCAGGGACGAGGCCGGGCCAGACCTCACCAGGCCCGTGCAGTTCGTCTCCAAGGGCATCAGTGAGCAAAAGCCAGAGGAGGAGGAGGAGCAGAGGCCTGGGCTTGGCCAGGCCGCGTCCTCCTCGCACACAGCTGCTGCTGCTGCCGCCTCGGAGGAGGACCCGGAGGAGGAGTACATCGACCTGCCCATGGGGTTTGGGCAGCGAATCGCCGAGGGTGCGCGCGCGAGGCGGGAGGAGAAGGAGCGGCAGCAGGAGTCGGCCAAGCGCCGGCGCAGTGCATCGGGAGCAGCAGGGTTCGAACCGGGAAAGCCGGCGCCGGCCCCTGGGAGCCTGGAGTCGAACACCAAGGTGGCTAAGATGATGGCTATGATGGGGTACAAGAGAGGAGCAGGCCTCGGTAAGAATGCGCAGGGGATCACCGCACCAGTGGAGACCACCTTGCGCCCCAAGAACGCCGGTCTCGGCAGCGTTGAGGGGTTCAAGGAGCCCAAAGCTTTCACCCCCAAGGAGAGCTTGCCAGCCCCGCCTCCTCCACCGCCTGCCAAGAAGGAAAAGCAACGGTGGTCCAAGAAGGCCAGCGCGAAGAAGGATCAGGTCTTGACGAAGAATGAGCTGCTGGCAAGGCGCGCTGAGCAGGAACAGGATGAGCAGCCCACGTTTGTCCAGAAGGTGCTTGACATGCGAGGGCCTCAGGCTCGTGTGCTCACAGACTTGAAGGGGCTCAATACTGAACATGAGATGGAGGCGAATGACGTGCCGATGCCGGAGCTGCAGTACAATGTGCGGCTGCTTGTTGACGAGGCTGAGGCTGATATTGTCAGGTTGGATGGGCAGCTGCGGCGGGAGCAGGAGAAGGTGGCTAGTTTGGTGCGGGAGAAGGAGAAGGTAGCAAAGCAGGAGGGTTTCCAGAGGCACCAGCTGCAAGTTATGGAGACGATTGCAGGTGTGCTAGAGCAGGTCCGGGTCGATGACACTGCTGGTTTGCTCACTTTGGGAGGTTTGCTCAAGACCTTCCAGGAATTGAAGCTGCGCTATGAGGAGGAGTTCAAAATGTGCAGCGTTGCATGGGTTGCTTGCCGATTTGCGCATCCACTACTTATCCGGGTCTTCCAGGGGTGGCAGCCGCTGCAGAATCCATTGTTTGGCTTGGAGGTCATGTCATCGTGGAAGGATTTGCTGCAGGGAGACCAGCCATATGATTTCTCAGATGCTACTGAATCAATGGCTCCATATGCACAGCTGGTCAGTGAGGTCATCCTACCAGCTGTGCGGATATCAGGAACTAATTCATGGAAGGCTAGGGACCCAGAACCAATGCTCCGTTTTCTCGAGTCATGGGAACAGTTGCTGCCCCCTATCGTGCTCCATTCAATATTGGAGCATGTAATAATGCCAAAGCTCACAGCTGCAGTCGACTCTTGGGACCCGCAGAGCGAGAATGTACCAATCCATGTATGGGTACACCCTTGGTTGCCAACTCTAGGGCAAAGGATAGAGACATTGTGCCAATCTATTCGGTACAAGCTGAGTAGTGTCCTCCAGTTATGGCAAGCTCACGATTCATCAGCTTATGCTGTGTTATCTCCATGGAAGGGTGTATTTGATCCAGCAAGTTGGGAAGACTTGATAGTGCGTTATATCATTCCTAAATTGAAAATGGCACTCCATGAGTTTCAGATCAACCCAGCAAGCCAGAAGTTCGATCAGTTTAATTGGGTTATGATTTGGGCTTCTGCTGTCCCGGTACACCATATGGTCCATATGTTGGAAGTTGATTTCTTCAGCAAGTGGCAACAGGTTTTGTATCATTGGTTGTGTTCACCAAATCCTGATTTCAATGAAATAATGAATTGGTACAAGGGCTGGAGGGGCTTTTCCCACCAGAATTGCTCGCCAATGAACGCATACGGATGCTTCTAACGTCTGGTCTTGAGATGATGAACCAAGCTGCCGAAGGACTTGAGTTGGTGCAGCCAGGGGCTAGGGAGAATGTTGGCTACTTGAGAGCCACAGAGAAGCGGCAATTTGATGCAGCACAGCAAGCATCACAATACCCATACCATGCTGTGCCAGGAGCAGCCATGTCAGATATGACCTTCAAGGACTCTATTCAGGAATATGCAGTTGACAAGGGTTTGTTGTTTATGCCCAGGGTTGGCAAATTCTACAAAGGCTTGCAAGTGTATGAATTTGGTACCGTGAGTATCTGCATAGATTCTGTCAAGCGACTACTCTATGCACAAGTTCAAGAGGGAGCTGAAGGGTGGAGTTCTGTGTCTCTTACGCAATTGCTGGAAATGAACAGGATGGCAAGACGCTAGGAGATCATCTATAGCTTGCAAGTTGCATGTGATCATTTTTCGGGCCGTGTAGGTAGTCTTCAAATGTATCTTGCGAGCATTGCTGTAGAATTACTCGATAAAGAACAAAGTTTTTGATGATGTATCTGAATGTGATTTTCCACATTTCAACATGGAACTCGATTGTTATATTATTTCTTGAGGTTTTTTGTTATTTTGGCAAGTTCATTTCTTGTTGTGTTTCCTGACATAACGAATGCCCTCTCACTAGGATTATTAGTGTGCATCTAGTTGTTTTCACTATGTATTAAAGACTCAGGAAGCTACCACATGGAATGCTCCTACTTTTGGATAGATGATTCTTTTTGCCTGATGCCATGTTCAGCTGTTAATATGGCATTTTGGATATAAGTCTTAAAATTGTTGGTTGTAGCTTTTTATCCAGTACATTTCTCTTTTACATACGAAAAGGAAGATGACAGTAAGTAGTTTTGCTTAAGTCAAGCTTACCCATACTTTTCGTCTCATATTTAACTTCTTTTTAAGGTTTGGAAACTAGATGCCCTGTCTATTTACATGCAAGGTGGTTTCCAATCTAATTTAGGGAAGTTTCGTCAAGGCTAATTGATAATGCTTTTCAATATTTTGAAGGTTCCTTTCTCAACCCTTTGCTTTCAGTGTTCGTGCTTCATCCTGAGGTCATTATTTGTTGGAACTGCAGTTTGGAGGTTCCTCTTTATTTCGGGGCCTGATCTGGTAAGAGATATTTTACATTGAAAATGTCTACTCTTCTTTTTCTAGATATTTTACTTATTTCGCTCTACGGCTGATGCATTTGATGGACAGAGTTGACATTGTCAGTTTGAAACTATCAACATTTCGGAATGCCATTTTTGTCTGTTTCATGCTGTGGAATTCACCTGTTCTTCATTGTCCGTGTGAGATTTCTGCTGTATACTTGACTAAACATTCATGTAGCTATTTATGTGCACACAAAAAGGAGTCAATTACCGTTGTCATTATCTGACTAGTTTTTCCATGCGATCTAGTTCCTACTCAGGTTCTGTGGATAATTAACTCTCATATATATGATTTATATTACCATAACTACAATTTGTCTCAAAACAACCTCCTGAATTGCCTGAGGAGCCAGATCAATCATTTATTCAGGAATCAAACTTTTGTATTCAGAGTACTGTTATGTTATTAATGATTCCTGAATGATCATTTTATGCATATCTGAGTGGTTTTTGAGTTTTATTATGAACCTAATCTTATTCCAGCATTGGTTACTTCTGTTTCCTGGAATTCCAAGTTGATCTTGTTGACTTCTGATTGCTGGATTTGCTCCTTCACCAAGACGTGCGAACTTTCTGTTTCATTCCATTTATCTTGTGAGTTGTCCATTCCTGGTTGGTTTGTTATAGTCTTGCCGCCTCGCACATGAATTTTAGGCAATACCTTAGTTTGGTCATGTAACCTATGATGGCATTATGAGGCCCTAAATCTTGTTATGCTGAAACATTTTATCAGTCGCAAAAACTGAAACATGTGAACTCAGGATCTTCAGTTGTTGATCGTAAAAAACTCAGGTACTATATGTACAAACAACTGACAATATATCTAACTGGCACCCTACTTATACAAACAAAATTAAATGCCTATCTTGGCATTCTTTTGGTCATCCTTTCGATCTACAGCCATTGTTACATTGTTACCCATGCATATGTTCCTTCGCATGTCTTTAATTTTTCATCAGGGGCTCTCTCTTATCACAGTGCTACCGGCGAATGCAAGTGTAGACACCCGTGAGTTATCCATAGGAGACATTGACGGAGACACATTTAACTGGGGAGGCTCAATTGTTCTGACTTTCAGGTCCATGACATCTGTGATCAGGCCTGGTCTCATGATCTTGTCGCTGACGGTGCACTCGCCCTTTAGCATCTTCGCGACCATCGACATGGAGGGCCTGATCTTTGCGGTGTCCTGGGTGCACAGAAGCCCTATTCTCAAAAACCGATGTGCTTCCTCGGTGCTGAAACCATCTTTTAAGGTCTTGTCGATGATGCTCTCAAGATCACCAGACTCGTAGTGTGTCCAAGCCTGGTAAAAACAAAGAGGAGATTTCTGTTACCCATGCTTTAGTCAAATATAAGAATTAATAATTGCCATGCCATGAATTGAGTGCTTCTTTCTCTGAACACAACTTTTTACTTTCACTAGAGCAAGAATTTAAGTAGAACCGCAAGCCCTACCGCCCCTGCTTTCGCCCACGATCATAGCTGCGAGCAGGCCTCGGCTCTGATCGTGTCGAACAAGCTGGTGATGTTGGACAGCGTGTTGCCAAAGACTGTAGCCTTTTGCTGCTTCCAGTTACATGATTGATCTTTCTTGAACTGATTTGCTATGTGTCAGCACGGTAGAATAAATTGGCAAAATCTAACATATATGCCTTAAGAATGGGAAGACTAGTCAATGCAAAGTGACATGGAAAGCATTTTTTGAAATAAATCCAGACCCTGTTGACAAAATATAATAATCAGAAGACAAGTCACGCTAGCGACTTTAGACAGAAAAGAAACTTCCTGGTACCTTCCTTTTGAATAATTTCACTTCTGGCTGTATATTACATGTGATTATCTAAATTAATTAATTGTGTGAACAGAACCGCTCTATGTCTGCCCTAATTCCTGATGGTCTAATGGGGAGCATCTGGAATCTGTCATAGCTGTATTCCTGATCTTTTTAATCATGTACTTGAGAAAATAATTGTTCTGCCTGATCTTTTTTGGCTCAACTTCCTCGAGATTCAGACACTAGACCGGCGAGATCATACAGGACTTTTATAATGCAAAATTAAGTAAATATTTTCTGAAAGTGCTCTTTACCGTTTCTAGGAGGAACTGATCTTGAAGAGGCAATCTCGGGTCAGTATGCCACCTGCCACTGACAATCTCCAGGAGAAGTACTCCAAAGCTGTAGACATCAGCCTTCTTCGTCAGCTGCCCTCGGATTGCGTATTCCGGTGCCAGATACCCTCTGAGAAATAGGCGTGTCAGTTTGTCTTAACCACACTGTAAGTATGCAAGATTAAATCAGAGCAGCAACAATAAGTGCCACTTTGCTTACAGTGTTCCTGCAACCCTGGTGCTGATATGTGTCATGTTGCCCGGGAAGAGCTTTGCTAGCCCGAAATCCGATATCTTGGGGTTCAAGTTCTTGTCAAGCAGAACGTTGCTTGCCTTGATGTCACGGTGGACGATATGTGGCCGGACTTCTTCATGCAGATAAGCGAGACCGTCGGCTACACCAGTGCAGATCTTCACCCTTGTCCTCCAGTCAAACCGTATTCTACCACGGGAATTGCCTTAAGACAATGAAAATTCAGAGAGTCGGAATCCTGGGGAATGAACAGATCACCAGAATTTGAGAATCCACTGTAAATTGAAATATGGTTAAGACATACCAAAGAGGGTCTTTGCAACGCTGTTGTTCTCTAGATAATTGTAGACAAGCATTTTTTGACCTCCATCGACGCAGCAGCCATACAGCTTAACAAGGTTGGGATGGGTTATGCTAGATATGACACTCAACTCATTCAAAAACTCCTTTGTCCCTTGCTTCGACTCTGAGGAGAGCACCTTGATGGCAACTTTCTGGCCATCCTCCAGTTTTCCCTGCATAATTCAAACCAGAGCCTGAGCACTCATGATACAGTACTCATGTTTGGATTCAATGGCTGGTCCATGTGCTACAGTGACATTAATCACTTCAGTATGAAGAGTGTAATCTGTTTATTTGCAATAATTCAGGATTTTGGAGTAAATGATTGGTGCATACGGCATGCTATAGGAGGAGGCTGTGGTGTTTGGGATTTGAAATATCAAAGCTTCTAAGGTGCAAACTGGCAACTAAACCTACCAGGTAGACACAGCCGAAAGAGCCCTGTCCAAGTTTGTTTGCTGAGCAGAAGTTCTTTGTTGCCTTTTTGAGCTCCTTGGAGGAGTAGATCTTCACGTTTCCGTATGTTGACATGTCTGTCAACAGAATAGTGTGAATCTGGAGGGTTTTTGGATGCTTCAGAAGAACAAAAGCTAATGAGATATGCAGGTTTACCTATGACTTGCTGCACAGCATGTCTGCAGTTTTTCTTCCACCAGAATGTTGGAACAGTTTTGCTTTCGGAATTTTTCTTCCACCGGAACATAGGAAAGCAAGTCATTGCTAGGTACGGAAATTTGCTTCTTAGAAGCTTCAGATATGTCTTCAGAAGCTCATGCGAAGAAGAGTTCGATAATACCCTGAGGAAATGAAGACGAGTCAAATGAATCAAGTAAGTATCATTTAAATTGTTTCCTTCCCTTTCAGCCGCAGAAAACAATTCTAGTAAATAAGACAAGATAAAATGAAGCTAGCTATCTATCTATTTCTAATGTAACATAAGAAAGTAGCTCAAACAGATAATCCAGAGAGGGGTTTTCTTCCTCTTGAGACCCAGCAAGTTATCTTTTTCTAATGTAACTTCAAGAAACTAAGCTGGTAAGATGCCCTCAAAGAGAACAAAATAACAGGTGGTTCTCATGACAACAGATAATCTAGAGATGGGCTTTCTTCCTCTTGAGACCCCGCAGTAACAGACAAATAATTTCGAGATTAAGTAGGCTGATTACCACTAAAGAGTTTACTTGTTCAGAGCACTAGTGACTAGTCAAATAGTTGCAGTTAGTGGACAGGTGAAGAATATCCTGTGCTAAGACCTCTTTGCTTGAACAACAAAATCAATGGGAAAAGAAAGTCATTATGCAGAAAAGGGAACATTATCAGCATGACCCCGGATCCTTAAAAGTTCAACAGGCAACTAAGGTCATTCTAAAAAAAACAGATGAACTATTGATTAAATAAACCACAAAAAATGAAGCAACTAGAAACAATTCAAATGTTTTCAACAGCCCCGGTTGAATTGCAACACTCGGTGGAAGTTAGAACAATCAAAGTTCTCAAAACAAAATCTAGCCAGTGCAGTTGAGTAGATTCAGCAAAGGAGAGAAAGAAACCAAGAAACTGAACTCACCCAAGGATTAGGAGCAGTTCCTCTGTGGGAACTCCACTTTTGATGTGCTGTAGTTTGTGTGAAGAGCCAAGAGCATCTACCAAGTCCTGGATGGCTGGTGGTATGAGGAGCGGTGTAGTTTTAGAAGCAAAAGAGTGCTACCCGGTGGTCTATATATATGGGACTCAAAGTCCCACTGGGATTGACTTGGCCTGTTCTCACCTTGGAGAGCTGCTGGGCTGTTCACCACTTGGGAACTAGCAAGGAGAGACTTGTGCTCAGCTCCCACCAGAAAACAAATAAAAATACGAGCGAGGCTTGGGACGAATACTTATTTTCTTCTTCATGTTAAGCTTATTGCCCAAGTCCTGACTTTATTAGTATATCACTATAGTTTGACAGATCCAGCGTTACCAAGTCGTTGTTAGTACACCGTGTTCGCTGTTCATCAGTGATAATTTTTTTTCAAGAACATGCAAAAGATTTGCATGTCATGTCATTAAGATAGTCAGCGATAAACTAAATACTGTGAATTCAAAACAAAAGACTTGCTCTTAAAGAAAAGAAAACATGCATACTTACTTTACAGTACTGCGGTAATAAACTCCATCATATCGGCGTAAACTCCATCGTAAGGTAATTTAGTGAGGTAGTAGGCTACATGCTTTGCAGTTTATTTTTACCTCAAAAGAAAATTACAAGGACAATGAGAAAGGTCCTGAATGCCCCCGTTCTCCTTCCAGAATGGTTGTCTTCACCAAACCCACTGACTCTTATCTGCTCCTTAATTGCAGCTTTGACATGCTGGTTTTCACGGTGACCGTTCCGTGATTGGGACTAATACAAGTTGACAAGAAGTTGAGGTGAGGCCTCCTACCAGATCTGAAAAGGTATGCGTTGGATCGCCCTACTTTCCGAGTTCCGACCATCAAAATCAAACTGAGCGTTGCGCGCCTAGATTTATCAGCATGATTGTAATAATTGTTGGAGTAATCCTGTGCATCACGTTTATCTCACCCTCTACACAGTTCTTTTCTTACTAGTTAAGCTAGTAGCTAGCTGTAGTTTTTAGAATACACATGAGTTGTACCTAGTGGTACTCTCTAGAATACACAGGAGTTGTAACCTAGTAGAAGACACTAGAAGCTAGTAGCACTGTAGCAGATATTTCCTAGTAGGTCGGTTGTGAAGTCCTATAAATAGGACATGTACCCCATCGTTGTAAGCAAGCTGAATAGCAATAAAGTTTTAGAAGTGTACGTGACCACATCCAGCTCTTTGTGCTAGCTCGTGTGATCCAGCTGCTACGTTTTGAGTACAGCTGAAGACAAGTGCTGACGACAAGTGGTATCAGAGCCATGTCCAAGGCTGCAACGGAGGTCGGCGAGAAGGGTGAACGCAGCGGGTACAAGACGCCGCTGCCGGTCGCAAGGCGACGCCATTCCACATCTCCAATGGCTCGACGGGGCAGCAGCCCGACACGCCGCGGTGGCGGCGAGCTGGTAGTGCGCGAGCGTGTCGTGAGGGAGAGCACCAGCTCTGCCCAATATCCGATGCTAACCCGCTCAAACTATGCTGAGTGGGCGATGGTGATGCGCGTCCAGCTCCAGGCTCAGCACTTGTGGGATGTCATCGAGTTTGGCGCCGATGACGAGCACGACGATCGAGCAGCGCTGGCAGCATTGCTCCGTGCCGTCCCGCCGGAGCTGGTGCGTACGCTGGCGGCAAAGGACAACGCAAAGGCAGCGTGGGAGACGCTCAAGACGATGCGCCTCGGCTCTGAGCGCATACGGGAGGCAAAGGCGCAGACCAGACGTCGCGAGTTCGAAGAACTTCGTTTCCGCCCAGGTGAGTCGATCGAAGATTTCTCGATCCGACTAACAAACATCGTCAGTGATCTCGAGCTCCTCGGCGACCCCATAAGCGAGTACAAGGCAGTGCTCAAGTTCCTGCGCGTGGTGCCGCGCAAGTACCGACCGGTGGTGATGGCCATCGAGCAAGTTGTCAACCTCCAGGAGTTGACAATCGAGGAGTTGTGTGGTCGCCTTATCACGGCAGAGGAGGCGTACGACCTAGACGATGCCACCAACGGCGTCAACAAGCTTCTCCTCACAGAGGAGGAATGGGCGAGCCGTCAACGACAACGTGGAAAGGGCGTATCTGGCGGCAGCGACGTCAACAAGCTCCTCCTCACTGAGGAGGAATGGGCAAGCCGTCAACGACAACATGGAAAGGGCGACGGCGACAGTAGCGGCAAGCCGGCTCCCAGGCGGAAGCAGCAAGGTGCGCAAGGAGGTGGCAGTGGCTCAGGTGAGCGTCGTAGAGGGAGTTGTCGGTACTGCGGTAAGCTTGGACACTGGGCTAAGGAGTGCCGAAAAGCCAAGCGAGACCGTGAGCAGCGCGGCGAGGCGGCTAACCTTGTGCAGGCTGAAGACGAGGACAATGCGCTGCTGATGGCAACCCATACCGAGGTGGCAGTGGCTATGCCCGCTGAGGATACGGCGAACTCCTCTACACCAACACCGGGGGAGCAAGTCTTCCTCAACGAGGAACGTGCACATGTCGAGCTTCGCAAGTCCGAGAGTGACACCGACACGGCATGGTACCTGGACACAGGCGCTTCAAACCACATGACCGGAGAAGCATCCGTCTTCGCAGAGCTCAACAAGAAGGTCTCCGGCACGGTACGTTTCGGTGACGGCTCTCTTGTCGACATATGTGGGCGTGGCACGGTGATGTTCGCTATGGACGGCGGGCGACACCGGGCGTTGACGAACGTCTACTGGATCCCGCGGATCAAGACAAACATCATCAGCATTGGGCAGCTCGACGAGATTGGGTGCCCGACGCACGTCGAAAATGGAATGATGACCATCCGCGACCGGCAGAAGAAGCTCATCGCCAAGGCTCCTCGCATGCGGAACCGGCTGTACATGGTGCATCTCCAGATCGAGAAGCCAGTATGCCTCGCTGCTCACATGGGCGAGGACGCGTGGATATGGCACGCACGCTTCGGCCACCAGAGTTTTGAAAGTCTCGAGAAGCTTGGTCGAAAGGAAATGGTGCGCGGGCTTCCGATGATCAACCACGTGGAGCAGCTCTGCGAGGCGTGCCTCGTCGGCAAGCACCGTCGCGCCCCGTTTCCTCAGGTGGCGAAGTACCGTGCTACCAAACCGCTGGAGCTCGTGCATGGTGACTTGTGCGGCCCTATCTCGCCACCCACGCCAGGAGGTAAGCGTTACTTCCTTCTCCTCGTCGACGACTACAGCCGGTACATGTGGATCGTCCTCCTGCGTACGAAGGACGAGGCACCAGAGGCCATCCGTCGCTTCCAAGCTGGCGCAGAGGTGGAGTCACGACACACTCTGCGCGTTTTCCGCACCGACAGAGGAGGGGAGTTCACCGCAACGGAGTTTGCGGACTGGTGCGCTGATCAAGGCATCAAGCGACACCTCACTGCTCCGTACTCACCTCAACAGAACGGGGTGGTGGAACGGCAACCAGACAGTCGTTGGCACCGCGCGCTGCATGTTGAAAGGCGCCGGCATGCCAGCACAGTTTTGGGGGGAGGCGGTCACCACGGCCGTTTTCGTCCTCAATCGTTCATTCACAAGGAGCGTGGACGGGCGTACTCCGTACGAGGCGTGGCACGGAACGAAGCCAAATGTACACTTCCTTCGTGTCTTTGGTTGCAGGGCCCACGCCAAGATCACCACGCCAAACCTGAAGAAATTGGATGACCGAAGCAAGCCCATGGTGATGCTCGGGTACGAACCCGGCGGTAAGGCGTACCGCCTCTACGACCAAGCGCGTCCACGTCTCCCGCGACGTCATCTTCGACGAGAGTGCTGGTTGGGACTGGAGCAACGACAACATGGCGGAAGATTATGGCGGAGGTGAGTTCACCATCGAGTACTCCTACGCGCCTGCAACGGCGACATTGCCCGCTTCACCAAACCAGTCCACCACAGTCACTCCTGCCCCGGTGGAGATTCAGCCTGAAAACAATTCAGAAGCAAAGTCTGTAGACACGGCGGCCACAGAACAAACCCCAGCAGGCACTAGAGAACAAGTAAGGTTTGCCACACCTCCGTCTGCACCAAACCCGGAGTTCTTCGACGACAGCAACGATCCGGATCATCCACACCGCTACCGTCGCGTCCTCGACATGGTGGAGCCCGATGCACCGGTGCCAGGCCAGGCTGAGCGCCTGCTACTCACACCCTCTGGTGAGCCATCAACGTATGCTGAGGCAGAGCACGACGAGGACTGGCGCACCGCCATGCAGGAGGAACTAAGGTCCATTGAGGAGAACAAGACGTGGACCCTCACTGACTTGCCTGCTGGTCACAAGCCAATTGGTCTCAAATGGGTCTTCAAGCTCAAGCGAGACGCCAACGGCAACGTGCTGAAGCACAAGGCGCGCCTGGTGGCAAAGGGGTACGTGCAGCGTCCGGGGATCGACTTCGACGAAGTCTTTGCTCCGGTGGCGCGTCTGGACTCTGTTCGTCTGCTTCTCGCCGTCGCCGCGCAGAAAAAGTGGGAGGTGCATCACATGGACGTGAAGACTGCATTCTTGAATGGGGAACTCGGCGAGGAAGTATACGTGACGCAACCGCCGGGCTTCACAAACTCCGCCAAGTCAAGCAAAGTACTGCGCCTCCACAAGGCGTTGTATGGCCTTCGTCAAGCCCCCAGAGCATGGAACACCAAGCTGGACAGCGTGCTCGTGTCACTCGGGTTCACTCGCAGCCCATCTGAGCATGCCGTGTACACCCGCGGCGAGGACAGGAGCGGCTTCTCCTTGGCGTCTACGTCGACGACTTGATCCTGACAGGCGCAAGCACTGAGACTATCTCCAAGTTCAAAGAGGAAATGAGCAGGAAATTCTGCATGAGCGACCTGGGATTGTTGACGCTCTATCTTGGCATAGAGGTCAAGCAGTCACCTGGAGAGATCACCCTCAAGCAGTCCGCGTTTGCGAGCAAGCTATTGGAGAAGGCGGGCATGGCAGATTGCAACGCCGTGCATGTTCCCATGGAGCCGCGTCTGAAGCTATCCAAGGTGAGCACTAATCCACCTGTGGACGTCACTTTGTACAGGAGCATCGTTGGCAGCCTCCGCTACCTCGTGCACACACGGCCAGACATCTCTTTCGCCGTCGGCTTTGTCAGTCGCTTCATGGAAAAGCCAACGACGGAGCACATGAGCGCCGTGAAGCATATTCTCAGGTACGTTGCAGGGACACACCACTATGGCTGCATCTACCGTTCCAGCAGCAACAACAACGCACGTCTAGTCGGCTACAGTGATGCCGACCATGCCGGTGACGTTGACGACAGGAAGAGCACGACGGGGACTCTCTTCTTCCTCGGTCAGTGCCCAATCACTTGGCAGTCCCAGAAGCAAAGGGTGGTCTCCTTATCATCCTGCCAAGCAGAGTACATTGCCGCCGCTACCGCGGCATGTCAGGCCGTCTGGCTCGGACGACTCATGGGGGATCTCTTCGCCACAGACCCCATGGTCCCTACAGTTCTCGTGGACAACAAGTCGGCAATCCAACTGTGCAAAAATCCGGTTTTTCACGACCGGAGCAAGCACATTGAGACACGCTATCACTTCATACGGGAGAACGTCGAGAGCGGCCAGATTGTTGTTGACTACATCAACACCGACGATCAACTGGCGGACATCCTGACCAAACCACTTGGTCGGATCAAGTTTCAGACTCTACGCAAGAAGATCGGCATCGTCGAGATCAAGTGAATGCACCAGGATTAGGGGGGAGATTGTTAGAGTAATCATGAGCATCACATTTATCTCACCCTCTACACAGTTCTTTTCTTACTAGTTAAGCTAGTAGCTAGCTGTAGTTTCTAGAATACACATGAGTTGTACCTAGTGGTACTCTCTAGAATACACATGAGTTGTAACCTAGTAGAAGACACTAGAAGCTAGTAGCACTGTAGCAGATATTTCCTAGTAGGTCGGTTGTGAAGTCCTATAAATAGGACATGTACCCCATCGTTGTAAGCAAGCTGAATAGCAATAAAGTTTTAGAAGTGTACGTGACCACATCCAGCTCTTTGTGCTAGCTCGTGTGATCCAGCTGCTACGTTTTGAGTACAGGCTGAAGACAAGTGCTGACGACAATAATAGATGCCATGCATTTATCGAAATGGAAGGAGCACTTGAAACTTGAAAGGATATATGTCAGATCTTCCATTGACTGGTACATATTAGATTCAGTGGTCGTACGATCATGAAGCTCCAGCTGTAAAAAAAACCTACGTCTGTGTAATTTTGTTGTGAACACTATTTTTCTACCTTAAAGTAGCATAATTATTATCGGCATCAGCTAGCCGTGACTTGTAAATTTTCTTCGTTAGACTTGAGTCTACACTCTTTTGAGCACCCTTTCCTGGCTATAAAGGGGCAATTTAATCACTGCTCATGATGATCTCAGCTCGACCTAAGAAATCTTCAACATTTCGCATTTGTACAAAAAAAAATGAAATAGAAAGGGATCAGCTATCTACCACATCTGATGGTAGATCGAGTCCTCCTTAGTTCTCTCCCAATCTCATTTATGTTATTGTACTGGTGGTCAACATTATGACCATGTTGGCAAGGATACTACATGTTTTGTTTTTGTCAACAATAGTCCTCTTGAATTTTCGATACAATGTAACTAACTAGTTTCAGTGCTTCCAATTTTCTAGAAGTACAGGTGCAGGTCAAATATAATTTAGCTATTCAGATTTCAAAACCTGTATAGCAGTAAACTTCAATTGGAAGAAACTTCCCTTTAAAGTTGCAGTCGTCACATATAGGCGACGGACATCGAAAGTATACTTGATGATGAAACGACATAACTGTATGCATCAACGAGACAACAAGTCTCTAAGCCAGCTGTATTCTAACCAGTAGACTTGTCTGGGTCAAGGAGTGTCCATCAGAACAGTTCCTCTCAAGTTGGTTGTGTTGAATGGTCCCCAGATTTCCTTCTCATGCAAGTCAATAAACCAATTTCAGCATGAATACTTTGAGAGATAAAACAAAATGCCGTGACACGGTTACGACTCATTTTTGGAATGGATCATACTTGGTCTAGATCATGCTCAATTATTTGCCTACAATGCGTATAAATCAGTCCAAATCCTCTATGGCCATGCAGTTTCTTTATTATAATGTTAAATGTGTCGAAATGGTCAAGCATATAATTCTTATATCATACTTGAGGGAGCTGGAATAAATTAAGGTAATTATATTTTGTCAACCAAATATGTCGAAACTGATTTGAGTACACACACAAATATATTGGGTGGTAGTAGACAATGGAGACGCTTGCACGTGCTGCCTCGTTGAAATAAACAGGAGTCACTGTCATCCAGCAAGAACAAAGATAGTAACTAGGAGTCACTGTTATTTACTAGCTAGTAGAAAAATGCACAAGCATGGTGGCGTCATCGTGCGCCCTCTGGAGCCAATCGAGCCTCCCTTCTTTTGTTCTGATAAGAGCAAACAACTCTCTGTACTCAGGGTTCATAGCGACTATCTGGGTGGCCGTATAGAAGAGGTCGGTTCCTTCGGAAACCCCACAATCTCGAATGAGCCCTACCGCTTCCCTTATAGTCGGGACCGTGCTATAATCGCAAGAAGACGCCTCAGCAGTTGCAGTAAGATCATTGCTTGCCTTTTTGTACTTCTGCGGAACCGGGTTCTTATCCTCCTTTGTTGTCAACTCAGCAACCATTGGGGAGGAGACCTTGCAGTCCGCCAATCTTGCTCTCTTCATGGCAGATGGTGTGAGTTCAGCATCCTCGTCCAACCCATCAATACTAACTCGAGTAGCCACCTCCTTGTCTTCACCTAAGTCCTCCTGAAGAGCATAGAAAAAATGACTTAGTTAGTTAGAACGCAAACAAGTAATGAGGAACTCAGAACTAGTACAATTCGTTCTAATGCTTCAGCAGTTGCAGTAAGATCATTGCATGCCTCTTTGTACTCCAGCGGAAGCGGGTTCCCGTCCTCCTGTATCAACACATCGACCATTGGGGAGGAGTCCTTGCGGTCCGCCAATTTTGCTTTCTTCATGGCAGATGGTGGTAGTTCAGCATCCTCGCCCGACCCATCAATACTAATTCGAGTAGCCTCCTCCTTGTCTTCACCTAAGTCCTCCTGAAAAGGATAGCGAAAAAGCAATGAGTTATTAGAACACAAACAAGTAATGAGGAACTCAGAAATTAGTACAATTCATTCTAATGCTTCAGCAGTTGCAGTAAGATCAGTGCATGCCTTTTTGTACTCCAGCTGAAGCAGATTCTTGTCCTCGATTGTCAACACGTTGACCACTGGTGTGGAGACCTTGCGCTTCGCCAAATTTGCTTTCTTCATGGCAGAGAGTGCGAGTTTAGCATCCTCATCCGACCCATCAATGTTAACTCGAGTAGCCTCCTCCTTGTCTTCACCTGAGTCCTCTACAGGGATGGCAGGTGATTTGCCGACATGTGCCTTCCCGAATAGTTCGTCCAACAAAGATAAGTTGTCCGGTGGCCCGTTTCTGAATTTCGCATGCCATCGGTTGATCTGAAAAGAAGAACAAAAAAGCAACGAGTTGGTTGTAACACAAACAAGTAACGAGGAGCTCAGAACTAGCACGATTCATTCCAATACTTCACCTTAATGTGGTTCGTCCACCAGTCCTCGTCGGCCCCAAAAGTTCCTGCTTCGGGATCCCACCCATGCCCGGCCGAGGACACCAGCTCCAACCACCTCGCGTACTCCAGCTTTAGCGAGTTCCATCTGTACTTGAAATGCTTCTTAACATACCCTCTCTCGGTTATGGCGTTGAATTTGAGCTTGACGTTATTGTAACCTTCGGCACTGAGGTACCCCTCGTCCGTGTTGCCGGCATCCTTCTCCTCTTTGCATATCTCGCAGAAAACCTTGGTGTCATGTTCGTTCCAGAAGAATGCCCCCTTGCGCATCTGTCAGTTGGAAAACTTCCCATGAAATTAACTGCAAGCTGTAGGAACTAGGAATTTCTTGACTAGTAAATTCAATCACCTGCAAGCTATTCTAGGAACACGCCGCAAAACAAATCTATTCTAGAAACAATGTGTGGTGAATGGAAGCAATGACCACCCTTCCTGCACAGTACTACTGCCATGAGCAATGGCCGCAGCGATCCGCCACACGCAGCTATTTCGCCATTGAACTACTGGTAATCAACCACAAGCACAGTAAAGAGGACGGTGGCGCCTTACCGTGGGCTTGGGAGGATGCTGGCCAGACGGACGGGTAGGTCAGGTGGAGGAAGCTGCAGGTCCTGGACCGGGAGGGTGGATCTGGGTGGCCGGCGCTCTGCTGCAGGTCCGGGTGGGTGGCGGAGTGGAGATCCGGGGACGGGGAGGAGGAGCCGCACGGCCAGTGATGTGCCTGGGGGCTGGGGACGACGGTCTCGGCCCGGTGCAGGGCGGTCTGGGGAGGAGCTCGTCGGCTCGGAGTTCCAGGTCGCTGGCAGGGCAGGGGATCCGGCGGCCGGCGGCCGGCGGCGCTCTCGCGGGTCAAAAATCAGAAAGCCCAAAGGCCTAGACGTCGCACGGAGCTGTTTTGGAATTCCTGATTCTCGATTTTCGTTTTGGAATTCTCAAAAGCAAATATGGCGGGAATGGCAGCGCGCGCGCGGGAGGCGCGTGGAATTCGCGGCGCTTTGCTGCTTCTCGTTCAGGTTTTTTCTTTTCTTTGTTTCTCTGTGTTTCTGTTCCAACTACTAGTATTTTTTAGGTACAAAATTATAGAAACGGTGCATTTTCGAAAAATACACTCCAAAACGATAAGGCATTATAACGGGTAACAAAACATTGACTGAAAGGCAAGACAAAAGGCAGGCATCTAAAGTCTAAACGCAGTGCAGAATTTCAAAAATGAAATTCAGCGTAATCGATGACAGCGCAAAGCATGGACTTCTTGCCTCTGCCCAACAAAAGCAAAATGCCAAGCCAGGTGTCGCGAGCATGCAACTTTTTCACTAATTTTGTATGTTGTGGAATACGATAACTTTATGAACACGGTCTTCATGCACCTGGGCATCACCATGCCCGGGTGGGAATTAAAAAAAAATTGAATTTGAGTTCGAAAAATCCAGAATTTTCTATGATACATATGCATGTTTTCTATGTATATGTCATTTTCGATGCAAACATAGTTAATAAAAAAATATGGGTACAAAAAAGGAAAAATATTGTAGTATGTTGTATTTGTGAGAAATTTCTCTCTTTTGTGTAGCTCAAACTATAAGGTTATTTTGGATGAAACGAATGCCGTACGTACATAATGTGTGTATGTATTTGTATACCAAGTTTCAGTTTTTTTTGAAACCCAGAAGTAGGGTTTTCAAATATTTCAAAAACAGGCACCAGTGTGATCGGGAGCCGCTCCCAATATTCGTAACTTTACACCTTTTAATTGCATCAGCTGAAACAAGCGCAAGACGGAAATGCTAGCTTGGTTAGGCTACGTGTGGATTCAAATTTGAATATTTGATGACCCTGCTTTCTCCGTTTCGAAAAAGGAAAAATGACCCTCCCGACCCGAAACCTCAACATACTCGGGCACGACTCCAATCCGGTCTGGGTCCAACGCGCCGGCCGTGAAGTCTATACAATCATCATCTTCATCTTCATCTCTATAATATGCCTAAGCGACCGTATGTACGTTCGTCGCATCGCACGTTGCACGCTTGATAAAAGCGATCGCTAAAATAAACCTGTACGGGGATAGCTCGGTTCGTCCGCTCGTCCGTGTCAAAGTGGGCTACTGTTTCTCTCCATGGGTCCAACCGATCATAATGGTCTAGGAAAAAGCTAAGCGGGCCTTTTCGTTTGACACCAGCTTGAGAGCGACCAAATCGAGACCGCCTATATAGCGCGGTACGCGGACGTTGTTAAACTCCGCGTACCCACCAGCTATGCGTGGAAGCTATTGGACTTGGCCCATTTATGATACGCTTAGATTTACTTTGTAAAGTCGTGACTGTTTCGTTTTGCTGTTTCTGGACACACTTTTGGAAAGAAGAAACTTTTTAAAATGGAACCATTTAAAAAATGAATTTTTTAAATTTAGAACCATTTTTAAAAATAAACAATTTACAATTTTGAGACCATTTTAAATTTGGAACCATTTTCAAAATGGAACCATTTTATAAATGATCAATTTTTTAAATTTGGAACCATTTTTAAATTTGGAACTATTTTAAAAAATGGAACCATTTTAAAAAATGAACAATTTTCAAATTTGAAACCATTTTAAATTCGGAACAATTTTCAAAATGGAACCATTTTAAAAATGAACAAATTTTTAAATTTGGAACCGTTTTCAAAATAAACCATTTTTAAACTTAGAACCATTTTAAATTCAGAACCATTTTAAAATTTGGAACCATTTTCAAAATGTAACCATTTTTAAAAATTAACTATTTTTAAAGTTGGGACCATTTTCAAAATGGAACCATTTTAAGAATGAACAATTTTCAAATTTGAAACCATTTTTAAATTTGAACCATTTTAAATTTGGAACCATTTTTAAATTTGTAACCATTTTCAAAATGGAACCATTTTCAAAAAATGATAAATTTTTAAATTTGGAACCATTTTAAAAAATGAATAATTTTCAAATTTGAAACCATTTTTTAATTTGGAAACATTTTAAATTCGAAACCAGTTTTAAATTTGAAACCATTTTAAAAAATTAAACAATTTTTAGAAAATATTAAAAAGAACGAAAAACAAATAAGAAAATAAAAAAGAAAACGAAAACAAAACAGAAAAAGAAAAAAAACGAAAAAGAAAAACAAAAAATGAAAATAAACGAAAAAGAAAAATTAAAAAGAAGAAAAAAAAAGAAGCAGTGCGGCGCGGTTGGGAAGGAAACGGCACGTACTGGGCCAGGCCCAAGTGGAGTCAGGGGTAAGCGGAGGATGTGGTAACCTCCGCGGTAAGCCTGATATAGGTTTTTTCCGACCAAATCGAGCTAAACCGCGGTAGCGTACGAGTCCTCGTGGAAGTTCGAACAAGCCTCATCATCATACTCCTATACGGACACTGGTCCGACACGAAAGATGGTCGAACAATGCTCCGAGCCGAACTATGCTTAACCACGCAGCCATGGGGCTGCAATCCCTTGATCGAAACCCCAAATCGCAATCCCTTGATCTTGATCGAAACACCAGTTCATCTGCTCCAGCTCGACGGTGACGCTCTTCTGTTGTCCGGAACTCTCCATCGGCACTGATTGGTCTCGTGCCCGCAACCGCCACGCTGCGACAAACGGTAATCACTTCTCATAATGTGTGCAGCAAACTCTACTTTACCTTCAAAAATGGAAACCCCGTGATCTTCTGATTATGCCCATATCCTTTGTCGCCGCTGACGAGCCTCACCGGCAAAGCAATAGTCCAATTTGTACAGCCAAACTACTCTGTTTCTGAACATGAACCTAATTCCCTGTTCGTTCTGAAACTGAACATGTGGTTTTTGTTCTCTGTTGAATGCTGAGCCTATTTCAGTTGGCCCAGTTAGCATTCCCTTGTCTCTATGAGCCCAATCCTATAAACACCAAACCAAAGCCTAGCCCATAAAATCTAAAGTACTCCCGTATTGATATTATTTCTGGACTTTCAAGATAAACAAGGCCAACATAAGCAACATGGTTTATTGAATATTTATCATTTTATTTATGTGAATTATTTTGTACTCCCTCCGTTTCAAAATAGATGACTTCTATTTGTCTAGATACAGATGTATTTAGACTCGTTACACATCTAGATACATCCACATGTAGACAAATGAAAGTCATCTAATTTAAAACAGAGGGAGTAGTATAGAGATTATGTTGTATCAAATGTTGTATAAAGATTATGTTGTATCAAATGTTTGTGTGTATGAGAGAAACTACATGACACACGACCCGTTGCGTCGCACGGGCACTTTGCTAGTCACAACTAAAACAGGCATAAGCACGGCTCGACCGAGGCGACACACGACTCGCGCGCGGCGGCTGCCGGCAGCAATGGGTCCGTTCGCCACGGACGTCCTCGTAGAGATCCTGCGGCGGCTCCCGGCCAACTCCCGCCGCCGCTCCCGCCTCGTGTGCTGGCGCTGGCTCGACCTCGTCGACAGGCGCACGACGACGGACCTCCGGAGCCGCGCCAAGCCCCTGCTCGTGGCCTCGGACGGCACCGCGCTCGTCCTCGGCGACAACGTCGGCCGGAAGCCGCGGAAAGTGCTGGCCAGCGCCAAGGGCCGAACGATGTCCGTGATCGGGTCGTGCAACGGCCTCATCTGCGTCTGCGACGACAGAAAGGCCCCCGGCGCCATCGCGCTCGCCAACCCGGTCACCGGCGAGAGGCTCGTCCTCCCGCCGATGTCAGGCGCCGACATCATCGCGCGCTACCCTCAGCACTGGCACGCGGCGTACGGCTTCGCGCACCACCAGGCGACGGGGAGGTACAAGGTGGTGCATGTCCCGTGCCGCTTCAAACGGGTCTACGACTTCGACACGCTGCAGGTGTTCACCCTCGGCGAGGCGGCCTGGCGAGACGTCCCCATGCCCAAGCTCCGCGGTGTCGGTGGCGCCACGTGCCACTTCGATACCGGCGTCGTCGGGGTCGACGGAGCGGTCTACTGGGTCGCGGAGGGCACGGACACGATCATGTCCTTTGACCTCGGGGAGGAGCGTGTCACGACGGTCGCGCCGCTGCCCATGGAGGCCAGGCAAGTAGTACAAGCCAGAGCCGGTACAATCTGCCTGGTAGAGGTTCGCGGAAGGCTGGGCATGGCCATCGTCTCCAGCTTGCGGAAAGGCGCGGCGACGGTGAGCAAGACCGACGTGTGGGTACTGGAAAGTGCGCGGGGCGAGAAGACGTGGGCGCTGCACTACACCCTAGAGATTAACATTGACAAGCTCATGCTGCCGCACTTGGCGCACGGCGAGCTCGTCCTGTCTGCCAATGACCGTGGCTTGGCCGCGTACGCGCCGCGGACGTCGTCGGACGACGGCGGCGTGCTCCGGATCGGCGAGCAAGACGTAGGCAACGTGATTGCGAGAGAATGTCATGTGCGTCAGGCGTTCGCCCACCTAGAGACCACGGAGCCGTTGAGTGTTTTCAGAGTCTGGTGAATGGATATACCTTGATTTGGTGAATGACAAGATCAACAGACCATGAGGGAGGGAGCTGAAGTACTTCAGCAGATGGCCATGGAGGAAGATGGTTGGGGGGGGGGGGGGGGGGGGGGGGGGGGGGGGGGGGGGGGGGGGGGGGGGGGGGGGGGGGGGGGGGGGGGGGGGGGGGGGGGGGGGGGTGGGGGGGGGGGGGGGGGGGGGGGGGGGGGGGGGGGGGGGGGGGGGGG